>VYXB01003582.1:312083-328642 GCA_013397135.1 Pachyramphus minor | reverse complement strand
GCCGTGACGGGCACGACGTCAGCGCGCGCGGCCGCCACGGCGCGGCGGTGTCGGGGAGGCGGTGGCAGCGGAGCTGCAGCCCCGCGGCGGCCCGAGCCCCGCTCCCCTGCGCGGAGAGGGGCAGCGCAGGAGGAGCGGGCTCCTGTGTCGGATCCGCGGGAGATCCTGCCAGCAGCCCCCCCGGTGGCATTTGGAGCTCTGCGGTCTAACACAGCGTGCCAGGCGCTGTAAATAGGAGATCTCCCATGACGGAAAGCTTACCTAGTTATAAATACTTGGGTTCTGGATGGCAAGGGGCTCTCAGCGCCAAGTGGACAGAAACTGGTGCATCTGATTAAATGCTCTATATTTAGATGATGACTGAACTAAATCGTTCAGTGACTGAGACGCTAAAACCGACTAAACACCTTTCAAAGCTTTGTAATTGGTTGTAAAGAAAAGGAATAGGGTACAGAATGTAACAAGACCCCACCTTAACATCAGTAGTGTAGAAGGGTAAGACATTGAAAACAGAGGTCTGGAATGTAGTTTATTGCTACTCAGAACGATTTAAAGCCGACCCTCACATGAGTAATACCTTCAGTTATACTGCAAGTCACAAGCTTTCAATCCACTTGAGTGCCTCTCAGCAGCTCTGGAGTTATTCAGTCTTACGAAACTCAAGGCTGTGTTAATAGGACACCACTGGTTATGGGGCATACCAGTTCAATGACCAAAATAAAATTGCTTCTGGGAAATCCTACTGATGAAAAGGCTTCTAAGTGGCAAATATGAAAGATACCTGCTCAGGAAAGGTGCCTGCTTTTGAGCTGTTTCAAGAAGTTGCTGTTGCCTTGTATGTTCATTTGTGCTAGCTCCACACAGGCACATTTGAGCACATTCAGCAAGTGAGAGCGCATGGAACACTTCCATCCAGAAGAATTGTGTTTACAAGTTGTCAGTGAGAACTCCAAGGATGCTGTTAAGGAAAAGATGGTATTTGGAAGGTGAGTCAATATCTAGAAATCAAATGCTGAAAACAGCTTTCAGAATCTTTGCTCAGATGTTGTGTCAGGCAACACTTCCCTTGACCTCTCAAGCAGGTGAAATGCTGCAGTTTGACTTCAGTATGTTGACCTTTCTCAGAGAGCTTGGCAAAAGCCCAGGGTCAGCTTGAATTTCTTTAAGAGCCTCTGCAAAGTATTATTTCATGTCAGTTGACGTTTTCTGTTAAAAAAAACCAAGGTGCATTCACACAGCAGATCTCCATACAGTCTATTCAGAGTAAATTAATTTTCCTAAGGAGCATTTTTTTTGCCATCTGCTTACTTTATCTTCAGTTTTACTGCTTGTGATTTTTAGTCACTTATCTTGCATGATTTAAAAAAGAAATTACACTATTTCCTGAAGATGCCACAGCATCACGCAAGGCTTCATATTAACCTTTAACTTAAGCTATTTAGCAGAAAACTTTAGAGAACATTCATTTTTAATATTCAGCAGATAGCTAAGCTTAAATAAAGGAAACTGAAATTGGCCAGTCAGATCCCCCAAAAGTACTTGGACTTGACTTCTTCAAGTTCAAAATTTAAAGGGCATCCATCAACAGTTACTGGTTTCAGTGTGAGATCACTCAGTGTATGGAACAAACCTGAGGTGAAAAATGCTGTTTAGTAGTGCTTCTTGGCCTTTAAGGGAACACTGAAACTTTGGGGGAGAAGACAGCTGACTATGTGATACACATTTCTGGTTTGGGTAGGTGGTTTGGGTAGCACTTTGGCAAGTCAAATTAGCTTTACTGTTATAGTCATATTACTTTGTTAATGAGTTAATAAACGGGTAATCATCAAGATTTATGACATTTGGAGGGGCAGCTCTCTATACCACCCACACAGACCTGTGCTTGTCAGCTGTATGGAATGTGTGCTGCCTGGACCACACATTGACCCTCAGTATGACGATTAAAGCAAACTGGGTGAGGCAGTGATAACCTGGGGCCCAAAGTGTCTGCTTGATACAGCAACAGGGGGCTTTGGATTCCCAGATAAAATCCCACACAAGTTGTCTTCTAGACGAATGGGGGACCTCACCTGTTCCAGAGCAGTAAGGAGCAAAACAGCAGGAGGGGGGGGGAGAAATGGTTTAAGAAAAGATGTGTGAAATACATTTTGAAAGATCACTGCAAGGAATGAATTCCCAACCGACCTGACACAGACTTCGACATTTTGTTGTTTGTTTAGAAACAGATTCAGCAGGCAATTGAAGCTTAAGGGAAGAGGGCTAAGAAGTTTCAGTTGTAACATGCCACTCAAAATTCATCAATTCCTTTTCCTGCCCCCCCACCCACTGACTGTGACACACAGTTCAATTAGAAAACCTGTAAATACCTACCAAGCTGTGTTTAAAACTGAAACCACTGACTGACACCGGGCAAAATAAAGACTTGCAGGGGAATAAAAAGATGGAGACCGTTCTGATAAAGAAATTCAAGTGCAAGAACCACTTCAAGTGGCCAGTTTCCAGATAGTCAGTTTAATATGCCCAACAAGAATGATGCCAGGCAAACCACAGAGGTGCTGAGGAGCAAAGAATGTGTCAGAATTTCACTGGGACAAACAAGGTCCATTTGGGAAGAAATAAAAAACAAAACAAAACAGGCAGTGTGTTAGAGCCAGTTTTGCCTTGAAAAACTCCAGGAGAACATAAAAAATGTCAGAGCAACACTAGTATATAGGGAGCTTTTCTTCAAATTATTAACAAGAAAATAATTTTTCTGAATTAATTCTTTCACAGAATAGATTCTAGAGAGCATTTAGATATTGGACATTAAAATAATTTGTCCAGTCATAAACTAGAACTTATGGGGCATTAAAGGAAAAGAAAACATAGCAGAAAGTTACAAGGTGGTGTAGAAGGTGACTACAAGACAGTAAAAAGTAAAGGCCTGCAAGAATATGCATGCATAAAGAGAGGAACTAATGTATACAGAAGACATTGGAAAAATGCTTAAAAGAAAATAATACTAGGTTTTGTGGCAATATTTGGCAAAGCTATAGTCTATAGAAATTTTCTTAGTTCGCTTGAGGAAAATAAAAAGACAAGGTCTCTGGATATACACCTTAAATATTAAGTGAGGTAGCAGAATTGGTTGTATATGGAACGTAAAGTTCTGGAAAACGCAATTCCTTCGAAAAATCTAGGCTGATCAGGGAGGAATAGGGGAATGTTGAGGTGGATGTTAAGAATTTGTAAGAAAAAGTTCCTGAAAGAAATGAGGAGTGTACTAATGCAAACACTTAAAACAATACTATTGCACATACCGAAGAGCTCCGTTTAAATGAAAATTCAGCTGCTGAGTTACTATGGGGATAAAGAAAACCATGCCTTGGACACACACTTCGTGAAAATAGCTATGTCAGGTCCCAAAGGGAATTCAATTCCCACTGACCAGCCTTGGTCAAGGGAGCAAATTTTCAAGCAGGGAGTTCCGAGGAGGAATTTGAGCCACGTTCCCTTGTTTCAGCTGAAAAAGCGTCAAGATAATCCTTGTAAGATGATGTGTTTCTGTTAAGTCATTGCAATCTCTTGCAGCTCCTATGCCTCACAACTATGATTAGGCCTGGGAAATTTAAAGCTAGTCTTAAGTCACAGATACATGCTGGATTCATAGAACAACTATGTTGCATCAGCAAAGGTTCAGCTATGTCAGCATCCTGTTTGTGATGATGGCCATCAGGGGATACATACCAAGGAAAAAGTTGTAAAGGCATAGCAGGAATATAATAATGCTTTCCTGGAACATTCTTTTATTCTGATTTGTAATCATGAGAATATCTTGAGAAAACATTTACTTCCTAAGTTTCAAGTTGCTTTTTGAACTGCCATGAACTTCAACATCCATAAAAATCATGCAGGAAGGAGTTCCACCATTTACACTTGTGTGAAGATACAACTCTCCAAACATTCATGTGTGTACAAAGATGGTGAAAAATCATTCTCTATTCAGCACAATTGGTGCTTATTCATTTTATCAAAATATCTTGTCCACCTGAGCAAACTGCCTTTTTCAAAATTAGGATTCTCACTCCAGTGAATTGTCTTTCACATAAGACCAACTTTTGTACCTTTTATCATCTTTGCTGTTCTCCCTCTCCTTTTTCAGTTTTATTAACTCCTTTGTTGTGTACCACTGGAGTAGAGACAGGCTGCAACATGGGGAACACAATAGCATTCAAAATTGTTATTAACAGAACTTCTTAAATTGTTCCTTTAATATTTTTTTGCCCTGCCTCAGACTAATGCACTTTAAGCTTACAAAGATTTATTATTCTTTTTTCCTCATTTGGATACAACTGTCACTTCTGACGGACTCATTTTTTCCACCTTAAAACAGTAAAAAAAATATCCTGACCTAAACCATTCCCATACTCAGGAAGTTTGAATCAAGAGGCAGATCTCGTTAAAAGTGGAAAAAAAAGACTAATTGCACAGGTTGCTGTTGTGTTAGCAGAGAAAGGTCTCAGGGGATACTAACACGTCCACTGGATGTGCTGAAAATGACCATGTAAACCCAGACATAATGATGAAATCTGTGAGAGCTTCTCTGGTGACTGGTGAGTTGGTATCCTGAAGCCCATTGCTTTTAGCTTTTGTGGACACAGCAGTAAGTGCCTTGAGTGTTTCTGTCAGGTCAGAACATTCCATAGGTATTTTTAGTTTAAGCAACCAGTTTCTCCGGCAACTTGAAGTATGTAAGAGTAGGATAGGGTAAAAGTGAAACAAAATTGTCACCCTTAAAAAGTTAGTTGTGTTTAAGTCTTTCATCAGACACTTCACAGGAACTGTTATATAATCACTTATATAGCCAGAATACTGTTTTGTTTACCATTTGTTGGATGAGGAGGTATGGAATCGGTTGGATATTTTCCTTCATTTAAATTATGTACAGCAACAACTAAAGTATTTTCAGAATGGCTAAAGAGAAAATAAAAATGAATAGGACAAAGAATATTGAACATATGATAAAAGAAAAAAAAAAATCTGATTCTGTGCAAACAGGCAGAATGCAAAAGGTGATGCTCTGAGAGAGGCTGGATGGAGGGCTGCTCCTCCTCGTATGTCAGGATGAGTCTTGAGGCTTTTGGAAGCATGAGGGCAGCTTTCCTGTCTTACTTATTTTGTGGTATTACTGGAGCAGATAGTGCCATGGTAAAGCTCCACTACAAGAGGAATATTATTGTTATGAGAGAATTTAAGAAGCGAAGCTCAGTCCCATCATGCTCTGCAAGGTGAGGCGTCCTTACACCTCACAGCTGATCGATCCTTACAGCTTGTAGCTGTTCAATGCTATTTATCAGACAGGTGCCCAAGTTCCTGGAGGTATGCCAAAGTCTCCCCCCACCCCCCCATGCTGGTATATCTAACAGGAAAAAAAGTGATGTATTAGTATACACCACATCAGCTCTAGCACTGGCATTAATGGTACTTCTGGTCCCTGGGTGGGTGAATAAGCAGACAGACCTTGGAAGGACAGAACACCATAGTCTCTCTTCTAGAGCAGCAAGGAACAGATTCCTCCAGATGTTCTGCAAATGCAGTTCCTGTTTAAGGTGCACACTTGGCACTTGCTCAGTTTCCCCAGGTGTCCTTTGGGGAGGGAGAGCGCAGGCTTAGGCAGGTAAGAGGACTTTATGCTGTTTGGAAAAGCCACCAACTCTGAAATCGAGAAAGAAGGGCTGTTTGGAAGACTTTGCTTAGTACTGCAAAACTCCATTAAAGTTTTCCTTTGCTTTTTATTTTCTGTTCTATTTCATTAACTAGTATTCTACCTAGCAAAGGCATTGCAGCTAGTAAGGTCTGGTATCATACAGGGGATTATTATTACCACTCAGTATTTTTCTGAAACTTAATAAATCAGTTCCTGATTTGTGACTGAATTACTTGCTACTATATAAGCTACCTGGCTTATCCTTCCACAAAAGAAACAGCTTAAAACATGAAGCACTATGTTCTTCCTCTTTCACAGATATATATTTTAAAGTATATAAAATGTAAATCATTTTATTATCCTTTATATCAAACTGTAAGAAATAACCTTTTCTTCTCCTTAAGAAGCTGTGAGTTTTCCAGTCCAATCTTGAGTTTGAGATGTTCTCTGTAGGCCCAGGCTGTAGTATTTCCACCACTACCACCCCAGAAGTTACAAGATCTCAGAAGACTGAGATCTTTGGAATTTCAACAGATGTATTTAAGAGCTCCTAACACAACACAGAGAACTTGGATGCGGCATACAGACCTCAAGTTGGCATCACTGCAGTTAAGATGCAAGAGCAAAGAAGTTTTCTCCCAAAGAAAATAGATTTTGCTTCAGAAGATAAATCAAAACAGAGAAAGGATTCTCTAAAACAGAGAAAGGATTCTATAATAGTCTCTTGGCTTTTATTTATCTAGGATAAGTAGAAAATTCTCTACCAATCACCAAAACTGTACTCAAGTACTAAGCTATCACTGTAGTGTGGTATTGTCTACATCCAGTGTGTTTCTGGGATAGATAACGGTCAAGAAACTTGGAATATCAGTCAGTCTCAATTCGGAAAAGCCCACGTATCTGGTGCCTTTCTGGACCACTGCCCAGCTTTATGCTCCCCTCTGTTTTCTTCTTCAGTTGTTTGTTAGGTCTGGAGAAGTCAAGCCACCTATGCAGTATGACTCTCTTTCCCTAAAGCCCAAGGGCAAAAAGAGAGGAGCAAAACTGAAATCATATTATCTGGAGCACCAGATCTTAGAAGTGAGCGAGACAGTATATTTAGTCCAAGGTGCCTTAACTCAAAGCTGCTCACCTGAGTTTCACAAAGAACTTGGAACATGCACCTATTTCAATCAGCTGCTTCTTTTGCATTACTTTTACTGTTAGGTATGTTCCCATTTCCCACCGAGTGTTCAGAGATGCTGTTCTCACCATACTCACACCTGCAGAGAAAATTACAACTTTTCCCCACTGAAATCTATGAAAACTAATGCTCTTGTATCTCTTGAGCAGCCATGAACAACATACAAAGATTTATCCTCTTTTAACTCAGGAGGTAGAGACCACTCTGGTAAACTAAAATTTCCAAGTGTATTCTACCTTATGACATTGCTTCTTCAGCCTCTTCCTGAATTCTGATCCGATACAGGCTTTTACATTTGATAGCCTTAGAATAAAATTCCTTTTGTTCATTAAGACATGTTGCCTAAACTCAGGTAAACAGAACATCTTCAGACAAAGTTCAGCAACCTTCATACTGGGTCTTAAGTCTTCATCTCTTGGGCTCCCAGATGTCTGTTTCCAAGCATGTACTGTTAACTTTAAGCAGCTTAGTTTCTGAACAAAAGATGATCACCTTCAGTGATCATACAGCTGCATGGGCTCCTTGCACCACCAGGTCTTTAATGAATTAAAGTCCTGGCCTAGTCCCAGGAAAAATCAGCCACTTCTCTCTCTCAGGATGCCAGGCTTGTATTGCATGCTTTTCAAGAATGAATACAACTCTGTACAAGACACTGGTGTACCTGGGAGCCCTTTGGGCCCATGCTGAATTTGAAATCTGCAAAGGGGCTGCTGAGTTGGCACTTATTCACACCAGCTTTACAAGCGGAACAAACACCTATTCTCCCTGCATCAAGTCATTCAAATCACGACTTTACATGCAAGCTTTGCTACTAACTCGGCATTCCCTCAAGCATCACTCAATCATGGAGCATCAGCAGCCTTTTTAAGTTGTTTTGCTCAACTACCCTATTTTTATCCACCCTTTAAGGGATTATTAAAAGCGGTGAGTAGCAAATGTTCTACCATTAAAAAGAAATGGAGGAACTCCTCACCTACATGGGGAGGGGGGGGAAAGGTCCATATCTGGAACCTGTAGGATTTTTTTCAGAAGTTTTGTACTTTGCTGTGGTTTTATCCCTTATATGGATACAATTTTCTTCTGAAACTCATATCAAGATAAAGTGGCCCTGATGATTATGACAGCCACGATAGGATGTTCTTACCTTTTTTCGTGTAATCCAAGGACCCTGTGCCGGCTTTTGACCTGATGTTTCAATCTGGCAAAGATCCATGACCTGACATTCCCCTCACATCATGCTATGGCTGCTACATGGTGCCTGGCTTGGAGTGTACCTACCTTTCACAGGGAAGGACAGATGGATTAGAGGCAGGAAAGATCCTACAAAGATGTAACACAGCTAAATGAAGTTGTTTTACAGTGTGGTTTGCCAGGTTGTTTCCCTATCTATTTTATTTCATCATTTATTTGTTTAATTACCTTACATATTCTTAGGAGGCAAATAATATGCTTTGTTAAGAGCTTTCCCAGGGAGGGAGTGTTTTTGGTGTGACCACTTCTTGGTCAATTTGTTAAATATAAGACAAACTCCTTTGTATTCCTCTGAAGAGGAACTTCCCTGGTCATCACAGCTTTAGAAAGAACATTGTTTACACAGGTATTTATAGAAGAAGTTTTCCTTTTCACAGGGACACTTTTAGCCCTTCAAAATGTCCAAGTCAAGACATGTCTGGTCTTTTTTCATTTGAAAATCAACCAGAATTTTAGTAATTTATAAAACCCGATATCCCTCCACATCATTTTTACTATGTGGTTGAGAGGCAGAAGTTCCAAGATTACCACATTAATCTCACCTGTCCCATATCTAAGAATTTAACATCTATCACCTATTTTCCTTGCATATCTTAGAAAGTGCTGCATAGTCAATACTCTTCCAAAACATCTTTTGGAGTCAGGAGACAAGAGTGTTGGGTTGGGTTTTTTTTGTTTTGGTTCTTGTGGGCTGGTTTTGGTACCCTCTTCCCTTACCCAGTATATGCATTTTTGCTAGCTACAGGGATTCTAAGATAGACTGAATCTGTTTAACAGCAGGGCCTTTCTTTACAGAGTCAAAAGAATCACTGTGATTCAAAAATACATGCCTCAGTTACTGGGCTCTAACTACACTCAGCCATCTGACCTTAAAACCAGAATTGCTTAAGTTACTGTGGCATTGTATCTTTTAACTGCATAAAGAATTTCAATCTTACATGTTTTAATCTTCATGTATCAAAGTACAAAAAGGGTTGCTTCACAAGGATGTAGGAATATGTAATACACATTATGCAAGACTATCTCATGTTCTTCCAGAGACTACAAAAATCAGACTACAATAATTGATCATTATCTATTTACGCTCCACAGTAAAACTACAGAAGCATTTTCATGTACTCTGGTACCACATACTCTACTTTGGCACAGGCCAATTCCTGAAGGTAGCATGAGCCAAACTTGCTGAGGTGTGACCGCTGCCTGATCTACCTCAATGCCATCTGTACCTGCACAGCAAGTACACCTTTATGCACCTCAAAGTGCATTGCTCACTGGCAGGCTTCACTTGCCAAAAAGCTTTGTCAGCAATACTTTTTCACTATTCATCTCTGTACTCTTCCTCACTTATTACTCAATGAGAGCAGATCCCTTTAGAAATGTTACACTTAAGCCAATAAACTGCGAAAGTTTAGATACTGCCATCAAGAAAACAAAACTGTTCATTCTATTAGAAACCTGTACTGACTTCAACAGTTAACCTAAGACCAACTACTGCAAACAAACAACTGCTGCGTCTGAGACTTAGTGATCACTTCATGACATGCAAATATTAAGATCATTTTCTTGGATAGAAACATGACCACCTGAATGGCTCAGAACATCAATGTACCAAACTTCAGGTTAGTGTAGCATTAAACAGAAATGCAAAGTGTCATTTATTACACCACTCCCATTGTAAGACTCATGGAAATCCAAGCGGCAAACACCACACCTGTTACTTTAAATCCAGTGGATTTAAGACCTTCCAGACCCTTTGTAACTGGAAGATCAGTCTCACTGGAGTTAATCCCATAATGAGATTTCTTTTTTTTTCCCAGAGAGATTTTTAACATTATGAAAACATAGTGGAGCAAGGCAGCAGTGATTATTCAACTACACGAACCCAGCTTCTATTGTGCTCACTACTAATGCCTGAAGCCACCTACAGCTTGTTGTAACATCAGATCTTCCAGTGAGAGAAATTATGACCTCCCACCCCTTTACATCCAAGCCTAGTCTTCTCTTAGTATGAAACCCGCAGCATATTTCTTCATCTGCCAATTCTGACAGATTTTAACGAAGTACATGTCAGTTTTCTTCAAAGTAGCTTTTAAGCATCCCACTAATTCAAAAGCAAGTGTGAACTAACATACTTCTGTAAAAGTGTAGATAAAGGACAGTATCTCTAGACTAGTTTAAGGCAGCTACACACTGGTCACTTCGTGAAAGATACACACCAGTGATTGTCTGTTGAAGATTTGTCTTCTGCTAAAATTACTAATTTAAACACACATAAAAAATTCAAATTCTGTTGAAAATTGTGGACTACAAATGGGTTGGCTTGTTAGAACTGTTTGCACTGAAAGAAAAAACATTTCATTGCAATAGCCAAAGGAAGCCTTTGACCACAATCTGAAACAGGAACAGTCCTTTAATAGCCACTTCAGCTTTTCCAGATGCAGGGACTAAGTATTTTATCTGTCATCTCAAATGCTATAATATTAAATATTAAAATCACCTTCCAATTGTAATACACATCTGCATAATGAACATATTATTTATATTAGGGTAGCTCTCACCAGTGTTCAGTAATACAGCTTCATTCCTAAGTATGCTGAAGTTGCTCTTTAAGAAAAGCCTTGATTTATTAATGGGACATCTGTAAAATTACCTTTATTGAATTCTCAAGGAGGAAGCTTTTTAATCCTGAAATCACTACATTTAGTCATACGGTTTTTAAATAACCACAACTGACAGAATTAGGTACATTCTTCATCCCACTAAAGAGAAAAAAAAAAAACCTGAAAACTGTTACTTTAGATGGCAGAACAATATTGAAAGCACTACACTTGGAACCAGGAACTCAGGATCTAAAACATGCCATTCCTGGCTTTCAATGACTGTGTCTACCCATCAGTTTAAAAACAGATACTGAATTATCTATGCAGATATTTTTAGATTTGAAGTATTTAACATTAAACAATGTCAGATTACGCTTGGCATTGAAGTGGACACACTAAAATTAAGAGTTAAAATGCACCACCTCAGTTAATCACTGTAGTTAAGGAATCAATTAAACAGTCTACTGAAGTTGGATTTTAGGTACTGCAAGTCATTGAAGTGCTAGAAAGTCTACTTTTACTTACCATTACCTTCTGTTCAGTCAAATGGCATAAGCTATTCTACAGGCTGTGCAGCAGAACTAAGAATGCATTTCATAGCTTCCTTAGTGCAAAGAACGTAAGTGGTAAGATTCAATATTTTTTCTACACATTAGTGACCAGAACGAGTACACTGTCACACTGACTGTGCAAACAGAGATGGTGAACTGTTAATGAATACAGATTTTTGACACTCCAAGTTTTACCTAAATGACTGTTAGAATATTAAGTGTTGGCTTTGGAGCAGACACTAAGTTTCATGAATGACTTGAACTGAAACATATTTTGTGATTCAAACTTTAAATATTCAAACTGCATTTGATTACCTATTACCTACATATTATGACACTATTTTCTAGGTTTCACACATGCTTTTTTCCCTACTTTTTCAAAAAAAGCTTTTACCAGGTACCTGAAGTCTGACCATCTAAAGCAGCTTTCATGAAGATAGCTTTAAATAATCACATAACCCAATGTTTCCAGATGAGCTCAGCTGTGCAGTATCCGCTCAGAAGTTGGCCATTTAAAAATATATATTTAGTAGAAAAAGATAGTAACCAGTTATATATGGGCAAGAAAAAGGTATAATTACATGAGACAATCACCCCTCTCCAAATTGCAAGTAAACTAACAAGCTAGTCCTAGTCATACTTTTCAACAAATCTGTCTTTTATAACAGGCAAGGTAAAGGGGCACCAAGGCAAAGTCACTCTTTTGTCCCGCAGATTTTATAACACAAGTAACTATCCACCTGCAAAGTGTGACCAGTTTGCAAGTTTGTGATTATGTCAAAATCAGCCTCACAGAAAGAGATTTAACATCAGAGCTTCGAGGAAGCATTATGTTTGTTTGCACTAGATGGCTATAAAGTGACAATAACTTATTCCTTCTCCCTCCACTACCTCTATTAAGGATCAAGGAACCTTCAGCTTGACTTCCTCTCCTGTTGCCACATACAATTTTCATCTGACAGAGCAAATGACAAAGTACAATCTGGAGTTTCCTCGGCCCAACTAATGCAACTAGGTAGCCCAAGCCAAGAGATGTCATGCGCTGGTGCTGGACTTCATTCAAAAAGACATTTGGTAAAGACAGAATTTAAAGTCCATTACAGCCAGTTCCAAAGTTACGATTCATAAGCTTCAGGGCATTAACACAAACTCAAGATTGCACTTAACCCATTTCAATTGTCCAAACATTGTATTGTAAAGTTTACTGCTTCACTGCCTACTTCAAAACTTGCTACTTGATTTTAAATTATTAACATTTTCCACTAAGTTTTCACTGATGCAAGTTAGGGAACAACGGTCTTAATTTTGTGGAATGTATCAATTTGAACGCATTCTTAACATATGTTTATGTCCATGTTGCCTTTTAGTTGTATTTCTTGAAGAAAAAGTCCCCCTTCACAGATGCATGGAAGCATCGGAAGAACTGGTAGGCTGAACAGGAAATTTAAGCCTCTGAAGAATAATCAAAGGCACAAGGGGGAAAAAAAGTTGCAGCCACATACAATATTTCTATCCTGAAGTTGGGAATCCTGCCTTCAGATAACGCTAAGTTTATTTTAGACTATGTCGTACCCCTCACCCCCAACAAGAACAGAATTAGTATTCCTTATTTTAGATTTTAAAACAGTATTTACATAAGAGTTGTACAACGCAGAAATTCAGAAACTGATCTTAGTATCTGTAATAACAGCCTTCCTCCAACAGTAAAAGCACAAACTTAAGTTCTGGGTTGTAAGAAATCTCTTTAAAAACTAAAAAGAAGTACAGTTGCATGTCCTATATGAAACCTTTCAAACAAAAATGAGTATTAAAACAAGAGTATATTTTAAAAAGCTGTGTATTGGAGTGTTTATAAACCAGAAGTGTTAAGCAGCAGTGGTTTCCGGTTTCTTATAAATTCAACTAGACTTCCAATTTAGGAACACATTACAAACCAATGTGGAACTATGCTACTTATGCACCTTTGCAGGTGTTTCAGTAAAGAAAGCCTCCTATGAGAATAAACAGAGGCAGCATAATACATAAAGTCAACACTTGCCTTCAACATGCCAAAAAAACCTGTGTTGTATGTTCATTTGTCACCAAAGCACTCCCTAAGAGATGCATTATTGCTGTAGAACATTTCAAGTTTACCAACACCCAAGTGCAACCAGACTGATGTTGTATATATGCACTTGCCCATTCTCACCAGAATTTTCACTTAATGTTTTTTTTAAACAAACAAATTTAAAGCTTTGAAAATAACATTTTTTGATTTTAGTTTTTTTTCTTTTCTTTCCACAATATTAATCACCACATGCAATTTAGTTTTCTGGTAATTTTTCTAAAAAACTGCACCAATATCAGAACAGTGCAAATCATATTTAATTGTAAAAGTTATAATGGCTTGAGTTCATAATTAGAGGGAACACTGTCAAGATCTTGGTACTTTGCGCTCTCACCATTGCTTGCATTCCATTAAAAACACTTTCTTGTCAATTTTGCCTTTTTTTTTTTTCAAACAATAGTCCCCCATACTTTTATGAGAGCTGAAATTAGGGATATAATCCACAATTTCAACACATATAGTGCCTTAGTTGCAATGTTTTTATGCACTTCCATCTACTGTTATAATTCCATGAACATATTATTCCCCCAACACATTTCCAGACTAAAAACTATTCACTAGCACTTGTGATCCCACAAGTGTTTAAAGTTTTTCAGCAATGGAGAGATTTCAAGATTAAGAAATCTGAGGACTTTCCCTTTCCTACAGCCCCCAGTGTTTTCATTTTATAGCAAGTTCAAAATTGGTTTCCACATCTTGACAGCGTTCCTTATAAAACCGTATGACAGTAAAAGTGCCAGTAGGCATGGCAACCTCTTTAAAGGGAGCATTTAAACTCCTTGGCACTGGGAATGCCAGCACCAAGGATTACATTGAAATTGAAAATTATACTTAAGGCTACAATTAGCAAACCCACTTTCCATAAATCTAATAATTTCTATCACTAGATTTGAAAATTCAGAAGCTAACGCAACTGTATAGTTTTATGCTCAAATTTCAGGAAAAAGTTACTTTCCTTTAGCAAGGGCAGTATATGAAACTGTGGTAGTCTTTTACGCACTGACTACTCATTTCACCATCGTTCACTTACTTTGTTTTAAAGTTCAAAACTGGCAAGGCACATTTACATATTCCAATGAATACTTGACAATTTTAAATTACACTTTATGTCCCAGCTATCCCAGTAATTGACATACAACATACTAAAATGGTTTATTAATAAGATAACAAAAAAAAAAAATCAATTAATGTGAAACATACAGGCGATTGGCAACCACTATTCTAAAAATTATGTAAATACAAGTAAACATACTGAAATGTGTGCGATTCTAAGTTTTTAACCAGAAGATCTCTGTACTAACACACATTTATATTAATGACACATAAAAAAAATAAAAACTTTATTACAAAAATAAGTTACACTCGCCTCCAGCTTACAGTATAAAACAATTTTATTTGCAGGAATGCAAAATGATTGTTTGCCATGAGCATTTTCAACATATGACATATCTAATTTTGTTAAAATTTGCATTTACTGGGGGAACTGGTGTGTATAAAACCTTAATTAGGTATAAGCTTCAATTTTCATTGTGGTGCCTATGGGTATGTAGTATAACTGCAGTATCCCTTTGAGCAGGGGGTTAAGGGAACTCTTTATGCCAAGTCCAAAGTAAGTCATAATTTTATCTATATTTTGCCTATATGAAGCTGGACTTGGCAAGGTTCTTCTGTTTTTACTTTGTCTTTTTTTAAGGGTGGTTCAATAGAGGATGCTTCACCACTGAACACTCACTGTCATCAAGGTGCTTTAGAAAATTAAAAACATAGCACAAATGATTGTACTCTACTCTACTCTACAGGTTATCATGATCTGCGTAAAAGAAATGGAAGGCTGATCCACATGTTTTTACAGTGATCAGCAGTAAGAAATGCACTAATGAAAACATACCTTTTACCTAAAAAGCTAAACTACAGCCATATACTATTCTATGATTTATGAAAAACTTCAAATGTCAGGCTTCACTGTACAGTTGTCAGTTTTAGTCTGACCTTTTATAAAGGGACACTGCAGTATTTAGTACAAGTTGCTGATGCACTTTTTTTGAACATCTGATGTCTTACAAAAGTAACATCTTGCTAAACTATTATACATCCAAATAACTACAATATCTGAAGAAGCAAGGCTGCTTTTTCAGCCACAAAATACGACAAAAGCAAGGCCTGTTATGATGGTCATGAGGAAGTCTTACAAAGCCTCTGGAACTAAAGGCAACTAAGAATGTTACATTTGGTATATTATAATCTTACCCTCATATCATATTAAACAAGCCTTGCTTTTATCTACAAAGATTTTCTATGTACAGTACAGACAGGGTATAGTTCAATCCTCTGCTACTGAGGTAGTTAACCAACCCTTTAAAAAAGGTTCTGAAAAGAACCACTATCTGGAATGCCTGACTAACCAGCTCTGATGATTACACCTGAAACTGCTGTATCTGAACACAATTCATAAGTGATTACTATATAGACAATCATGATTAACCTTCATGAGCAGAAATAAAACTTAAGGATACCAATGATGGTATTCATCTATACCACTGCAGTAAAAATTTAAATGCAAGAATTTGTGAATACCACTTTTGGAATCCTTAACTAAGAAAACTTGGGGGAAAAATCTACTTAAAGCAGATTTTTTCAAGAACGATTTTATTCTTTATTAAGATACCATGCTAGATGTTAAGGATTTTGTTGAACACATTGG
Source organism: Pachyramphus minor (assembly GCA_013397135.1). Classification (NCBI taxonomy): domain Eukaryota; kingdom Metazoa; phylum Chordata; class Aves; order Passeriformes; family Tyrannidae; genus Pachyramphus; species Pachyramphus minor. The sequence continues at coordinate 312,563 of VYXB01003582.1, read as the reverse complement.
GGAAATAGAGTAGCTTTAGTTTAATAACTTCCACTGCAGAGAAAACTGTTAAAGAAATTCATTTCAAAGTCCAAGTATTAGTTCAAATGTCCCATATTTGAATCCATGATCTTCGCAGGAAGGTCTTTTGCAACAGAATATGCTCCTATACAGCTGAGATACTTAAGGTTGCTTGATATCCTTACCATTACTCCACTGCAAGCTTCTGGTGTAATCCCACATAGCAAGTCAGTCTTCATTGTAACAGGTCAGGACCGGCCTCGACCCCTTTTCCCTGCTAGCCAGGTAACAAAAGGAATCAATTAGATAAATCATTTTAAACTCTGGTCTGTACATTTGTTAACATAAAATCTTAGCAAAATGAATTATTTTTAAATAAAGCTATTAGACAAGAACATTTTGCCTTCTGATTGCCACTAACTTTGGAATTTTGCTATGGGTGTTTTAACACTTTGTCACAGACTGGTATTATTTAAAAAG
>VYXB01003582.1:289583-307083 GCA_013397135.1 Pachyramphus minor | reverse complement strand
ATGTTTCATGACCTTCAGACAGTTCCTTCAGTGCTCTCAATGAGTAGAGCAAGACAGGACCTGAATTCTCACCAACACCACTACTAGATCTTAAGTAAAATGCAAACAAAAACGAATCCAAGATTTTCAGAGAAGCCAGAAAAACCTGTATACACTATAGTATACCTACTAAAATACCCAGATGTTTTAATTTGGTAGGAGTGTACATGTCTTTCAGAAGTAATACAACACAAGTGCATGCATTTACACTTACATCTGATTTTTAGCCGCTTGTCTCTGAGCTTTCCGTTCTTTCCTTTTTTGATCTGGTGGCTTAGCAAAAACAATTTCAATGTTTTCTCCCTCTAAATCTTTGCCATTCATTTCTTCCATTGCCTGAAGGAATTAACCACACTTTAAATATACTTCCAAGCATATCCAAAGCTATTTATTTTAGTCTATCTTTTAGAGTATTTAGCATTTTTAAACTTGTTATCCAAAGCTAAAGTAACAGTATAAAGTTTAAAAAAAATTTTTCAATCAATCAGACAGCATAGTGTCATGGGTTCCAGAGTTATGCATTTTGTCTAAACTTGGCTCTCAAACCCAGGACTTCATATATCAGTTGAGGAATCTCCCACTCAAAACTCTAAACAGGCTTCCATGTTTGCAAGTTGTTTCAATCAATGAAGTGACAGAACTGTCCTTCAGAAAGTAAAGATTTTGTAATAGACGTATAAATTCCTAATGTCAGCACAATACAAACAGTACTAAAGCTAAACACCAGTATATGCTTCTATTCTTTTATTTTACCTGTAATAAATATAACTTTCTCTTTCAACCAGAAATAAAAAATTTTAAGTCAACTTTCATTCTGACACCAAGGGGAAAAATAACCAAAAAAAAACCCCAAAACATCCCCCCAAAGGAAAAACAACCAAACAAAAAAAACCAAAACCAACACAACAAAGTTAAAACTTAAACAAACAAGCAAATAAAAAAAAGACACAACTCCTCCCCAAATCACAGAAAAACACTCCCCACCCTCCCCAAAAAGTGAAACACCAAACCATCAAATCCTTGCGTAGCCTCCCCCACCACAATTTCCACGGGTCACGCTAATTGCTACAAGTTAATTTCAAGAAGAGAAATCCTAAAGATTTTACCACTTTTAGGGAGTCTACATAGCTAAGCCTTGATAGGATACATATCTTATGAAGACTCCTTCCATGATCTTCTTAAGCATCTGCTTTAAGGTGTATGGATATGTATGAAAAACTGAATCCCCTGGTATCCTGCATCCTCCCACAGAACATAAAAAGCAGATAACACTGCAGGCAGGAGGGGAATTACACTTTCCCTTCCTAACAACAGATGACATCAAGACCAGGCTAGCAAAATCCAAGAATGACAATTATTCAATAGTCCAGCACCTCGCATGAAGGGAAAAAAAAAAAAAAAAAGGGTTTCCTGCAAAAAAAAAATAAAAAACCCTAAGATTTTATCACCAGCCCTAGAGAAACTGCTTTAGATTCTACCAATAATTTGGTGAGAAGAGTCATTCAACTTCTGACACTTCAGTTTCAAATGTAAGACATGATTATCTTAGAAACTCATCAGCAGAATTGTTTAGGATAGATGCATCTATCCACTTTTCAAGCAATCAACTGCATCATCTTAAGAGACACCCAGAGAGGATAAAGTTGTCAGTAACAATGTGTTACCGTTTCTCCAGACAAAGCTTTTTCTCAACTTAAAAGCAGCACACAGCTTTTAAATGTTATGTTTATTTATTACTTATAACACACACAGAGATAGGTAAGATTCACTTACCTTTACAGCACCGTCCCGTTCATCGAAATGAATGAAAGCATAGTCTTTTAGTTTCTTCACTCGCTCTAGCTTTCCAAATTGACTGAAGGCCTTTTCTAGTATCTCCTCTGTTACAGTATTGGCAAGATTGCGTACAAACAAAACTTTAACCTAAGGGGGTGAAAACAAAAAAAAGTACTTAGAAGTATGATCTAATTTCAAAACACAAAATGAAGCTTTGCAAGTTACTGCTATTGGCAGTACTGAAAACATTGTTACATTTTCTGTACAGCATTTTATATACATATACATGAATATGTACACTTATATAGTCATACAGCATGAGTTAGCTCCAAAATTCCCTGACAGAAATACTGGATCTGTTATCAAACATGATTACATAAGTATTAGTATCCTGAAAGTCAATCCAATTTGTGTTAATGTTTAAAAGCATCCTAACAGAAGCATTCTTCCACTCAGAAGATTTTTGAACTTGAAAGACAGTAACCAGGACTGGCTATACACAAAACAATTAACTTATCAAAACACTGAATTGTTTAGACAGATTTTTGCTCAGTTATTTGCAGAACAGTCATCACTGTAATATCTAGGTCAGAGGTGTCAGGCCTGCAGCTTTCAAGCTGCTTAACTGGTGGTTCGTATGCTACAACAAATACCTGGTGTCACATCTGTGCTTGCCTGAGGGGCACTCAGGGACCTGAACCCACTTCTGAAAGAGAAATGTAGACAGAGGAGGATACTAAGGCTAACACTGCCCAGTCACCCTTGGACGTTCTCACAAGTCAAACTTTGCCCTTCTCTTGAGGAACAGTCACCTCCAAATAACTCTGGAAGTCTATTCCCTCCCCCAGCTCGCTAAAGCACGCAATACAGCTCTTAAGCTACACAAAGTGCTATCCAGCTTCTAAAATCAGAAAGGCAGGTAATCTTTCAACTACTGATATATGCCCTGTTAACTGTCTGACAGTGACTAATCATCAATATAAAGTTTCAGCAACCACCAACTGCATATGATAAAATACAGAACTATCTGACAAAGGCTTAAAATAAACCCTTTTTTAACAGAGCAGACAACGTACTCTGGACAACGGGAATCACCTATTAGTGACCCGTTAGTACTGAAAGACTCATCCTTGTGTCCACGCCGAGGCTGCACTACATGACTGGACATTAGCATGTTTACATGATGTCATCTGAGTTCTCACAATTTACAAGCCTCTTTGACTTGTTGTGAAGAGTTCCTTCCACATGCCGGCACCATGCTCTGACAGTCTACTCACCTCCTACTGCCAAGGAATGTTCACACTCTCACCTTCCTACAGTGCAGCTGCCAATCAGCTGCAAAGACCTGCAACTTCTGCTCACATCCCCTTTGCTCCTACTGGTTTCAAATTAGCACACAACAAAAACTGAACACTGTATGGGGCAGCACTGACTTCCTGCTCCTAACCTGGAAGGTCAACACAAATAACACAAGGCGTGAAAGGACAAAAGAAAGCATGTTTCAATCTCTGAAGCAGAGCTATACTCTACTCCCACCACACACAGGAACTCAATAAACCCAGACACCCTTTCTATAGGAATTACTATGCAATTAAGTTACAAATAAACAGGGCAGACTTCCATAAATCTGTCTCACTTGCTAGATGAACTAGGGGATGGGATGCAGTTTGGAAGGGATACTACAGGCCATAAATCTAACCCAGTCTATCAGCTTTGGTCTTTGGTAATAGTTATTCTTGTTGATTCTCAGAAGATGGTAAAAGTCATAGCCAACTCTACACAGAATGCTGTTTCCTACTATGTATTAAGTTTTCCTATATGTCCTGGTGGTAAGGCCAACCTTTATTTATTGTAACCCATACACAGTAACCATTTTTAGTAAAATATCCTAATTGCTCCCTTAACCTTATTCCATAAAAATGAATTACAGGAAGTTTGCTGATGTAACCTTTAAACACATGTTCCTTATTCTTGTTGTTTAGAAAAGGATGAACTCAAGAATCTCATGGGGAACCCTCGCTAGCCTTCACTAATAAATCCATGATGACCGACATAACATCAAACATGATTAAAAACTGGACAGAATAATCATTTTTTTGTTACAAGATGCACTACCAATGTTTTTTAAAGAAACAGAAAAGCAACTAATTTAAATTTTCACAGTGTAGACAAATCCATTAATCTCTAACAGCTGAAATTTTGTTAACACCTTTGGTTATGTTACTGATTAGAACCATAGTTGAACAAGTCAAATATGATGTCAAAACTATTAGGCAGGTTAAAGCATAGGTTGGGAGAAGATGAACCCATTTTTACTGCTAACAAAAGAGGGAGAGAAGGAAAACAAAGAAACAAAAACAAACAAACAAAAAGGAAGTCCTCTTCATTAAGCCTCACAGATACCAAGAATCCATATATACACCTAACAAGCAATATACCCAGCACCAGCACTTTGTTGTAATGGCAGAACTCACATTTAAAACTGCTTAAGATTAAAGATCCCCAAAACTTCTGGGATCTGCTCCTTTTCCTCCTCTTACCTACAGCACAAACACTTCAGGCCACATTCTCCAACGGTTACTAGCCCTGTCTCTTGTCCTGTAATCTGCCAGGCAGCCACAAACATAAGACTTTATTTAGCTGCTTAACCTGCCACTCCGGAACGTCCTCTGTAGCCTCAGCCATCCTACAGAAATCAAGTAAAACATTAATGAATTTATCTAGACTACAGGGATAAGAGGCAACAAAATGACACTTAGGAGAGATTACAGTATCAACACAACAACTGGAAGTTGGAAGGAAGTTCAGTTTGGACCAAAAGTCAATACTGTGACCAATTCTACTCTGATCTGTCAGGACAAGTACTATTCTCCTGTAGCACATACATCTAGTTTCAGAATGTAGCTTCATTCCTCATCATGGTCAAGCTACTTCGTATGTAAGTTAACAGCCCATTTAAATTGTAAGCATTCATGTATACAGTACTCTCCACAAAATTCTATCAGAAGTCTGGAGGACAAAGGAAAAAACATTCAAGTAAACATTTCAGAAATTTAAATTAGTAGGTGTCCATATACTGTTGAAATTACATGCTGCTTCTGCGAGATTTAGAACACTGTTCACCTTCGCACTAGAAAGATGAATTTGTCTTCCTCATAGTTTGCTCTTATGGACTTGCTTTTCTAGCAGTCTTGACAAGAAAACTGTTGACAAGAGGATTACTCTGATAAAACCAACCTACTTCTCCCAAGTCACAGTTTCCTTCAAAACCTTCTACCATAGCACATGCAAGATGACACGGGTCAATAGCTTTCCCTTTGCTCCAGACTGACAGCAGTCAGAAGCAATGACTGCCAACCTGAGGCTCACATCCAGGAGATTACTGACTGCAGCTGCACCTGCACTGCTCCTTCTCTTAGGGGAAAGACAGCAATAAACAACAGAAAGTAAATCTAACATTTAGAGAAACGGCAGATACGTTTCTCTAAATGCACAGCAGATGGACAAGGAAGCCTGGAGTAGAAACTTTCCTTGTTGTAAGAATAAACTAAGGGAAAGAGCCACTGAGAAAGGTCAGACACCAATGCTCATCTCAACTTCTGCCTTCAGATACAAACCAAATGTTTTCTACTTTTTCAGTATTCTAATTCATATAGTCTAGTTCTTCCCTACATCTTCAACCCCAAGCTTCATGCCCATCTTCGGCACATGGTCCTAGAAGTATGCATGTTGACTTTCTCTACATTTTCTGAATTTCTTCCCTTCATTTCCATGTTTCTTCCCTTTGCAAGTCCCATTTCAAATACAAAACAATACAAGGCATTAATACACTCAAAACCTGTACAATAAATGGGGCAAACCACAACCAAGCTTTAAATTCTTTAGCCTGTCACTCCCTGGATCTGTAAACTTACTTAGAAAAGACACCTGACTATGTCCCCTATCATTTCCTGTTCATCTATTCAGTTATGTCAGCAGAAGTTCCTGCTCATTTATTTTAACAGTTTGGTGGATTAGGTCTCTTCTCTTTTGAGCCAAGAAACTGAACATATAGTTCATATTTAGGAAGTGCCACCTTCTGCAAATTTTACTTGCAAGACTATTCCCCTGCTGCTGCTAGTCTATGATGCCAGGCAAGAAAAATAAAAGTCTGCAGACAGGATAGTCCAAAAGCTTCTGTAATACCTGTATTACAAAAGCAGCTTTTTTCCTAAAATGAGCCCCCACCCCAACCCTTTTCCCTTATGGCTCACCAAAGAGGAGATCCCAGCCAAGCTATCTTACTAGGTCCATCAAAGTAGGACTCCAGCAAGTGACGTGTCTCAGATGAGAGTAAAAGCACAGACGAAAAGCAAGCAAAGAGAAAGAGATAAGGATATGGGCTAGCTAGGAGTTTCCATTAAACAACTCAGCTACACAACACAACCGAAAAAGACAGGGTTGGGCAATATCTGATGGAAAAAAAAATTCAGGTAATTTGTTTCTGGCAAAATATCACGCACATATACAAAACAACTGCTACAACATACTTCAAAATGTTAACACTCCGGACTTCAGTTTCACCTAAATATTCGAAATCCAAAACATTACTAGTCTAGGTATTTTAAGGAATTAACTCCCCCAAATTAAAAACAACTACAGAGTTCCAAATACAAGTTAATTGCCTAACTTCTCAGAAATAACTACTAATGTCAACTTTGAAAATACATTTGTGTGCATTTGAACACTGACATGTTCTAACGCTGAAATGATACAGTTCCAGGTTTAAAAAGAATTAAGGCTTGTTCTTGATCACATCTAGATTTCTGTCCCTCCAAATACTAAATTACAAAACCATTTTAACTCTTGGAGTCACCACCATTGCTTCCAGGTAAGAAATTAAGTATGTCATCCCATGTGTCATTTTGGCAAGAATTATGTTCACTATTCAGCCTTGGGAGCACAAAATAGTATCAGACCATATAGAGTTTTTAAATTCACATAATTTCTAGAGTATATTCATATTTTTATCATCTCACATCATCTCTATCAAGAGGGCTGAAAGATGTTATTTAATCTTAGTCTAATGTCAGGAAGTAACTCATCTGAAACACAGCACTTTAAATGTACTATGGTCCCCTTATAGCTTCATTACCTTTGCCATGACTTCAGGATCTGGATCTTCTATAGGGTCAGCCCATTCCACTGTAACAACATTTCCCCAGACTTTCACTTTGCCGCTCATTAACCTACGTCTGGCCTGAGCAGCAGTTTTGTGATCTTCATATTCAAGGAAACAGAAACCCCGGTTCTTTTTCTTGTCATCAGGCTGATGATACAATATGACATCTGTAAGACCCTCTGAAATTAAATAAAATAATTATTTGTTATGCCTTCAATAAATGAATTTGCATTATAAAGTGGAGATTATCTTTCAGGCAAGTGTGCATCTGACAAGTAGTTCCAAGAAAGCAGGAACACTCTAAACGGTTGATACCATGTACATTGTAGCTTCCCTACTCTCAAGACTGACAATTTCAAAAAGAGACATCAGATTATCCCAACTTCGATTCTATTCTTATCAAGTGAAGAAAGCTCAGTAGCTATGGAAAAATATCCTTCCTCCAACTGAGTGGAGGAGAGTTAAGGGCAGCCAAAAGTTGTGCTTTGTCAATTCTCCTCTTAAACCCCTAAGTCACACCACTTATCAGGGTGGAACAAGAGACAAAACTTGCATGATTTTAATACCTAAAAAGTTAACTGCCCTAAAGAACCTGAAGTATATAATTCAGTAACAGAGAAAGTCATCATTACCTTTGCCAGTTCATATGCTGTTATCAAAAAGAGATCCTTATCAGATCATTAAAACATAGAACTAGCTACATTCTTCAACTAGCTTCAGTTTCACCCTGATAAGTTTTAAAACATCCATTAGTACTGAAATTATTAAACTTCAAATTCAAATTTAAATTTCTTTGAATGTTTTTTAAACATTACACACTTACTTTATAGGTAAAACTTGAAACCACGCATCTAGTGTAATCACAAATATTTCAGCCCTCAGCAGGGTGGAAAAAAAGAAAAAAACCCCACAACACCTAAAAGTTGAAACAAATGCTGAGTGGTGTTCGCTGGATTCATCATCATTCAACTGTATGTCAAAAGACTGTGAAGACAGCTCATCACCCATCACATTTGACATCGTTCCAGCTGTACAAAACACAGTTACTGACTTACCTGTTACTTTGCTGAATTCTTCAACAATTTGCTCCTTGGTTTTACTCTTAGGAATAGAGCCAACAAAAAGCCTATTATTGGCAACAGAGATGCATACACCAATGTGTTTTCCAGAACGAATTTCATGGTTGTTGTACTGCAAGAAAAAATAATTGGACCTTCATCAGTTACAGATAATTTTTGCTCCCCTTCAACAACAGCATACCAGATATTTAAGTCTTGAAAATCCAGCATTGAGCAATATATTAAACTGTTGCATTTTAGCACAGTCTTACAATGCATATTCACATATTCTGAATTATACCCATGTTTTCTAAGATTTTGCCACAATTTCAGCCAACAATTATTCTTCCCTTCTTGTTCAAGTTTCTTAATACTTGCTCCTTAAGAGACTTTTCCATGTAGAACCATAGAAGGTAAATCTTATGTACAAATCATCAAGGTCAAAGCTTCTCCCTTCACAACAGTGCAGAAAAAAAATGCAAGTTCCTCTATAGACTTTATCTATAAATTCTTGATTTGTGTGTAAAGAAGACATTAGTCTCAATTAAAGTCAGATTTCCTTCTAAAGTTCCATAGCTAACAAAAGAAAGAGAGCCGTGATCACGTATTCTCCACAAAATGTACAAGACCAACTGGCAAATACTTTCCAAAGCATAAAGATTACACATGTAAAGATAGTAAACGGCAAGAACAAACTTTTACTGACTTGAAATACTCAAGACTTCTGTTCAAATGCTTCTCTCATAAGAGATTTAGAAAACACCCTGAACGAGTCAGCAGTTTAAGGAAGAAAAAAAAGTACTACTGTAAACATCTGTTGACAAAAAATGCCTTTCACGGAGATGCAGACACAGACATGCATCATCCAAGTAAGTAGCAGGACAGTCAACTGGTGGTACATCAAGCCCTTCCCAACTGGAAGCCCTGTAAAGGACTGTTCTTTAGCTAACAAACTGTATTTTGTGGTCAACGTCATATTGACAAGTAGCAGGACAGCTTTTTAAAATTTAATCTAGCAATTTAATACATAAGTTATTTTGTGTTTGGTGGTAAATCTTCCTGCATAAGCAAGTTATCCTGCACCCTGTCATGCTTGTTGTGAAATAAAATCAGTGGGAAGATGTTTACTTTTATTTATCTTGTGCAAACAAAAACTACATCACTGAAACTTTTCTAAGCTAGTTAACTGCACAAAAAGTGAGCTAAAAGAACTGTACATATGAAAAGGCTCTGGAGTGACATCTTCCCCAAAAATTATGTCTCAAAACATGGCAGGACACAAAATATAGCAGGACACAGCAAAAGACTTTTACCTCCATATCTGTTGCCTATGTGGCAGAGGAATAGTTGACTTTAAAGTAGGAAACAGCTGCAGAGGGAGACTGTATATATATTATCATCACTAATAAACAGATTTGCACACATTAATGAGAGACAGATTTCAGTAACTCAAAAGAAGTTCTTTAAAGAAGCTGACAGTTTATTAGTCTGTGAAACTAATTCTTCATTAACTGAAGTGTGCATTAGGAAACATTTCTTTACATTAGAAAACTTATTTTACTGAGAGAGTGCTCAAACACTAGAACAGGTTTCCTAGAAAGGTGGTCAATGCCCAAAAGCTGTCAGTGTTTTAAGAGACACATTTTGGACAATGCCCTTGATGATGATTATGACAGCAACCCTTTTGGTCAGCCATGAAGTGGTCAGGCAGTTGGACTACATGATCATTGCAGGTCCCTTCCAAATGAAATATTCTATTCTATTCTGTACAGATATTATTTAACTATTCCTGCTAAACCCTAAAACTGAAATCCAGCTACACATTTAATCCAAAAAGAGTCTCATACAATTCGTGTCAGCAAGGTAAAATTAATATATTCTACCATATTGCAATTCCACTGACAGTAGTTTCTAGTAGTTTTTCATACTACAATGCATTAACTACTAGTTTCTACTGCATGTTTCTCTTAACACACAATTGAAGAAAAGTCTTCAATTAGGTGCTCTTAAATATCAAGTTATCACATTGGTGATTTTTAGGTAAATAGTTTGCATACCATCTGAAATCTTAGACATAAACAGGCCCAGATCATGATCTGGGTAAAGTGCCAAAACAGTCAGGCTACCAAATTAGCTATGTCAGCATACTGCTTCCTCCTCCTGTCACCACTGAATCAATGCCCAAAGTCAGTAACACATATTGCTGCCCTCTAGACAATATAAGTTGGTTTTTTTCTTGCTAACTTCTGTAAGAACTTACAAACAAGTCAAGTGTGCATACAGTCTGTCTTGCTATTTTATCCACTTAAACTTTCACTACCAATTCTAGTTTATTTCCAGGAGCAAATGGCAAGCTGTACTGCTAAGCATAGCTGGCAGACTGCTTAAATGGCATATTTGCATAATCCACCTGTAGCCCCACTTTGATCAAGCTTACACCTGCTCTAGTCAAAAATACACTGAATGCTACTATAGTTTTCAGTACGTTTTCCTACAACCTTCACCTCAAAAGTATTGATCTTGTACATGTCTACAGTAACCTCATTCACGCAGGGATCTTTTGAAAAACTTAAATTTAATGACTTCTTACGAAATAGGAGGGAGAATTGAATGTGTGTGCAAAAGAACACAATCAGAGTTGTAATTTTTAAACAGTATAAAGCAAAGTAAATGTGTCAACGGTGGAAAAAATTACTGAGATTCAAACAAAAAAAACAAAACGAACCCACGACACTTTGATGGTGAACATTTGTGTGAACACCTGAGAGGCCATTTCTACTTAACCAGCAAGAGTTAACCACACTGAGTTAAGTAATGGACATAAAAAGGGAGAATTTCCTAAATGGTGTTTAAAACATTTCTGCCTGGGCTTCAGACAAAAATGGAGTGATACTATTGCCTGATACTGAGAAGATTTACAAATCTGAGCAGAAATTAATTTTAAGTGGCTTAAAAATGCATATGCATAAACAAAATCAACATATTCAACATATTAAACTTTGAGATTTCTTCTAATGAATACAGTAAGTCAACATTATGTGTATCCAAAAATTTTAGTTCAGTTTTACATGAAGTTGTTATAAAGACTGTGGATGATACATACAACAGCCACACAAATATGAACTGTATGCAAAGTACGTTACACCAACTCCAAGAGCCTGAAGACAGGTCAGTTTATTCCCTGCTGCAGTTTGGGTATTGACAAAAACACAGCAGTCTCTTACTACTCAAAAGCCTACAGGCAATGCAGAGGTTTTTAGCCTCATTTTTTCTATACTTCACAGAGTCCTAATATAATGCCTCTGGAAAGAAGATTGAAAATAAAAGAAGAATCCTTATGCAAGGGAGTCCAGAAAGCTGGGAAATAAGTTGTATACACATCAGAAGATTACAGATATTATCAAAATAACACCTGTTAAAATAATAAGATATGAAAATGGCTAGAACCAAGCATTCGGCGTTTCTAAGCAGTCTTTCAGCAATCTCTCCCATTGCATCTGTAACCAACACAAGTGACAGACTCACTATTTTCAGCTGAGCTCAAGAGCCACAATTTGCTATTACTCGTGCAAATCACTTCTAGATAACTTGGGAAACTTAGTATAAGTTTCTAAACTAGCCAGTCAGCTATGGCTGGAACCATGAAAAAACACCAACCAATGTTACAGGATCCAATTTAAGACTAACTCTAACTTCAAAGAGTTTAGCATAAAGACTGAAAGACTGCCCCATCAATTGCAACACTTTTCAAATATTATCCTTGGTGGCTATTTAACTGAAAAACACAACACAACACCCTTTCTTCCTGCATATCACAGATCAGATAGACATAAAGGGACATTGAGTACCTCCTTCCCTTTATCATTTAGTGGAAGACTGAGGCTAGGATATGTTCTCTTTCATGGAAACACAAATGACTTTTCAGAGCATGCTGCCTTTAAGCAAAATCCAGCTAAGTGAAGAAAAATTCTGTTTTGTTCATTTACTAAGTGACTCTGAGGACTTATGTGATTTGATTCATTGTCTCGCTAAGTCATGTGCTTGACTCTTAGAAGTTCATACACAATATAAACAGGTAGGTTAACAACAAAAATACAAAGAGGAATACAAAGTTATCCCCGTATATCTCACTGTATGATGGAACAACCAACTGTTCTTATTTAAAAAGCTTAACAGCATATGCCAATTATTTTTGTACTTCTGCTTTCATAGACATTTGTACACCTTCTTAAATCACATTCCTGTTTTCAGCGGGATTTGTCTCCACCAACTGACTAATATATTAATATGTCATTGGGTACATTAGTTTAAGATATACCTTCTTACAAAACAAAGTATGTTAACCCTACTGTGGCAATACAGTACCAGTACACTTCAGAATGACTACGGCTAGCACTCTTGGAAATCATACCACACACTGATCTTGGCCATATCAATACAGTAGCTAATAGCTCAAAAATGTCAAATTTAACTTAACCAGAAAAACAAAGGCGTGGTACAAGGATCAGGGTACCGTTTCTCCCCACCTTCTCTTTTAGGGATGGGTACTTCACACATAAAACCTAAAAAGTTTATTAGGAGTATCCTATATCAAACTATTTCACACTTCTGTGTAAAACAGAGGAAACGCTTTTTAAGCTGGCAGGATTTATGACTTTCTCCAGTCAGTTGCAGCAAACAGAACAGACCTTCAACGTTCAAGAGACACTTTTTCCCATGTGAAGTATCTTATGAAATTCTGACTTTGAAGTACTTTTCCAGTGCAGGCCCCCTGCTGGTGCACAAGCACATCAGGACTCACAGACACCCTGACCAGCGCTGCCTTGCCCACAGCAACCCCAACACCAGTGCTCTCCAGAACTCACTCAGATGCAGACAGCTCAGAAGTCACCACTGCTAATACAATTGTGGTTAATAATAAAGCACCTAAAAGGACCAACCAGCAGTCCATGAGCTTTTTTTTTCCCCTGTCCCTAATGCATTCAGTAAAAACATACATGCAATGTGGAAATACATTTAAGAACACCTAGTGGACATTTATGAAATGATCTAAAAATGACAGTCTCATCTTAAGCACTTCGGCATTAGGACAACTCCTTCTAAGCCAGAGTGTTATTACAGGAAAACGTCCCCAGAAGACTTACCAGTTTAACAGCTTCCTGAGCTGCCTCTTTAGTACAAAAAGTGACAAAAGCATATCCTCTATTTAGACCAGTTAGTGGATCCATCATTAAGCGGAGATCCCATATAGGCCCAGCTTTCTCAAATAATGGAACAAGTTCATCCTCAAACAAGTCTCTTGGAATCTTGCCCACAAATATCTACAAAAGACATATAGAGCACTGTTTATAAAAAAATATTTCCAATGAGTAAGAGCACATCTACATAAACATATTCCCCTTCTTACCTCTGTACCAACAGAAGGTTGTTGTCCTGAATATACAGACTCTGGAGGAGGTCCACCGTACTTTCTTTGTCCAGTAGTCACATCAAGGGTGTAGCCGGTTCTCTCCAACAGTGCCTTCAAGTAAGAAACTTAAAACTTTAAAATCACATACAAATTGAGCAAGTCTAGCTGCCTTAAATTCACAGACAGACATGCTTATAATTCTTTTTAAACTGTGCTGCTTTGAAGCTCCCACAGGCAAACAAACCTACTGCTAATACATTAAGAAACTTACAAAACAATTAACAACACTATCAGGTAAAGAAACACTCCTAGAAAATTAGAAATTCACATACAGTTTTCCCAATTCCTTTATTTCCATACAAACCCCTCCCCCAAACAAAACACACACCCCCTCTTGGCACCCCCTATCCCCCCCCAAAAAGTAATAGAACAGCGAGTTTCCCTTTAATTAGGAAGATCTTAGTCTGAGCCACTTCTTGTTTTGGCATGTCCAATCCTGCAGACATTTATGCACAAGAGTTCCCTTCGCTTAATGAGATTACTCATAAGTGTGAAGTTAAAGAACACATGTTTAAGTGCTTACACCCCTGGAACACTGTACAGACTGCTTTAAGTATCCAACCACCAGCATGGTAGTACTACTTCCTTTCTCCTATCCTCCCCCTTCCAAATTCCTTGTAGGCACATACAGCATCCCAGGACAAGTAACCCTCACTAGAAGCACTACATGCAGTTACAGATATACTGGCAATTTAAAATATTAGATGAAATTCAGCATGCAAATGCATGAGAAACTCCTGTGAAATCAAGGCTTTCTTAATAATTTTGTACAAAGACAAATCAACTCTACACAGAAAGAAACTGCATATTAAACAAGCCAAATTATAGTCAAATATTAGCAATTTCACAACTGGAAAATTGCAGTTATTTTAAATGCTATAGCCATCAGCAATAAAAGCTATGCTACTCCAAGTTCTTAAAAAAGTCCTGATAATACTGTTGTTTTATGTGGTAGCGACAAAAACTGCAACAGTTTTTTTTTAATTTATAATTAATGCCATCCCAGCCTCAAACTCAGGGGAAAAAAGATTTTCTAATTGTACGAGGTACATAGTTGTTTGTAATATAACATGCTCATTTTACACATTACACATGAAATGTCAAAGAACAAAGATTCTCTGGGTTTTTTATGGCATCGCCTAAGCATGCTTAGATGGTTTTCCTTCCCTTAATCTTTGGTAAACTTGCTAATCACAGAACTTTAAATTAAAATTATTGTTGCTTAACTCTTGAGACAGGAGCCTCTTGCTAGTAGCAGACATGGTCCAAGAAATAATTTATTCCTTATTAGAACAGTTTGAGGGGTACAGTTTATAAGCACAGTGATTATGTCATAAGAAGTGGGCTAAATCCTAAATCCACTACAATCTTTTTTCAGATGCGTGGTATCTCCTCCCTATTGTGGAGCTGCCTTACATCTGAACCAAAGGGGGGGAAAAATGCAAACAACAATAAAACACACAAAAACCCCAAGCAGCAGTAGCTGAACTTATGTATTCTGAACTCCGATAACTATGTTGACAAGTTTCTACAAACCTGTAGCTGTGAAATAGTGTAACTTTCTCAACAACACATATAGCAGACTGTTAAATCTTTTTCACACTTATATACATTCAGCTTCAGCAATAACAATATATTAAATTTCCACTTGAAAAGGAAGAAGTGCAAGATAAAAATGTAAGTAACAGTTTTCAGTAATGACAAATAATCTATAATAGCCTTTTTAAGAAAAAATGCAGTTACAAAACAATAAAAGTATCTGTCACAGCAGCTTTCAAAAAAAACCAGGCAGACTTCATAACTTATTTTTAGGGAAGTACCTTAATTTTTGCCTCATCTGGTCCTTTGCTAGAATCTGCCACCTTGGTCCCCTGTTTTTCCCTCTGCCTGTATGTCTTCATGACTCCACATAAAAAGGCACTTTTGTTCTGCAAAAGATAGAATCTTCAGTTCTGAAAACATGACAATCTCATTTTACCATTAACTAGTACAGTGTTCATTTCACATATCACACATAGATCAATGAAGAGACTTAAATCTCTTGCCAGTCAAACAGCAGTTTATCCCTCAACAATTATATTCTAAATTGCTTAACGTTACCTGAACATGTGAGAGATCACTGTCTTTAAACTGTTGAAGCACTGCCAGTGCACCTTCTTCATTGAATTCCTTTAAAGCTTCAATAGCTCTTTCATCTAGATCACTATGTGCAACTAGCCCTAGAGAAAAGGAAAAAAATTACTAATTATATTTGGTCAGTAATCTTTGTAAAACCACACTTAACACATCTAACACATTTTACTGACCTCTAAATCAATCACTGATTAAAGTAAGTTACTATACCTAACAAACCACTAGTTCTCCTGAAGTTAAGTATTACGTGTATTTAACCTTTTTTTTAATTAAAAACAAAAAAGTTGAGATTCAGAGTAAAAGTTACTGAATTTATGTATTCATTTGACTTCTGTGAAACCCAAATGTTACACAGGACAAATTTAATTTCAATATCCTGAAGCTGAATTTGGAAGAATCTATCAAAACTTATCAAAGCCTGACTTAGCTCACCTAGCAATGACACTTTGGTACATTTTGAGATTCTAAAGACAAGCATACTGCAGCACTAAAAATGACCACCACAATCCAAAAATCAGGCTTAAAAAATTCTAGCTCTTGTCACATCTGAGAAAACCAACGCAATAATAACCTTTCCATCCATGAGCCCAAACACCATGGCATTAAGTATCATTTATGTGAGAAGATATATACTGCCTACAACTAATGTAAAAAAATGCACAAAGATCACATCACCTGCTCCTAAAAATTATCTGTTGTCTATTCCAGTTGTTGCTCTGCTCACTTGCATACTTCTTCCCACCCCTCAGCCCAAGTAGCCTAGGTCAAGACCTTCCTCTGAAAAATACTACAACAAATTAGAGCACTGAATACACAATATCCATAGATTTTGGCAAGACTGCAGTTCCCATACTTTTGGAAACCACAAAAAGTTGCTATTTTAGCCCAAACACAGCGGAATCCAATAAAATATTGTGCGTGTGCTTTTGCAAGTCTTACATCTTACCTGCAACGTAAATTTCATCTAGTTTTTCAGCAACTTTCTGTGGTAAACCAGCATCAAGCAATGTCTGGAAATGCTCAGAATGGGTAACTGCAGCAGAAGTATCCATGGGCTCTTCAGTACCATTCCCATTAACATGTTCAGTAGCCATGTTTCCAGATATCTGTTCAAATGCAATAAGCATCAAAATTAAGCTACAAATATCTTCAGGTAGATCAATTCAAGCGACAATACATGCAACAGACTACCCTATTCTTTGAAAATAATATAAAAAATCGTAGATCACTTCCCTGATACTTTTTTTAGTTTTGCAAGACGCACGAAATTCCTCAAAAGAAGCACTAACACAAAGGAAAGCCCTAACACCACTGCCTAGCGGGGGTGGGGTAGCTTTCATTGCAGGTTTTACACAACCCAGCCAGACACACTGACTCACCTCCCTCTCTCTGTCTCTCTAACACACTCCCTAAGAGGTTCTGAACAAGTTAGAAAAGGAGCAAAAAGCCAACAGCGGGGGTGGAAGGACAAGCAAACCTGCCACATGCACTGTGATACCGTCACTGACACCCGCTGCCGCCTCCACCTCCCGCTGGAAACTCGCTGCCCCTCGGCGCACGCCGCCTCTCCGCCCCGGGCGCGGCCGGGATCCCTTCCCGCCTCCACTCCGGTGCCGGCCGGGCAAGCGAGAGGAACAAAGCGCTCTTCCCAGCCCGCACCCACCCACGGCGGCGGCGGCCATGAGCCCGATGGAAACACGTGCTCCGCGCGTTCAGATGTCCTACAACTTCCTCCAGTGACCGACTTCCCCCCCTCCCCGCCACACTCCCGCGGGAGGAGCGGCTCCCCCCCGCCCCCAGCCCCAGCCATTCCCTACCTCTCACCCTCTTCCCCCCGGCCAGCGGGCTGCAACACCCGGGGCC
>VYXB01003582.1:123180-288511 GCA_013397135.1 Pachyramphus minor | reverse complement strand
GGGGGGCGGACGAAGTAGACAAAGCCACGCAGACAAAAGGAAGGGAGGAGAGCCACGCTTTGTGTGGCTGCCGGCCAGCGCAGAGCCCGGCGGCGCTCAGCGTTCCCGCACTAGAGACCGAAGGCGCCCCATGCCTGCCCCGAGGGGCGCCCCGAGCTCAGCACCAGCCCCGCGGGCAGGCTCCCCACCCCGCCATAGCCGCCGGGCGGAGGGAGCTATTCCAAGGGGAACAGCAGTTTCCGTGAGTCGCTGCGTTAGACGGGGCCCCGGCGGTGGGGAGGAGCCGGCAGCAGAGCGGGCTGGGACGCCGAGCACTTCTCCACCGCCGGAATTCCGCAGGATAGCCCGAGGAAGGGGGCTTTTGCCCCGCAGCCACCCTTGGGGCGGCCACGCGTTGGTGGTTTAACTTTCTCTTGCCGGCCCCAGTGGAATGCGGCTCTGCCCGCGCGGCGCTGTCAGGCGCGTTCCGTCATGGGGATCCTTGTTGCACACTTCAGAATTCCAGTTCTGATCACGTCGCACTTGCACGCCCCACACGAGAAACTTGGAAGCTAACCTACTGAGCTCTGCCAGACCTGTGTGTCCAGATAAAGACAGCAAAAGCGAGGCAGGAAGGCACACACAGTATTAGTCACTTCCCCCGAGGCAGCTCAGCCACAAGCAGAGCAGCGGCTGCTGCCCCTGAGCCCGGTCAAACACTTCCAGCATATCTCCAGTGCTCTACAAACACTTAAACTTGCGCAGTGGAGCAAGCACAGACAATTACAGGGTTAGTTCGCTGTCAACAAATGCTCACATGCGGGTGTATAAGTATGTGAAGCATACAGCTGGTAGTCGTTGATACAAGAGAGAAATCTCCTCAAGAATTCGATGCCATGAGATTTCATTAAAAGCTGGACTACTCCACAGATTTATCTGAAATAGCAACAAATACAAGGCAGCTATGCACTAACAAGTATTCCAGCTAATTTTTTAACCTTTGATCAAATTTTCAAGTTATTTTTAGTCAAACTTTTGACCACCTTTAAAAAAAAAAACTTAAATAATTAGTAAAACAAAAACTAACTTTTGTGTGAATCTGTATGATATTTTAATAGTTTTCTTTATGAAAATATAAATATTTTTCTCCCTTCAAAAGTTAATAACTTTCTCCAAAAACATAGCTGTCAGCTGGGCAATGACAATAATATACTCAAGAATAAGTCTGGGGTATATTTTTCAGTGAAAATACTGCACCACAGTGTTACTTTCAGATGTTGACGGAAGATGCTTCAGCGTTACGTTCATAATACAGACGCGGTCCAGAGTATTATCTCAATTTAATAAATGGATTTGTTTTGCAGAACTAATGAAAAATCACAGAATTATTAGGGCTGGAAGGTTCTTCTGGAGATCATCCAGTACAACACCCCAACAAGGCAGGGCCACCTAGAGCAGGTTACACAGGAACTCATCCAGGTGGGTTTTGAAGGTCTCCAGAGAAGATGCCACGATCTCCCTGGGCAGCCTGTTCCAGTGCTCTGCCACCCTCAACATAATGAAGTTCTTCCTCATGTTGATGTAAAATTTCTTGTGTTTTCATTATAATTCTCAGTCAGTGGATCTGACAAACTATAGGTAGCCAACTCCTGAGAAAGTAATTCCCACTTTCAGGGCCATTTTTAGGGGAAAACCTTTTTACGCAGTTAACTTCTGGAAGTAAAAGCAATAAAAAGACTAGGATAAATGCAATGAACAGATTTGCACCCTTATTTAAAATTACAGCTGACCCAGAGTCAGAGTTGCAGTTATTTGATCCTTTGAAATTTTACATAGAAAGCAGGAAGCAGAAAGTCTGACACACAGTTCCTCCAAATATAGCTCAGTTATTAGCCTTAATTCAGTAGGACAAAAGTGGTATGTTCAGTAAAAGATCCATGAAATCAGTTTTTTTCTTTTTAGTCACGTAGAACATCAATTGAAAAAATATCCAGCAAAGAACATTCGCAGGCACTTATCTGGTGACTTGGATTTACATGAGGATCTTCATTGCACATGCCTGAGAAAGTTTGACAGCTTCTCACCATAATCAAAGTTGTGCTGATTCCTAAATTTTCCTGGGATATGAAACCCCTGCCTGTTTCTCATCCAGTTGTAACCATTGTAGAGCCACAATGAAGCCACAGTTGGACTTTTGAGCCTCTCCAGCACATCCAAAGTAAAACCAGTTATTACAACAGGACCAACTACAGAGTAGCACAGATAAGATCTAAGATCTTGTAGGAGACTCAACAGGAATCTTACCTCCAGTTTCTATGATGCCTTTCCAAGGTGCACATGCATTGGAAATTTAGACTCTGCTGTAGAATTTGCTACACTTGAGCTATGAAACACAGCAGCTACAGCACTAGACAGGCAGATCACCGGTCACACAGCAAATGTCACCACTTGTAATAATGAAACAACCCCCCCTGTGCTACACCTGCCACAGCACAATTCTGAAATGATTGAGCCACTCCTGGGGTTTTCTCAACAATACACTTTTCAAGCCATTCTCAGCCCGTAGCCTTGTTGGTAAGACTGCCAAGTTATAAATATATCTGTATATTATAAAGATATCTAAATTCAGGAAAAGATTGCAGTCTGCAGTTTATTCCATGCAGTGCACAGCTGGCCACTAGCCCGTTTGCCCTGCAAGATCCTTGGTAAAATAAGTCTATTTGGGGAAAGAGTTGTTTAATTAAAAGTCAGTTAAACATCTTCATCCTATCAGTCTATCAATTCTCTGTCTTAAGAGATAGGCTGAATTACAAAATACATGGCCTGTACCTATTAAGAGAAATGTGCAAGTCAGAAATTAACGAAAAGGAGATGGATAACGTGAAATTTTCTAAAGAAAAAAAGCCTTTCATATATGACTATCTCAGTCTTTAATAAGCAGATTTGAGAGTTTTTCCATTCTAAAAAAGTAACTTATGATCTAAAATTGTCGCGATTTCAGCAAAGAAAGGCTTAAGTAATGGTAATATTTTCTTTTAACATTCTTTCCAGTTATATCCTCTGTGCATGTTCTGACTTTTCCAAAACTAGGCAGGGGTAGCACTTATTAAAACAAAATCAAGGTTAATCCCTCTTATATTGAAACTATTTCAAAAGTTCTAACTTTGACCCTGCTAACTCTTCAAACACTCCACTTATTCCAACTAAGTCAGGAAAATAAAAGGAGCAAAGAAAGCATTTGCAAATCCAGCATGATTCACAGGACCTGAGGCAATGGACACAAACTGAAACACATGAGGTTCTCTCTGAACATCAGGAAACACTTTTTCACTGTGAGGGTGACCAAGCACTGGCACAGGTTGCCCAGGGAGGGTGTGGAGTTTCCATTCTCCAAGATGTTCGAAAGCTGTCTGTGTAACTAGCAACTGCTTGAGCAGACAGATACACACTATGATATGCTTAATTATCTTGATCTTTACAAATCCAGCTCTATCCACTGACTAACTGATGCTTCTTTCTTGGGACTGGAAAGACTCCTCCCCTCACCGCCCACTGAATCCAAAACCTGAAGTAACTAATTTTTCACTAATTTTTAATTATTATCGTTCTGCAAGATGGATGAGGAATCTGTCCTACAGACCTGACATGATACATCTCAGGACTTTTGAGGTTGACATCACCTCAAAAGCATTCTGCTAAATATGTGTCCAGATAGTTGCAGGCAGAAAACAAGCCTGGCAATGAGGAGGGATGAGGTTCTCGCAGGAATTATTTTGGTGTTTAATTCTATGTATAGACTGAAGGTTTTAAATTCATTCTGAACTGCTTTTCTCTCTTTTCCTTTATACAAAGCTTTATAGCTTTTGTATACAGCTGTTGTGCTATAACAACAGCAACAGTGAAAGAAAGGGTATTGAACTGCTTATTTCTGCAAGATATCTATGTTTGAGTCCTTTCCAATACCAATCACTGCTTTTTCCTCTTCCCACTATTCCTCACCCCCCTACACACAGGTACGTCTACCCTCAAATTAAACACTCCAGAGCCTGACATTGAAAGAGAAAGGCTCAACAGAAGTAATAGAATGTAGTTTAGTTCACATTCCAATAATACCTTTATTTTTTTTCCAGTTTAAGTTAGAGGATTTTAACTCAGTTGTTTCTCAACAATGCATTCAGACCAATCATTGTAGAATTCAATGTATTTTGCAGTACGCTGTAAGTTAACGTGTAAGTATTGAAAGCGGAGTGGAGGAGGAGAGCAGTATTTTTGCATGAACAGAAAACAGTTAAGTTGCTTCATGTGTTTGTGGAAATGCCAACTCAAAGCCATGCCAAACTGACCATCATCACTCAGAAAACAGGCCCAGCCTTATAACAAAGAACTACAAATGCCCTATGGTTACTGGCAAAAAAGCAGTGCCAAGAATTATTCAGAACCTATACCTTCAACATGGACAAGAGACAAATAAGGAAACCTAATACTAGTCTACAAGTCAGAAGTGCCATGGGGAAAACCTAGAGAATAACTGCTTACTCTTTCTTCTAGCAGAAGAACTAGGAAGCACCAAAACAAACAGGCAGACAGCCAAGCAAAAAAGAGCTACTTTTACCCACAAGCAACTAAGCTGAGGAATTCATTGTCAGATGAAGCTGTAGGTATTTCCATACACCCTCCCCAAGTAATTAATGCAAGAAATCCCCATCTAAAATTATTAAATGCACAGATAGAGATATCACCCCAATCTAAATTTTGCAATAAAAAATTAGTGGAGGCTTGGGGAGTATACCAGAACATACTATTGTATGTACGCTTGCCCTATCTTTTGATTTTTCCATTAGCCAATACCCAATACTGGGGACCAAATATTAGTCTTAGCTCCTCAGTCTGATAGTACAAATGCCCTGTTATTGCAGCAAGCAGAACATGCAATCACTAATTTGTTCCTTTCATGCCAAACCCTCACCACTTCCTGCATAAATATACATGCAAGTGTTCCTCTTCCTACAGATTCCCTCTAATCACATATTCCTCATCCCACTATAGACTTATAAACCACAGGCTTCCTATACAAATAGCTCACAAGCTTATCAAGGGTTAGGAAACTATTGGAAGAGGCTTCACAATCTGACAAAAAAAAAAGAATACTGCTTTATTATTGCTATTACTCTTGGGTACAAGGAATAACTGCTGCCTTTTCCATTCTGTTACTCTAAGCATCTGATGCTTTAAAGCTCTTAGAGGAATGCTGCCATTAAGTCAGTGTCTGGCAAAGCTCCATGGAAAAAAAGGAGACAAGATATTGAGCAAAGAAGTGACAAGACAGTTATCACACACACAGCCCCATGCTCATCAAATTAGCATGGAAAGGCTGGAGAAAGGAGTATTCTCCGTGTCCTTGTACTCTCTGCTTATGAGAAGGACTCATGCAAGAGAACTACAGAGGGCATTCCTCATCAGTATCCATCTTTAAAACATCCCAAAGTCATCTCAGGACAGTAGTGCTATCCTGTCCACTTGCGCAGTGCAAGGTAGCCAAGTGCTGAAGCTGCAACTCACCGAGCACAGCCACAAATGAAAGTGTCAATAGAGAACTCACTGCTGTATTTAGAACCTTCCTTTGCCTCAGACATATCCAGCCCTGCCCTTACATCCCTGTACTGCCAAGCAGCCATCAGGATTCCAGTACTCGGCATACTTATAAAAGCGAGCCGAAGGATGGAACAAGAAAAGGGACCCTTGGGATCTACTTAACCCCACGTAAGTTACTTACTGCATTAAGCCCATCTCCAAAGGCAGACAGCAAGTCAGTAGGTCACAGAATATTCTTCTCCAGCTCTGGGCATCTTTCCCAGGAGAGGAGAGCACAGCACACCACAGACACAATGGCCTCAGCCATACAGCAGATGGGACAGATCATGAGCTGTTCTCCAGCTGTAAGGCAAATGTGGAGAACACAGCTTATATTCCCCCAGCTAAGCTCTCACTCACCTTAACCTCTAAACCATGCCCAAATATTACATGTGAGAATGTGCTTGCTGCCCAGGCTTTAGCTGTCAGACTACATTAACCCTTAATGATCAGTTGCCAGGGATTGGGCTCATGTCCCAGGCCTGTTTAGTTCACTACTAATGACATGGTTGATTACTCAGGAAAGTGTCTGATGCAGCAGCTGCAATTCACAGCTTTCAGGTCAAGTGTTCCAGGCTACTTAACATGTAACCAAACAACCTAAAAATCCTTCCAAGCATGGATGAGCCCAAATAACCTTGTGTCTTTCAAGGTCCTTGTAAGAACAGAGCAATCTTACCCCCCTCCACACACACATTTACAGTCCTTGCCAGGAGAAGGCAGAAGTGACTACAAAAATGCAGCATTTCTGCACATCTCAAGAGCGGACAATACAACCATTTGTATATAACTGTTTTTTAAATTTTGTTTTATTTTTTAATGATACCTGGAGAATCTTGCCCTAAGGGAATTGTCATTTACAGTACAAAAACTTCAGACCAGAGTACAGGGATGAGGAACTCTTACTATATCAGTACTTCAGGCTGTGCTTGCTCCTTTTCAATAATCTTTTGGAAAGTCCAATCTGTACTTCCACATGGACCTTGAGAGATACTGATCTTAACCTAACATAGAGCTTCAGCACACGTGTATAAATTTATCCTTTCCAGCTTGTGCAGCTGTAACCAGGTATCCCTTCGTTGCTTTGCACAGGGCAATGCAGGCAACAGAACCTGTGCTCAAATTTGAACAAATCTGTAATTTAATATGGTGCGACTAATGCAATTTTATTATGCTGCTAGAAGCAATAGTTTAGTTCTTCAGGGAAACAGTTTTAATTTTACCTAGCAACTGGGCACAAGAATAAATTGCTATTCTCTGATCTGTAGAGGACAGATGAAGAATATTAGGCTTTCAATCTGCTTTCAGAAAATAAAGTTAAGTGTCTCTTTGATCCTGTAAGAACATAGTTTTTTGGGGGTTTTTTTTGGTTTTTTTTTTTTTTTAAAGTTCAAGCCTAAAAAGTAGCAGCAAGTAAGAAGTTACAGGGAAGTTTCATTTTGAAAACTTGAATCTAACAGGGTCAATTTAAAAAAAATTCTCAGTTTCTGACTAGTTAAATAACTGACTGATGAACCTGTGAACTTGTTGACACTACATTCAAATTAACCAAAACACTTCTATTAGCTCTTGTGTCCTGGTTTTGGCTGGGATAGTTTTCTTCTTAATAGCTGATTCAGTAATGTGGCTTAGATTCAGTATAAGAACAGCGTTGATAACACTGATGTTGGGGTAAGCACTACTTTAACAATAACCAAAAGTCAGGGACCTTGGTGTCTTGGGCTCCGCCAGTGAGGAGGGGCACAAGAAGCTAGAAGCAGAGTCAGGATGGCTGGTGACCCAATCTGACCAAAGGGATATTCCATGTCATACCACGTCATGCCCAGTATTTAAACTGGAGGAAGCTGGCCAGAAGTCATGGATCATTTCTCAGGCTAGGCATCAGTCAGCAGGTGGTGAGCAATTGTATTAGGCATCATTTGTCTGTCTTGGGGTTTCTCTTTGTTGTATTCTATAATGTTACAATTACTGTATCTCATTTCATTTCTCTTATTTCAAACCCATGGCTTTTACCTTTTTTCCTGTTCTCCTCTCCATCCTACCAGGGCAGAGGTGAGCAAGCAGCCATGTGGTACTTAGTTACCAACTGGGGTTGAATCACAACAGACACAAAAGACTAAGTTTCTAATTTTTTTTTTTTTTTCCAGGACTCTAGTATCTGCAACACATCTCACTCTGATTGAAAAAAAAAAACCACACAAAAACAAGCAAAGGCTAGGGCACATTATTTCCTATTTTGTCAGGGTAAGATGAAGTACACAGCTTTAATGATCTTAAGACACTTTAAAAATACCATAGCTTTTCAATCAACTTACCAATTTCAAAGTAAGGACTAAGCATTTGTTTTATTTCAGTCCATTCATCTCCTTCCACCTTTCCATATCAATAAAAAAAAATGACTGAACTTCATTTTAGGACAGATTTTAATCATTCTTCACCTGGAACTATAAAACTAGTACCATTGCTGCTGGGAGAGTTCTCCTTCAGCTGTGGAGAACTCCAATCTCAGGGAAAAAACCCAGTGATTACTGCTCTGCTGAGAAGCCTGAAGTGTAGCTCAGGGGTACTTGAAGGTATGAGCACAGATCAGTACTTCAGATTTTCACCTCCAGTATATCTCAGTTAAACAGCAAAGCTGGCTTAGCA
Organism: Pachyramphus minor; assembly: GCA_013397135.1. NCBI lineage: Eukaryota > Metazoa > Chordata > Aves > Passeriformes > Tyrannidae > Pachyramphus > Pachyramphus minor. The sequence goes on along the minus strand of VYXB01003582.1, from coordinate 280,255 downwards.
CTGGGCCCTTTGCTGAACTCCACTTACCTCTGTTTCTGTTAATTTGAGAACTGAAAGGGACATCAGCTCCAAAGAGGAAAAAAAAAAAAAAAAAAGCTTTTACTTCAGCCTTCTCCCAATCTCACCCTCCGTACAATTACTAACATACCCACTACTTCATCTGTTTTACAGTCCATGTATGATTCACGTTTCAAATCTTTTTTAAATGGACATAGGTCATAATTGCCAAGTAGCATTCAAATAGAAATCAAAATCTCCTCGGGAAATTCTCAAGAAAACTGCTGGAAAGGCTCTCTATACTTCTCCTGTTCCTTATACTGGTCATCCTCAGACAGAATACTGAACGAGGCAGACTTTGTCCCACTCAATACAGCCATTCTTCTGAGCATCAAACACCACTTTGTCCTCCGGAGCCTGCAGGAAGTTTGAGACAATGGCAGAGAAGTACTGTCTTCATAGCCCTCATAGCTCAACTGGACTATCAACTAAAAAGCCACATGATGTTCAAAAGAAATTGGAATTCATCATTGTAACTTTACTTTCCCCATTTATATCCTCCAAGGCAAACAGACAATAGCACAAGCAAAAGTGCTTGTAACACCGGTTGTAACACCAAAAAACAGAGAATGCAAATCAGACACATGCATTTACATAGCACACAAAGGCCTCCATCTATACTCCACTCACCTGAAATCACCATCAATCTGTTAAATTCATTCATACTTTGGATTGTAACTCAAACTTTGTTCTCTGAGCTGTGGGAGGGGGTGTGCAAAAAAACTACTAAAGTCAGGGCTAAACACCCTTCAATTGAAATACCTTCACTTGGGCAAAGTCAAACAAACACCTGCTCACTCTGCTGTGTCCATGCTTAAATGTCTTAAGAAGCATCTTTCTCTACCAATTGATATTTAATTCAGTGCTGATTTTTAATTGGCAAAACATGTACTCAAACTTTATATGGCAAAATTATGCAATTATCCTGCCTGCTCCAGATGGCAGCAACTCCAACACTAGCACACAATATGGCTGCAGCCACAGCCACACACTTCTCTGCAGGATGGCAGCCTGACAGCACAGCTTCCACTGAAATTTCAGTTCACTAGGTACTTCAAGCAGGCATCACACCAGCAGTGGCACTCCCATAACAATGTGGGTGCCGTGGCAAGATAACCAATGCTAGTTAGTTTGACTCACTTGCAACTCTTGTTTATAGATCCACAGCCTCCACCAGCAAGACAAGTTCCTCAATAAGACAAAACCTCCCACCTTAACATGGACCTTATTAAACAGTAGCAAAGCATTTACAGTCTACTCTTGTGTCTTCCTTGCAGTTTTAAAGTACTCCTTTTGCCTGTAAGCCCACAACTCAATTAAAAAATAAAGACTACATTTTTGCCCTGTTACTAAGAGGGATACATGGCAACATTCCAGAACAAAGTTTGTCTAACCATTGATTTCGTGGACTACAGCCCAACAGCCATGTGACACTTTTAAGCTCAACACCGATGATGGTTAGTGCAAGATTTCACCAGACTAAAACACAAAAAGCAAACCGCTGTCATGCTCTTTACTGCACAAGTCTTCAGTTAAAGCTTTAAATCCGTTTTGTAAAAAGGAAGTTTAATGAAGTGCTTGTGCACAGAGAAGTCTTATGCCACGTGTTCCAAATGCATCGCAGAGTAACCTTCACAATTACTCCCTATGTCAATCACTTGTATAAAACATCACTCTGAAAACCATACCAGAACTAAATCCAAGTGGTTTACAAACATATCTCCCTCCCACAAAGCAAAAAAGCTACTTGCCAATTTAAAACTGGTTACAAAAATGATCTTCTTGCATTAGTTTCAGTAGTCCCACATTCCAAAACCTCTGGAGCATCACAGTTAAAACATTTGCCCATGTTTGCAAATACCAGACTTTTTTTCATCCATGACCCATTTTCTGTGGCCATACAGGAACATTCATAGAGAAAGTTTTGCAGCTCAATATCCAATATGCCTCATCACTGGCCACATCTACCCTCTTCTATGTTAAGTGAGGCAAATCTTTTTCATGATTAAAATACTGCTTCTTGGTAGGCCTCCACCACAAAATGCACAGTAACTCAATTCCCGGACCCCCTTTTCCTAATGCTGCCAATCCTACATCCAAGACCATCTCCAATGATTTTAGAACAAGATTAAAGATGAAGTGCTTTGGGTCCCTGAAGTACCACCCACAATCCTGAAACTTTATTTCATCCCCAACATCACAACACAAACCCTCATCAATTTTACTGATGTACACATGGCTTTATCTCCTTAAAAGCTTTTGCATTTTGTATTATCAGCCTAAAGGATAAAAAGATGGTACCTTTACAGTCCAAAACACATGCCACAATCTTCTGACCCCACAATGAAATCATGCAAATCCTTTTGAGTACCTAACGAAGTATTTACCAAATACTGCTGTTGTATTAACCATCCCTCTCCTTTGCCATCTTTTTAACCTCCATAAGAGACAGACCTAGCTCACACCGGCAACTTTCAGACTTACCATCCAAGCACCTTCACTAGATGCTCCTAACAGCATCCAGACTTTTCACAGAATTGCAGTGGGCAGATGGAAACCAGCCCCTTCCCAATTCTGAAGTATGTGATTACCAAGTTTGTTGTCCTGGTGTCATTTAAGCACAATGTGGAGCATCACGTGTCCAGCACACGCTGCAATGGGCAGCACAAGGCCACATTGCCTTCATAGCTCTTGCAAACAAGAAGCAGTCAGGGAACACCGTGGTGTGATACACACCTGATGGGCAACAGGCAAGTTTTTCACATCCTCATCTTTATTCAATAGAAAACATGTACAAAACACGGCAGACAGAAATACCTACCATTCTCAGAAACATTTTAACAGAGATAAAACCTGTTTAAAGAGATGAAGGCAAAGGTGTTCCGTAGTAAATTTCTGCAGATTCCAACATTCAAGAGGCTGATTTACAGCTGCTTCCTGAAAAGCAGCCTTTAGCCAAAGCAGTTGGCAACTGCTTTTTAACAATAACCAAATCATAGATGACACTTCACAACTCTCCAGTTCTCTAGAGAGCTGCTAGCACCCAGTGCTGTTATTTTTGGCTGCAGACTTTTAGGTTATATATTTTGGTGCATTTCAAAATGATTCAGTAACTGCAGCTCTTAATTTTTAGTTACTATGCCATTCTCATGCTTCTTCCTCCATAAAGCATTTCTGACAATTGGGCTTGACATTTTAAGTCAGATGGAGTCTTACGTATAGTTGTCTTGAAAATCCCATTTACTTGGTGACCAATTGATGAGCCCTCATTCCTCTGTGGAAAAGTTACAATTTGACAAATACAGCAAATATGCTGTTATTGTGATGCAGTACTGGTACTTTTAAAATGAATGTTTAAAATACAAGTTCTAATGTATGTAGTCTCTTTTCCTGACAGAGCAAGCAGCTAATATTGCCAGTGTATTCCTCAAGGAGGAGTTCTACTGTTGTGGTACTGATCTTTCCACGCTTAAGTGGCAGTCCATAAAACCCCAACTCCTTGGTTCCTCAATGGATGCAAACTGTGATGCAATTTGTAGACATTACATTTTTCTTTCTTACAAGCGTTTCAGACTTATGCTTCCATAACACCATTACCTTATATACTTTATCCCATCTCCTGGATGACATCACCCTCAAAATGCAGACTCCTTGGTTTGCATTTGTGTATTCATTTTGCTCTCTCCCTTGTCTTTACAGGGCCTGCACATGAGCTCTGTTGTCCTGAGTTATCACAGATTAACAGCAAGAATGTTTAACCAATACAGTATTTTAAAAGGGCAACTACTCACAGGGTTTTCCATGTATTAATGCTCAACATTCATTTCACCAATATTGCTGCTATCCTTTCTCAATTTTTTGGTAAGGCACTATTTTAGATATGCAGACAGTGATTTTTGTCTACATGCAGTTTCTGAAAACAGCATCTACTAAACAAAGTCGCAGCAGCGGTTTCAGCAGGTTGCAAAAGCACGGTATCCCACTCCAAGTCACAAAAACTTTTCAGGTGTTACACTTCTTCCTGGTTACTGATCATTCACATTTGTCAGAGAGCTCTGACAAAGTGTCCAGCTCATCACTGCAAATAGAGCAAGGGTGAAGTAAAGTGGTTAATTCAAGACAGAAATTTTAATTTGCACATAAGCACACAGCACTTATTACTACTTCAGTGAAAAAAAACACAAAAGCTAAACCCAAAGACAGTGTAATACTTTTCAGAAAGTTTAAATCAAATATTTTGGTCTCATCTCAGATTCCGGATCCGTATTAAAGTTTTTCAACAGGGAATTCAGGTTCGGGATAGGATCATCACAGGTGAGACAAAGGCAATGCAGAAAACAAACATAGTAGGAACCATTACTGTTTTTCTATAGTATTTCTGACTGTTTAATTTTTGTATTGCAATCTCTAGTTCTGTTATATTTCAGTAATAACATACATAAGTTTGAAAGCTAACCAAGGTTAGGCACAGCTATCAGCCAGCACACATTGTGCCTTGGGGAACAATTGTTTTTAAATGCCAACTATGACTTAACATATCACAAATCAATTAATTAATAACTGTCATAATACAAAAAATTCTGAACTGTAAGCAGAGTTCTTTTAGGCTTAAAATGAGAAAATACTTGGAAGCTTTTCAGTTACATACCTGAATAAGCTAAAAGCTTCTAAAAGTAAGTTCCTATATTTTGGACCATTTTCCTGAAAAAAAAACCCAAACAAACCAAAACAAAAAAACAAACCAAAGTTTATTAGGTCAGGAAAATTTTCTTCCATCACCCAAAATTACAACTTGCCATCTATTTAGCCCCTCATACAGACCAAACTGCATTATTCAATGTGTTGGATTAGTATCAGTGAACTTTTAAGCCCTGAGAAACTAATTAAAGACTCGACTTCAAACATGCTATTTGTAATACAGCAGTTTACTTATCACCTCCTACTTTTAAATAGGGCTGACAATAATGCAGTTTTATAAAACAGTATTTAAGATTCCCATTACTGAAACCAGTTTTGCTGAATTTCAAGGTACATACAGACTAGGAAATCGATCACCTTCAAGTGCTTCACCTGTTCTGGTGTTAGTCTAAGAAGCAGCCATATTCACATGTGGTTTGGGATAGGTCCTTCACTGAGCAGACAATGGTTTTAGTTTTTTACTCGCTTAGGAAGCTTTTAAATTAATCATTACATTTATTGGCATTCATACCTTCAATTGAGAAGCAGCATGCAAGCATCTCAGAAGACATAAAATGCACTGTTAGTCACACTGGCAAGGTTTGCTACTTTCAACTTTTCTCTACATCAGCCATGTAAGTCATCCCACATCCTACTTGCAATAGTGCCTGTCTAAACAATACAGCATTTTATAGGCAGCAATGCTGCATAAGAAGTTTCCTTCATACAAAACCTGTTCTTTAAAGAAAGTGCTGGTAGTCAGCAAGGTATTTAAAGGGACCTTTCTTGAATAACAAGTGGAGTAAAGTTGCAGATGTGTAGTAAGACAGGAAAGTTAGAGGTTCTTACACTTTAACTTTCTAACTAAAACCAACCTGTGAATATACTGAAACACCAATGCAATAAAGTGAATTGCTTTTCCTAGAATACTCACATCTGAGTGAGTCCTAAATAACCAGTCCTAAGAAGGTCAAAGCACAATCACCACTAACTTTCAAACGCCAGCTAACACTTCCTCACCATATATGACTAATGCTTGTTGTTTACCCGCTATAAGGCAGGATACCTCAAATGACAGGGTCTAACACATCCCCCTCCCTGTGCTCTTTAAAGATCCGAGCGTTTGAAACAGTACACATTCATGTCAACCTGGACCTGAGATGAGTTTAAATAACGCACCAACATTCTTATTCACAACCTGGTGGATGCTGGCACCTGGCTTGCACACAGGGGCAGCAGTAAAAGTAACACCAACTGGGATAGTGACTGAAAGATTAAGTGCTTTCTTCTTAGGAGCCAGATCCATATGAAGTTTCTCAGCAATGTATCAGGTTTGGCAATTTTATCACTATACACCACTTAAATACCAGTGACTGGAAATTGTAACACCACTCATACATTCATATATTCCACAAAACAAGCTTTATGTCTTTCATGCACAATGTACTGAAAAGAGAATGCACTACTTTAAACCAAAAATTTCCAATGCTGCATCAATAAATATTACCTCTATCTGTTATAATTCCTGTTTTCAGGAAACCTTCAGGATGCCTCACATTCCCATTACTAGAAACTGTTCATGCCACTGTAGAAATTTGAGCAAAATAATCAATTACAACATGTCCATACACGAGCAAGAAGAACTGAATTTTACTTCTGTAACAACTGGTTGTAAGCATTTGAGTAAAATTAAATCAAATATAGATCCTTTCTTTCAAAAAGTGAGAATATCAGCTATACTTTTAAATAATGAATACATATTTTATTAGAAAATTGCAACATTTGCTTATTTATGTTAACAAGTCTCTTTGCCTAAACACTTTGTTATACTTATATCCCAATAAAGTGCAAATTCACAATTAAAAGCCATATTATGGTAATATTTCAGATTTAGTACGAACACTTCAGATAGGCATTTTACCAGCTCCTCAGACACAAAAACTTAGTAATTTCTCCAGCCTACACAGTTCTAAACCATGTCACCAATGCCTAAAATATAATGATATCTCAATTTTCAAGCTAATAATTTGGCAACTACTAATTTGATCATGTAAATTTTACACTAATACACTTATCATTAACTTATCTCCACTAATCATTCAAAACATACATAGCTTTCAGGAAAATCCACTTGTGTGTACCAAGTATTCTTCTACATGTGACAGTGCTTCCATGAAGTGCTAAAATTAAAAATAAGCAAAAGTTATATTTTGAATTAGAAAACATCTCATTGTGGTCTAGCATCCTCTATCATGTTACTATGTCAGAAACAATCATCAAACACTAAAAACTGATGTTTTCATAGATTCAATATTCTTCTGGAACAGTCTTTAACACCTGACAAGTTGAAATTTTGTATGCACTAGAAGTTACCCCGAATTGGTTTGGAACTCTTTTGCAACCATGACAACGGCTGAGGACCCAAAACATTTAAGCTTTTTATTCAAAAATATTTGAGTGGTCATGCATTTATTCACAATGCAATACTTTTTGTCAGTTAGTTTGCAGGATCATTACCTCAGTAATTACATTTAAATATCGTCATGCATGTATATTAATTCAAATACATAACCAAGGCAGACAGCTAACTCACACCACCTCCACAATCAGTATAATTTAGCACAAGCTAAGTGATTTATGACCCAGGTCTTCATGTTAATATAAATGCCACATCAAAAGAAATGCAACTAAGAACTGACCTATGGGCTGACCCTAACTCAGCAAAGGGCATCAAACCTTAAAATTATCAAATAGTTACTATTCAGTCTGATGGCAGCTATGAAAATGCCACCATTTGCAGCTATTTATATTTTATATATTTGCAGCTATGCAGTTTTCCTTTTTGTCCCACTTAGTAGCTATACAAAGATGACAACCCTACGACACTTAAAACACCCCATTCTTTTGACAGACAAAAACATGGAAACCAATTAAGAAACAGAAGCATTTATTAACTTGGTCAGTAGCAGAAATGCAGTGTTACTTCTAGAGTAACAATTATAAAAATTCCAGAGCTGTTACCTTAATGTACAATGAATTGGACACAACTGATAACTTCCTCTCCATCATACCTAAAAACAAAGAGTGAACAAACTTAAAACTTGAAATCAGCAGATTCATATTACCAGGTCAGTAAGTCACACACACATTATAAGACAATTGTCAACAATCTCTACCCAACAAGCTCGCTGGAGAAAAGCAGCAAGAAATGCAGTTTTAAGTAACAAAGAAGTTGTGAGTTATACCCACTTGCAATCTCATAGCAAAAGCATTGTAGAAATAACTCCATGTACCTGCTGTTAAACTTGATTTTAAAGCATTTTCAATGAAATGTCATCATTCCAAGGTTTCAGTTCTTTAGGTGTAAGAACTGATTTTCACTTGTTTAAAGAACTGTTTCAACCAGGGAGCAAGTATCAAAATCCACCAACTCAACTAGGAGACATGCATGATAAAGTATGTTTTACCATATACAATACTCAAAATAAGCACATTCCCATAAAAATGTTTCTCACTTTGCACTACACGGATCAAATAAATGCAGCAATCCTTGGAAGATAATTCATCACACATTTTGCTTCAATTAACAAAAACAATTTAAGCTACAGAAAACCTCAAGCTTCCATGCAGTGGGTGCAATAAACATTTTTACCTTAAACTTCAGTTATTGAGTGTAAGGGTTACTACTGGTTTGTAAAGATTAAAAAAATTTACTGTTTAGTATTCTCATGTGTGACTCAGGCCATCATTAGACAAGCTAATTCAACACTGAATGAATGCACCCGACTACTTCCTACATGAATCCAACCATAACCTCATCTTTACTTGCAAGTAAGAGCATAGCTGTTTTTTTATTGTATTCCCCATGCTTCCAGAAGTACCACAGTAGCTCTCAGTGAGATCAGCACTGCAAGGTGGGCCACAGGAAGCTTTTTGAGGAGGTGGTATGTTTTTTTTTTTCCCCTCTGTTTATTACTACATCGCCATTTATTCTGTGTCATTGTCTAAAAAACAAAGGAAACATTAGTTAAAACGTTAATTCTATGACTTACATTAAAAATCAAGTTAAGGTTATTTTTTTTTCATTAGCATGATACGTGGATTTCAGTCTTTTTAGAAGTCTTCTGCAGTAGGACAATTTAATGATGTTGATGGCTGAGCCCTCCAAAACATGTAGACAACACAACCGCGTGCACCAACTCTGTGCTACAGGAACAAGGCGGCTCCGTCTCGTTCGATGAGACCGATCTTTTTACTGGAACGAACACCTACCTCGTTCTCATTGGCATGTTTTATTTCATTCCTCTGCGCTAGCCAACATTTTAGAAGGTTCCCAAAGGGGCGGAGGGTGCCCCGCCCGGGCCAGGCGCTGCTCCCAGCTGTGGCCGAGAGCAACGCCGGGCTGGGCACCCCCGCACCGGTCCCTGCCGCACCAGGAGAGCAAAATGGCGCGGGACCGCCAGCGCGACGCGGGCCCCCGCCGCGACTACCGCTCCCAGCGCACACCGCGCAGCGGGACGGCGCTTCCGGCGGGGAACCACCCGCGGGGCGTGCTGAGACACGTAGTCCGCCCCTCCGTCCCACCGCACCGCCGGGGCTGCCAGCGGGGCGCCGTGCACGGGCGGCCGCGGCCCTGCGGCGGTATTACGGCCGGCCCTACCTACGGCTCCGAGCCTTACCCACCAGATCCACCCTTGAGTACTACGCGAGTGGCACCGCGGGCGACCCTCCCGAACGGCCAAGCGCAGGGAAGAAGCCGCGGCGCACCCCCCCGCCCCGTCGCGCAGGGGCTGCAGCACACTCCGCAGTCCTGGGCACCTTACCGTACGAGACCAAGGCGAACGCTCCGCAGGAGAAAAAGAAAGACTGCGGGCTGCTCGCCAGCTTTATATAGACGTTGCGGGGTGGGAACGAGGCTAGCCACGCCCCCCCTCGCCTACGAGTCAAGGGGCGGAGAGGCGGGGCCGCGCCTTGCTCGCGGCGGGCGCGCGGAGAGGAGGGGCGGGGAGGGGCGGTGTTTCAGCGGTGGGGACGCGCGGATGAGGTGTCTGCGGGCGCCGGGCGCTCTCTGCGATCCCGCCTCTCGGTTCTCTGGGCACGGCGTGTGCCCCGAGGCGAGAGGAGAAAGGGGCGCTCTCGAGCCTGGCTGTCGGTGCCGGTGCTGGTCGTACGTTTTGCGTTGCAGGTTTTCCGCGTAAAACGCAGAGCGGTTCTGTGTGAGTTTTTAAAGTGGGGGCAGGAATTAACCTGATGCAGATCCACCGCTCAAACTTAAAATGTATGTTTCTCAGAGAATCACAGCATCATTAAGGTTGGAAAAGACCTCTGAGATCATAGAGTCCAACCTATGACCACCTCGTCAACTAGACCATGGCACTGAGTGCCACATCCAGTCTTTTCCTAACACCTGCAGGGGCAGTGTGAGAGTGGCGAGACACTGGAACAGGTTGCTGAGAAAAGTGGATGCCCCATCCCTGTCAGTGTTCAAGGTCAGGTTGGATGAGGCTTTGAACAACCTGGTCTAGTGGAAGATGTCCCTGCGCACGTCAGGGGGATTGGAGCTATGTGATCTTTAAGGTCCCTTCCAACCCAAACCATGTTATGATTCCCTCTATGCCACCACTGCTGTAGCCACTGGAAGTTGTACGGTTGCACCTCAGGCAGAAAGTGACTTAGGAGGCAGATGAATCTGCCTCCCATACTGCTGTGGAAGTGCTAATGAAAGAAGTGGGAGCAGATAGCTGAGCTACAGTGGGGATAACAGGAGCACTACAGTCTAGATGATGATTAAATTGATGGGAAACCACATCCCAAAATGTAGTTTATGGGGGGTCCCACTAATTGTTTATAAATATATTTTTTTAGATGCCTGATTATTGAAACGTATCAATCAACTTAGTTGAAGAAAACCAAGGAAAGGTGAAGAAAAGCTCAAGAAATTGCTTGGTGTTTTGACAAGTTTTATTCTGCAGCCCATATTTTTTCTCTGCTTTTCTTCTTTCACAATCTGTTTTACCTGTCTGAAATCCTTCTCTTGACTGCAAACTGCAGCCAGCGCACTGCATTTTCTGCTGTAGAGGCATGAAGAAAAAAGGTCTACAATGCTGCCTTTTGCTCTGAGTGCCTCCCACTAGCACCTGCTTCAGCTGCTGTTTCTGCAGGAAAGAGCGAGAAGCTGTGAACATCTGGGAAGAGTAACTAGTGCTTCAGGCAGTGTTCAGCAGCCTAACCTGGGCACAGACAGGCAGTTTATGCTGTTGTTTATCTGTCCACCTGACCTATTCAAAAGGCCCCAAAACTGATGTTTGCCACAGGGCACTGAAAATGTTGACCCACCCTTCCTTAGTGACATTGGGGTTAAAGATAAGCAAAGTAATCACAGAAATTAATCACTACTTGATTAGCCCTAAAGAAAGAAGGCTAAAGCTAAAGCCCTTAGAAGTGCTAAATAATCCCATGTTTTCAACAGCACCTGTGGAGGGCTTTTATGGCATGTTATTCTCTCAAAGAATGGAATTTCTCCCAAAAAGGGAGAAAACCAGATGGACTCATAATTTAAACCCAAAATGCATTACATAAAGCATGAACAAGTACTGTTTTGGTTTCCATTTGATAATAAGAAGCCTATCATAATGAGGTGACTCAGGCGTGTAGGATACTGCTCTGTACTGTGAGCTTTGCAGACAAAACACAGCTGTGCAGTCACTATGGGGAGTCTCACACCTTGCAGTGCTACCACACACTGGCTTTTGTAATTTAGCAGAGGAAACTCTTCATCTCTTTGTTAGACTGTAAGGTACAGGTTTACTAACAGTACCTGAGTGCACGTTGTATGTGAACTTTTTATCCCCAAAGAAATGTGCCTCATATTTCTCAGCATCATCCAAGTCTGCTAGCACTGGAGAAACCTGCAGTTGCAGGCAGGCAACAATTACACTTACAGGGCTGAAAATAATTATCCAAACTAAAACGAAATTGTACACCACAACTGCAGATTATATTTCAAAGTAGGGTTCCTTCTTTTGCCTTTCCTTCCCCTTCTTCAGGTTTCCACATCTTTAACCTTTATCCCAGGTGTCTGGATAAGGGTGTAAGCTGTAGAGCAAGACCTGATCCTCAAATGCCACTCCCCAGAGAGATCCTAAAGCTAGTCTGAACCATAAGCCTGCTTGCCATAAAGTGGCAGTTCATAGATGAGTTGCTTCTGAATTTAGCTCACCACACAGCTGCACATTCATGCACAGTGTCAGCACTGTTGGGAGGGAGTGCTGGTTAAGAGGTCATGGCAGGGTAGTGGATTGACTCGGTTAAGGCCTACAGAAATATATGCTGGCCAGAAAGGCTGGTGGTGTGATTACCCTCCAGGACTTTTCAGTTCCAGGCAACTCTCTACAAGTTGTTTTTTCTTGTTTTAAATTATTTCTTTCTACTCTTGCTCTTTCTCTTTATTTCTGTCTCCCCCCACAACTTTCCCTCAGTTCCTATTTTAAGTTTGGCTTCCTGGAATCTCTCCAATAGCATTGTAGCTTTGATGATTCACATCTCTTGGTTTGGTTTGGGGTTGTTACCAGTGCATCCTTTGAGATGCTGAGTGTCCCTTCCCTCTCACCTCCCCAGCGGGAAGACTGTTGTATGCAGGTTTAATTTCTTCCTTCTTGCAACAGATACTTCCTTCTTGCAACAGTACTAATTGTCAAATCCTGAGCTGACTTTGCTATATTTCACATTATGCATCATAAAATGTTTGAGATGGAAAACAATTTCATTTAGCTTATGAATTTGACCCTGGATTTAATGTCTTACAGATACCAGAATTTTTAATTTGAGCATCTCAATTCTCTCTCTTTGAATTTTTAGTCACTTTTGTGTTGCAGAAAGATTAGTGCTGGGTGGTTTTTTTAATTTTTTTTTAATAAGAAATGAGATCATAAAAACATTAGAACAGTTGTATGGGGTCAGATCAGAGGTCTAGCACCCCCACCTCCCACTAGTATCCTGTAGCCAAAAGTAAATGCCTAGGGAGAGGAGTTGGGATAGAACAAGCATGTAGGGATCCTTCCCTGAATATTTGTCCAGCCTCTGGGAGTATAAAACTCAGAAGCCTCCTAGGGATGGGGTTGGGGGTTTTTTTACTATTTGTTTGGATTTTTTGTACATGAGAATTTAACAATTCTCCATTAATCTTCTACCCATAAATTTTTCCAGTCTTCCCCAGAGCACTGTATATAATTTTGGCATTCCCAACAATGGGCAAGGAATACCAGAGCTTAATTAGCATTACAGTAAAGTGGTCCTCCTGTCGTTCACTTTACATCTGCTCTCTGTTTGCTCTTTGGAGTTTTAGAAGAAGCGGTGGGCAATCCACCCCTCTGCACTCATTGAACCCCTGTTCCACAATCTCTTCTTCAGGTTGAGAAAACCTCATTTATTTAAGCATTCCTCACAGGGGGATTAGTTCCTACCTTTGACCTTACTCTCACTCATCTTCTCCAAACTTTTTTTTGTTTTGTTTTGAGATGGGAGTCCTGGAGTATACAGTGCATTCAGGAAGCAGTTCCTTCATGGGCTTATGCAGAGGAATGATGCTATTCTCCATTTTATTCTTTGTTCCCCAGCTCTTCCTAAACTTTGGTTTCCTTTTTTGTCGCTATGCATGGAATTGACATTTCCACAGAACTGTCTGTCATAACTGCAGGATCTCACATCTGAGCAATAAGGGTCAGAGCCCATCCGTTTTCATTTGCTGTTGTGTTTCCTTTCCTCAGTGGTGCTTTTTACTGATCTATATTGAATTTTGCATGTTGCTGTTATACTCACTTGGCTTTTTTAAGCTCCTGCATTTACTTTTGCGTCAGCAATGACTGATTACTAATTTTTTTTATCCCTCTGAATGCCACCTTTTTTAGATCAATTCAGTAAGTTCATTAGTACAGGTCATGCAGATTTTGGAGGTAGTTTTCTTCCACTCTAAGAATTAACCATTTGCTTCTACCCTCTGTTTCCTATCTTTTACTTTTTATCCCATGTCTGCTTAGTTTGCCTAAAGTCATTTGCTAAGAGGCTTTAGGGAATATGAGCATTAGATGACATTAGCACATGCTTGACGATGGCAAGCATGACATGAGTTTACGAAGTGTCCTGACCATTGCCTTAGAGATGATACTTATCTAGTTGCACACTAGTAATTTTTTAATTATTTTCCTCCTACAAATGTGAGGCTTAGTGAGCTGAAGTTTCCTGGATTTCCCTAGAACCTGTTCAAAACATTGTAATGGTTTGCTACTTGCCCTTTTTTAGCACCAGAGCAATTTAAAGGGGAGCTCACACAGAACAATTAGCAGTTCATGTGTTTCACTGGGTTGCTCCAGAACATCATTTTATCCTGTTGAAATTGCAGCACCTTCAAGAACTTTGAAGCAACTTCCTTGATGGAAGCCTCAAAGGTGGTGTAGTGCAGGGAATTTCCCCACATTTTCCATACTGAACACATGAGCAAAAAATGAATACAATGGCATGGCCTAATTTTTTCTGAACAGACTTCCTGTGCCTCATGAATTTGAAAAAGCATATATTATTAATTTTGATAGACTAAACAGTGTTATTTCAACATGTACTTTTGTGATCTTCTTTTTATCCTTTTAGAAGCCCTCAGTGGTGATTTTGTGCCTTCAAGATAGTGTTCTCAGTTCATCTTCATACCCCTTTTGAGGATTTAATGCACGTCGATGTTTCTTTTAGTTTCATTTTTAACAAGCATCATCATTTTTAGATATGTCCCCTTTTTGAAGTTGAATACAGCTGTGGTGGATATTTGGGTTTTCTGCTGCAAAGATAATCCAAGTGTGCAATGCTTGCTCATAGTGACACATTTGGTTAATTGCAATAATCTGATCAGTTTATTTATGGCTAAAGATGGTAAAGAATAACTAAGCTTTATACAAGAAAAAACTCAAACTTGGTTACTTAAAAGAAGCGATGAAATTGTATTAAGGTGTATTAAGACAACCAAACTAATTAATATTATACTTCAGGTTAAATTGGCTGGTTTTTGTTTGCAAAGGTAATTCTGTGTGCTGTCTCTAGGAGTACATAATTGTAGCTATTGTACTGTTTAACAGAAGCGCTCATTATCTTACACTACTGCAGCATTTCAGTATGCCCAAAAATTTCAGTCTGTCTTTGTCAGTGGTTGGGAACATCATCTTTCTGTCTAGTTTAAATCCCCTCTATGTTATTCTGTATAAACAGCATACTCCTGGAAGATAATATGTTTTATTTAATTGCTATATGGTTGTTCTTTATCTTACTGGCTTTTGCTCACTCTTAAGGGGTGAGATGAACAGACTCGGGTGAGATGAAAGCACTGAAGTGGAAGTACTGTGGCAAGATGGGAGAAGAGCAACCTGCTGTTTAATGTTCTTCTCATAGATTTACGACACAGATGTTTATTAATATCATTTGTAATCACTTCATTAATTAAACAGGCAAAGGGAAAATAAGGCTTTTCCATCATATTTATATGGCATTGGCAAATTGAGTGTCAAATCCACTTTTAAATAGGAAATATATCTTCACTTTTCTTAACAAAGGGTTTCCTCTGGTTCTTAGAGAAGACAAGGCTATTTGATTATTTTTACCAGAACTATTCTTAATATTGCTATCTTTAAGAGCCATTCTTACAATTAAAATATTCTAAAATCACACCCTATACAGAATCAGGAAAAACAACACATACTCACTTTGCTCTTTTTAAAATCAAGTAGCATGTGAACTATTACAACAAAATAGAAGTTGTAAAACTGCATTCCAGTATCTGGAATTGAATCTGGATATGATAAGTACAGATAAGAGGTAAGAGAGAGGCACTCCCTTTGAAGTTGATAGTACTTGGAAGCTTCTTCAACTGCTTGGAATGTTTTTTTTGATAAAGTAAGACAACAAAATAGGCATACATTTTATTTTACTCGTAGTGTTCATACTAAAACACATACAACTTTGGGGTTTTTTTAAATAGCAAAGATGTAGGAAAATGTAACTACCTTAGCTACTGTGCCAATGTATTAATTTTAATATATGTAATTTTGCATCAGGACTTCACTTTGGATAGTGCATAAGTCTTTCTTTTTATGAAGTTTGCGTAGACACAGGTGTTTCTCAGATGTTTTATTGTAGAATTCTGTTTTCATGTTGTCTTGTTTTTAAAAACAGCAAGTTTTCCAGGACAGGTTAGCAGGTTTTGTGAGTGTGTCTTGCTCTTAGCAGCTCAGTTTTTCTCATACAGGGAGAGATCAAATAGCACTTTCGATAAATGTGTTTTAACTTCACAGTTAAGGTGAACTTATCAGCTCCTGCTAAAAGGGATGACCTCGTTCTTCCATCCTCTCGTCTCACTACTACAGACTACTACATGCTGCTACAAGCAACTATTGGTGCAATAGAAAGTATTTCTTTTTAGCTTTAGTTTTCTAGCAAATCAGCCACCCGAGCTGACTCACATTGTGAGCACGTAACCGCTAGATTTAACAGAAAGGAAATGGTGGGAACGCACACCCTGGGCTGGGGAAGATTTGAGCCAGGTGATGTCCCCCGACAGCAGCTAATACTTAGACTGCTGTAAATATGATGTGAAACTTCATACTTGATCCATCCAAAATGCTATTTTACTATTTAAATGCCTGAATGCAAGAATTCTACTATTAAAATAAACAATATCTGATGTATAAGGAGTCTGTTTTTCTATTGTTTGCTGATATTTACTCTTGTAGTGTAAGGAAGAAATAATCTCTATCTGAATACAATTAAATTAAAAAGACAGTTGATATTCAGAGCAGTACCTTTATGGCTGGTCCTACAAATGAGGTACACAATTGTGATGCTCTGCCCTAAGATATGTCAGATTAACGTGTTTGGTGTTTTGAAGGTAGGAGTCTGTATTTGTAAAGAACAGAAAGAGGCAGGCAACATAGTTAATCCTATAACCATGATAAGATTAATTAAAACCCAAATAAGCCATTTCAGCTGTGAAAATAATTTGTAAACTAATGTATTGATAACTTCTTGGGAGGGAACTCATAGCATTGCAAATTTTTAGCATGTACACAAACACATGTTCCCTGTCCTGATATTCTTGGCTGGACCTGGTAACTGACCTCCTGATATGGCTGAGGCTGCATCCTTTCGTTGTGATGAAAGTGTTCATACAAGATGTCTCCTGCTGAAGGCCCTCTGACACTCTAACCTGCTTTGCCTGGTTGTGTTCTCTTGGATATTCACCAAAACTCAAAGGAGCTCACGCAGGCTCACAGGGCAGCAGGGGGAAAGACCTGGGCATTTCAGAAGTTGCATGCTCTCTCTGCCTGGTCGACAGCAGACAGTAGAGTAAGACATGGCCATCTTTTTTCTCATCCTCAGTTCATCCTTTCGTGTGTAGGAAAAGTATGAGACAAGGCTGACACTCCCTGTCAGCACTGGGGATATGCTCTGCTGGGCTACAGAATATGCAGCTAATAGGCAGATGAGATTTCTTTATGCAGTTCATGTGACATGAAGCAATTGCTGTGCAGAGGCAATGAGCACTCACAGTTTCTAAACACAGGACCCTTGCAGAGCAGAGAAAGTGAAGTCTGAATCTTGAGCTGTAGTCCTGTTGCAGACGTGAATCCTCTGGTGATCCTTAATCTCCAGTTGCTGCCAGAGTCTCAGGGTGTACTCCCATCAGCATCCTTTGCAATCCCTGAGCCAGGCCCTCTTGGGAGCCAGGAATGGATGACTAGGAGATGCACTTGTGGAATTTCTCTATTCCTCCTCCAAAAGCAACGCTGCGGAAGTTTTCAGAGAGGCTAGTGATCGGAGGGCATGCCTCCAGAGAAGAGCAGTTGCCTCAGCCTCATCTGGAACAGCTCCTAGATGGAAGCCTGTGATGTTGTGCAAGATGTAAAAAGGTTTGGCCAGTACCTGTTCTTGGGCAAAGCAAGCAGCCCAATTCTGTGGGCATCCCACTTAGCCCACCTGGCAATTCCTGACAATTCACCCATATGGGAAATAGCCCCCAATCAGCATTTTATTGACATATTGGATACAGAGCCAGGTGACACCAGTGTTACTGGTCCATGGATTCTGCATGATACAGCCTTTCTGCTGAATTCAATAGGAGCTATGAACCAATTCTGTACTCCTCTAAAGCAAGGAGAACTTCAGAAGCTGCTACAGTGTGCTGTAAGTTGTATTACCTGAATGGAAAAAAGTCTGATGATGGTACTCTAAGAACAAAACAGAAACTTTCTAAGCACTTTTGAGGAAAAAAGCTCATCAGTGCAGCTTTAAGCTCTCTTGTGTCAGGTAATCTACTTGAAATTATTATAGTTCACTAGGCCAACATAGTATTTAAAACAATACTTTGTCACATTTCTTTCTTTTTTTCTTTCTTTATTTTTCTTTCTCTTTACTCAAGTTACTCAAACATGGACTTTGTCTTGCATAAGTAGATATGAAGAGAGGAGGGGATTTCAGTTAAGGAAATGTTAATTGACAGCTTTCATTTTTCTTTAAGATCTTGTAGTTATGTTTAGTTAGTATGTTTAAGCAGTTTCCATGGACTGCATTGGGAGTTTGTGGCACAGCTTGATTGTAGGGTTTGTCTTTTACAAGCAAGCAAGGGGTAAAACAAGACAGATTTGGCATAATGAGTGTAATAGAGTTTGAAAGCCTTATCCAGCCCACCAGACTGCTTGTAGGTAGAAGGAGACTAAGAGATTACTCATGTCCTCTCCTTCTGGCAGTCCCGTGGATCCAGCTCCATACATCCCTCTCCTCCTGTCTCCCACAGACCACAGACCACACTAGGAGCTGCAGTAACTTGATCCTGCTTTATGCCCACATTTCTGCAATAAATGCAACACTCATCTTGCAGCCCTGAGAGGGAACATCATGCAGAGAGGCTCTTGCCCATATTTCTCCACACCCTGCATAGGACAGGGCTGTGGGCCTGTGCACAGCCAGGGATCCCTGAAGGTTGCAGCAGAAGAGCTGGTGAAGAAGAAATGAGCTGCAGGATGCTGCACGACAAGACAAGAAGCTGAGATCTTGTTTGAACTCGTGAGCAATTGGTTTTACAATGCTGATCAGATGTTTACACCTGACCTACAACCAGTCTGGGAGATGGATGTTTGAGTGGATAAATTTTCCCCACTTTATGATTTCGAACAGGATGACCATTAAGATTGTTTCTCTGTAAACACAAGAGGGCACTCCCACCTCACTCCTCAATGATTTGCAGCACTTGTAAAAGGATGCTTTTAATGGAACGACATGAATTTACAGCTAATCCTTTGTACATGCCTTGAAACACAACACTATGCACTTATAAACATTTATTGGCCATGATTAACATATGTGGTCTTGGTTTGATGCCTTCTTCAAATTAGAATGTATAAAGAAAAAATTGAATTTAATCCTGATCTCAGCGAAGTAAAACCAAAACTCGTATGTCCTTGTAAGCAGAATCACACTGAATCTGGGGAACTATAGATTACATGTTGGGATTTTAGGTGCATTATCTCATGGAAACAGAGATTACTTCTTTTTTCTACAACAAAAAATTCACTAAGAGAAACTACAGAAAGGGGTAATGTGATTTAAAGTTGTTATGTTTTCCAGTACTCACACATCTTGAAGCAGAATGTCAATGACCCATTCATGTAAGTTTTCCTTATCCACTCACTCTTGTCTGCCTAGTGTGTTATGCTATCAATGCTTTGCACACTCTAGTCACACAAGAATAAATGCTTACTTTTAAGCTTACTTTAGGGTCTCTCAGCTGTAGGGGTCAAAGTGTCACTTGATCACTCAGAAAGGTTTTCACAGCTTTTAATATTTTTTAATAATTTTTTTATGATTTTAATATTGTTCAGCACAGTAACAGAAAAGCTAGACTTGTAAAGCAGAACTTTCTGTTCATTTTAAAATACAAATAAAACCCACATTCTTTCTGTAAGGTGTTTTTCCATCCTATTTTGTGTAAATGAGGTCTGGTTTTCATTTTCACTTAGCAGTCCCCTCCCAATGAAGTCTATTCTTGTCTCTGTTTCCTGTTTGAGACAGAAAATGCCAGGTAGTGGAATAAGGAGTGGAGTAGGAGGAAGGAGACCTGGCAGTCCCCAGTGGGAGATGGCAGATTTACACATGTGATTCTTGTCCAGACGTGCTTGATGATCTTCCCCTACACTTCTTTCCTCTTCTTCTTACTCTTCTGATTAATTTGGTTATTATGAACTTCACCACCCATTTCTTAATTTGCTCTTTGGCCAAGAGGTCTGATGTCTCTCTTCCACAGCAGTTTTGATTTGAGATGCTGAAAGCAAGGAACAGAAGAAGGACCAGCACCATACAATACAGCACTCCGGGGGAAAATTTGAGGGCGTAGAAGTGGAAAGTACTAAAATAAGAAGTATGGAGAATGCTGACCTTAAAAAGCATGTGAGTATAGGCTGTGAACTCTTGTATTGCATTTTATCGTCGTGACACTGCTTTTTTATTTTGTGGCCCAGCAGATCCATAAACTCATACTGACTACTTCATAAAGCAGACAGTTAAATATCGTTTGAAAAGATTAAAACCAGGCAAAGTTTTTGTAAAGTAACTTCTTAGAAAAATATTGAATCTAACTGAATTATCAGTTGTCCGCTGGCTCTTCAAAGAAATCCAGTTTAAAAAAGTATGCATTTTGCCTGAAACAAATGAAGGAGGGACAGATTCTTTTGTGTGAAGGGGCTTATTTAGTTTTTAAGCGTGACCTTCTCCTCAGTAATAATAAATGATTTATAGGTATTGGTGTTTCCGAAATGATGATCATAAAAGTTGACTTTTAACTATGTTAATGAACCATATTGAACAGGCTGGCTGCTTTACAGAAGGCCACTTCTGCCAGCCCCAGGAAATCGTACTCCCAATAAGGGTCAATAGTCATTATTAAACCAGAAGAAACCAATTGAAGTGCTAGTGACCCTCCCACAGTTGGGTTTTTCCCCCCCCCTATAAATGCTTATTCTTATGCCTGCCAAAGTTTGGTCATGTTTTGCGTTGTATAAGGAAAACTTTGTGTTTTGTGCAGGCAGCTCCCAGTGCACAGGGCACACTGCACGAGGAGAGTCCTGTGGCACTGCTGGCATCATGGAGATGTGTTGAGGCCAGTGCTGTCCAGAGATAGCCAGTCCTGACAATGTAGAGTCAGTAACTTTCATTTATCAACTAAGCTTTAGCAATAAAGAGTTAAACTGCTCTATGTGTCTACACTTCAGTTTTGAATTGTTTAAACAGTGCAGCAAACAATGTCCAAGGAGAAAACCTGTGAAATGCCTTACCCCAAAAATGTGTGTTTAATTCACATTTGCAAGTAAAATAATAGAAATTATTTGCTTATAACATTTTTACAGATGGTAGTTTAAAAAGGCTCTGAAGATAGATCTTGAGAGGGAAAAGTCAGTAATCCTGAATCTCATCTGTGCGTGAAAACATGAGTCAAATATAATTCCAGACTCAAATATAATTCCATGGCTACCTGCCCAGAGCAACCTAGCATGGTTAGTGACAGACCAACTTCCTTCAAACAACATGGAAACCATAAATAATGCAGAGTATTAGTGTACTTGACTGGCTGTAAAGAAATTCAAGGAATGCAAGGAGGAAAATCAGTAAGAAGAATTACATGGGAGATTGTGAAACAATGGCTGTAAACAAAATCTGCAACAGTAATTCTCACTAATGAAATGGAAACCTGCTTCATGTTATCTGTGTAGTATGAGAATGGGGCAGAAGGAGAAGAAATGTTTCAGTTTGCAAATATATGCATTCAGAATCTGCTGATATTAGGAGTCCTTCAACTGACTTTACTAGACCTTTAACCAAAACTTTAGTCACTGAGTAATACCAAAATGGAGACAACAGACTAATTTGGGTTAGCATATATATTCCTAAAATAAGAGGCAGTGCTCTAGCCATCTGCTAGGAGAGATTGCTGGCAAAGGAAGAGTATCTGAAAAGATCCTGAAATTCCAAGCAAAGCATCCCCAAAATGCTGCTGAGCAGAAATTTCTCTCAAAAAGTAGAACTAAGCAACTGTATGGTCTTTAAGCTTGGCCATTTATTCTATCTTGTTCCCCAGTCTTTAAGGATTTTACTGCATTTGAAATCTGTCTTCAACAAAAAACTACTAGATTTGGACACTGAGGGGTAAAAAAAAAGGACCTTAACATAAAGCCGTTAGTTAAAAATATGTAAATGTTTTTAATTGTTAATGTAGTTGTACAGCGTTCATGTATATCTGTCTTAATCAGAATTTGTAGGGTATTGTAATTCGAATACAAAAGTATGTATGAAAGTTTTGACTTTCACATGGGAAAAGTGCCTACAGTAGTGTCAATGGAACTTATTGGCCAAACAACTGGACAACTTCACAAAAAATCAGTTCAGATATAGCATGCAGTCCCACGCTGAGTAGTATGCAATACTGGTTTCTGATGAACACACACTGTGCTGGATAACTGGTCAGGTCTTTCATGCAGAGCTACAAAGTTAGCAGGTGAAACCAACAGAAGAGGTGCAGCTCTTGGGTTTAGGGTGTGCTTAGTGCATTTCCATGGGACCCCTGCCTTGATGAAGAGCACTGTTTTAGGAATAAAAGCTAGTCTGCAAAACAAATTTAATAGTGGGTAAGAAAAGTGAGTGACATTGATTTGGGAGCAATGTAAAACAAAGGTTTGTAAGTTTTTGTATCTTTTTTAATATTCTTCGTCTCACCCAAGAAAGTGGATAATAAATGGTGGACTGTTGTAGGCAGCCAAAGGAACTTGGAACATTTTTATACCAATGTCAGTGTTCAGAGCTCTCATAACACTGATTAGCAAAATATAGTGTATATTTTATGCTATATTATACACATGTCATATATTTACACACTGCATAATATGTATACATATGTGTATCTATCTATCTATACACAATATATTCTATATTATGTAAGTTTGTGATGTATATCCAGCTTATTTTAGGTTATTGCTTCACAAAGACCTTCTGTTTGTTGCTGGCATTTGCTGTGAAAGCCAGATCTTCCCTGTCTTTCTGCCATAACAAGGCTATGGGGAAGGCAGTATGGGATAAAACTATTGCCTGAGATCTCCCCTGGACAATGCTTGTCTGTTGATGACAGACAATTTCAGCTCCCCAGGCATACACAGTAGTACAAGGAATATGGAATAGAAGTTAAATCACCTTTATTGCCAACTGCAACTTTTGATTTACCCATTTAGAAGCTGAGGGAGAACTGCTTGATTAAGTAAGATTCTGTGTCAGTCTGAGGTTATGCAGAGACACTTCAAATTTTAGAAGTTACTTCAGAATAAGCAATATAGAAGAAGCCCAGCTTGCTGTGATTTTTTTGTCTTATTTCATTGTTAAAATATTTTGTCACTCTAAATAGGGTATTTAATATTCAAAATGCATGTACAGGCTTTCTGTCATCCTCTGTTACCATCAAAAAGAGTAAAGATTAAAATTTTGTATCTAAATAATTATGACTACAACCTTTACTCACTTGTTACTCAGTCAAAACTCCTATTAATTTCAATAGATTATAGATAATACAATTTTTAATGCCAGAGGGATTTTAGTACGTTGTGTTTATCCCCTCTTATGTTTCAAATGCCAGACATTTTAACTGAAATACTTATCAAGCTCATAAAAAATGAGCATATATTAAAATACATTAGAGTTTGTAGCTTTTTTAATAGATATCATTATTGCAATCTTAAAATATACTTGGAAAGATTAGGCAATTCTGCAGAAAAGAAAAATAAAACATCTGCAAAAAAATATAAAAATGTTCTCCTATCAATGAATTTATTTAAGTTTTTAACTGGGCCTGCAGGTTTCCCAAGGCAAAGGCTCTAAATCTGTCTTTATTGACTTAGCTGCAGTAAGTCCTTTCTCAGGCCAAAGTTGCCAGAGAACTGGCAGTATCTGCCAGGTTTTCTCCACAGGCAGTGGATTGCTACACATGCAGAGAAATCAGCCCGTCCCCAGAGAAGCTCTAGATGCCCCCTTCCTGGAAGTGTTCAAGGCCACGTTGGATGGGGCTCAGAGCAACGTGGTCTAGTGAAGGGTGTCCCTGCCCACAACAAGAGTTTGGAACTATAAGATCGTTACAGTTCCTTCCAACCCAAACCGTTCTGATTCCATGCGCTTTGAGGTCCCAGGAAGCAGAATGTATGTGCAGAAGGGGGAGCTTCTCTGTGGATAGGATGCACAGGATGCACAGGTTAAGGCAGTCAATCATTGGTGCTTTTTCTGGCAATGTAGCCTTCACTACACTTGCTGTTAGCTCTATAGATGTACCAGTGGCATTTTTTAGTGGCTATTAAAGTGAAAGCATGTGGGAGGAGGTAAGCCTTAATACTTTAAACCTTATTCTGTCACTCTTACAATCCATCATTCCTAGAATCATAGAGTGGTTACAGTCTTCCTGGTCCCCATCTCAGTCTAAGGAGTTTCCTACTTCCAAAAGTTGCTAGTTCAAACCTTTTCCATATGGTCTGAAAAGGGGGCAAGGACATCCATCTTCCTCTTTTGTAGAAGTTGCCACAGAAAACAATTTCAGTTTTCCACCCTACTCCCCTAATATCTGAGTGCAGAGATAAACTCAGTCTGGTTGCTTAGTTGTCACGACCCCAGTGCAACAATGTTAGGCTTGGTTGCCAAAGCAGCAGTTCAGAGTCAAAAATGTGAAACTCATTACCTTGCATTGCTAAGTCATATATTACTGCAATGACTACACAGCTGTGCCTCATCTCACAGTCTCTCTGTGAAGATGCAGTTTAAAAGTAAGGCTACAGATTAAAATAATTTGGTCTTGGCATCAAGAACGTACAATTTTGAGGCCTTTATATCATGATTTTAATGACAGATCAAGTTGTTCAATGGAATATTTAAACACAGACTTCTAATATGCATGGGCATGATCCACATACATCCAGCATCCTCGTGCAGTTCTCTGAAGGTAAGCAAACTGAGACAACCAACACTGCAGTTTGGGCTACGAAGGCTATTGAGCAGGTAATAGCAGCTCAGAGTTATTAATTAGCATGCCTAGACATGACACAATTATTAATCTGAGTGGATAATTTCTTCTTTGGCAAAACAGCAGTAACCAGGGCACTATGAGAAGGAAAGGGGTGAGTCATCTGAGGGCAGAAATAGCCACAAGTTTGCATATATTTTGCCATTTTAGCTGAACATTTTAAAGGCTTTTTGCATGCCTGAATCAAAACAGAGAACCCATGTTTTCAAATCCCAAAATGTCAAAGATCTTAGTTGTATAGTGCTGTTCAAAACCCCTCTTCCTCCTCCTTGCTTCCTTACATCTGTTCTAGGCACTGAAGATTCCCATAAGGATTTCAAATGCTCAGACGGTACCAGGTTCTGCTTAACAAATGTGTAGGCAATGAGGGTGAACCCACTGTGTGGTCCTGCATGAACTTATTCCCTTCCTGAGCACTGACTAGGAGACCAGAAAACTGCCCTTTATGTCTGGTGGTAAATTCAAACAGTGAATTTTTAGAAGGTAGAATTACAAGTAAAAATTCCTGCTGTGCACAAACGAAAGGGTTTTTAACAGTTCTTACATCTGTCATAAGTTTGTTGTCATTAATCTCAGTGAAGTTTTGCTGATTAATATTGAAAGAGGATCTGATCCTCTTCTTTCATTCTGCCTCTTGGGAAGGGACTCCCTGTGGAGGCACAGTGGCTTGCCCTAGAAGCCTCTGTGTACCTGCAGATGGGTGGTGATTGCATTGCAATCATCCTCTAAGTGGTAGGAGTTTCTGGGTAAGATACCAGGAGAAATGGAAGCAAGTTACTTCCAGAAAAAAAGTTAAATGCTGGTGACTTAATCTGCTTATTATCAAAGGATGATTTTTAATTTTTTTTCAGAGGAAGGGCAGATTCGGGATATACAGATGAATGAGAGCCTTGTCCTTGCATCACAGAATTGCTGTTCTTGAGTAGCAGACCATAATCTTTTTGGTGAATCTGCAAGGCAGCATGGCTGTGGTTTGTCAGGCTTGCTCTGTCTGAGCTTTTCTTGATGTGTCTGTAGCTTGGTTTCACTTGATCTACTGTGTCAGGGACCTGAGTCGTATCTGAGGCCCTGCCATAGTTGGTCCGTGGTTGTGCTCATTGATGTGGCATGGGAAAATGTTATATAGTTTCACTGTTGGGAACTGAACCTTGGAAAGAAGAACAATAGATCAGGACAGAGACTGAATGAAACAATAGATTAGGTTAACTGGTGGGAACTTGACTTTTGGAAGAGAAACAACAGAGCCATTGTTGGCATCATAAGTATGGTTGGAGTTGGTATCATAAGTAATTGTGGCCTTAGTTCACATGCTGGTCATGCGTGAGCTGATGTTGCAGTTGGAAAATTCCACTCCTATGAGGGGGGTATAAGAAGTCATTCTGGGTTGGACAGGTGAGGAGGATGACTGCTTTGATCCAGGGAACATCCTGAAGGTGCATGACCTTCCTGTCCCTCCTGCTGAGCACTATGCTCCATCTCCTTCTACTCAGGGCCTTTTCAGAAATCCAGGGGTTGGTGTGTACTAATTGCTGTCACGAGTAATAGAATAAAGTTGTTTTGCTTATACTCTTCGTGTCTCAGTGTTTGTGATTTTGGGAGTCCTCACGAACCTAGAACATCTAGCTATGAAGCAGTTTCTCTAACGGACCAGGTGTCTGTGGTTAATTTGTTTTGCTTTCACTTTTTGTGTGGTATAACCATAGCTCTGTACAGATATTGTAACAGACAGTTATTCTATATGTAGAATGAGATATCTGTGGTTCTAACACAGTGAGGTAGAGTAGAGAAATACAGCCCTGTAATGATAGCATGGGCCTTGAGAAGTGGAAACATGGGATACAGCAAAGAGGGACGATAAGAGATAGGGCACTGCCCCGTTGGTGGAGACCCCACAGCTGTAAACAGTTCTATGCTTCTCAGATAAAGAAGTGCAGACCTGTACAAAACTGGTTGCAGGGGTAACAAAGAACATAAATAAATTGAATATTCTTCCAGTGGAAGGTATGGCTGAAGTGCAGGGAGCTTCTCACAGTACTCTGGACATTATCAGAGCAGAGCTACCCTAGAAATTATAGGACTGAGAGGTGGTACAGACCAAGAGGAAAAATCTCAATGTCTCAAGGTCATTTCACACTTTACTGTAAAGATATGGAACAAATAAGGGTATACTATCAAGAGCATTGGCATAACACATTGCAATATAGCATAGTATTTATGTTTCTGCCACTGGGAGAACACAGTCAAGAAGAGTAAAAATTGAGAAAAATGCACTTGGTAATTCACACTTATTCTGTGTGAGCTAAGTGTATGCATAGACTTACAAGCTATAATGTGTTAGTTTCTCATGTGATTCTACAGACGGTTTATAAAATGCTCTGCAAACATCTTCTGTTATCAGTCCTTCAACATCTGTTTCTGAGACATTTCTGTAAATGAATATTCCGTTATTGCTTTTCCTGATTTCCCTCAGTGAAGGGGAAAGGTGATGAAGTGTGTTTTATCTCTGACATCTCTGACAAGAGATTTACTCTGGCTATTTGAAAATGCCCAGTACGCATGAGCTACTGCTGCTGGCTGGATTGTTAGTCTGCATGATTTACAGTATACCCACTGTACCACAGTAATAAATGTGTGTTGTCTCTTTCAAGACTCATTCTATCATCTTGTTGATAAACAGTCTCCTTGGATTGGACCAGCATCCAAAAATAGGAATGATATATACAATAAACCTCTCGGATCTTGCTTTCTCATGTGCTTGCAGTTTGTGTTGCTCCAAGGGTGTCCCCTCAATGTAGTATTATCCTTAAATGGATGGCAGGAAAAAGCTGGCATATAGTTAATTTTGGTAGGTAGTTTTCTTTTCACATATTATTGTCATGCCTGGTTAGTGCAGCAACCTGTATTTGTTTCAAATAAGCAGACAAACTTCAGTCTTGTGCTTCTCTCAGTGTAAGGCAGGGCCTATGGTATTGTAATTCACAGAGTTCTTCCAGAGGATGAGAGGCAGATGTCAAAGGGAGACTCCACGGCTCAAAAATCTCTACCCGTACTCACTGAACGAGAGCAATGAATCTCTTCAGTGCTTAGAACTATTGTTTTTTTCTTTGTACATTAGTCCTGCAGTTTCATGATGGACTAAAGTCAGTCTAATTGCAGGGCATTATTGTCCCAGCTATCTGTGTGTTCCATTGCTGCTCTTGTATCAGCTCTAGAAGTGCTTCAGGCATGTCTCAACTAAGACATTCTCTTCAATGGGATCGGTTTCTAGTCAGATCAGCAAGCAAACTCAGCTCATCCCACAAGGTGGTCATTACTAAACCTGATGTGGCAGAAGTGCATGGGTGGCACAGGGACACCCATTCAGTGGTGCTGTGCTTTCTCATCACCTTGTTGTGGTCATGGCACTGCACCAACAAACAGACGTGCCTCTTACATCTGTATTTTTGAGGCTGACAGAAAATGATAGGAGCTAGAAGTACAGGATGAGATTCTTCATCACAACCAGTGTAATGACTGAAGCCTTATTTTCTGCAAATTTCTACCCCACAAACCCAGTTCCCCTCTTTACAATAACTCCAGATCCCCCATATTCTCTCTGAAAATTTCACTTTTTTTCACACTTTGTGAAAGTAACTGCACTCTTTTTGGTTACTTATTGAAAGAATTTAAATAATGCCAAATATTAATACATTTAATGATCTCTGAGAATCTGGTGAGCACATGAAGGATGGCAATGAGTGGCCATGCTAGAACTGCTTCTACTCAAGCCCACTGAAAGAACCTGCAGCCTGTGAAAGATTTTGAAGGGTGCTCATTTTGCAGAATGGTAGGCACCAATGAATGTGTTGCTAAAACGAGAATTTGGGATGAAACATCTCAAATAAAGCTAAGTTCCATTTTCATAATAACGTTCTTACTCAAGTTGTGGAAACTTCAAAGCTTTACAGCAAAGTCATGAGTAAGCCTAAGTTGATAACATTTTTACTATGCATTTTCTACAGTAGCTGACATTGATTTGATATTATGGTTCTATTTTAGTTCTTGTCAGATGCCTGGCTTAACTAATTTTTTTTATCCCCATACTAATACACTGTCCCTACCTGTAATCTGTAGAGGCAGCAGAGAGATACTATGTACAATTCTAGAGATGCACCCATTAAATTATTATGCAATTCTCATGCATCATAAGAATATGATGTGATGTGAATAAATGTGTCTTGTGCATCAGATTTATGGGATTATATTTTTGCTATGTTTCTCTTTCTGTATTGTTTATATGTTCTCAAGCATTTATAAATACTTAGGTATAGATATGTAGATGTCAACTGCCCTTTGTTACTGTGGGTCTTAGGACTGGAGTAATTACAAAAATAAGTTTATTTCAGAGTACACTGTGGACTCTAGAGTTATATTTAGAATTAGTGTTATAAGTTTCAAGATGATATATTCCTCTTCTCACCTAGATGAGGGAGGGAGGCAATTTAAAACAGGTCTTTGTTCACAAATAAAGGAACAGCATAGCTGCAACTAACCCCAGGCTGCAGAGATCGGGGGAAAGTCTGGAGCAAGGTTGTCTTCTCTTTGGTGGATAATGATCAGGATGGAAAATACTAAAGCTAACTGGACATATATAGGGCCCTGATGGGATGCACCCATGAATGCTGAGGGAGCTGTCTGATATGTGCTTTCAGTTTATTATGGTAAGGTGCGTTGAAAGAGGAATCACCTTACTCGAATATGGACACTTACTGCAATTTGGAAACTAATTAATAGTGCATCAGATTTCCCTGCCTTGGGGCCAGCAACATCCATCAGAGGGGTAGGGCAGGTGCCCAGGGAAGGTATCAATGAGATCCAGAAAATCTCTGATCTTGCTATATCATATCAGAGACCTTCAGTTCTCCAGCTTCCTCTCATTTTTCACTCCTGTCATTTGCAATCTACAGAAATGGTGCCGCTGTTATCTTGGTAAAGTAGCCATGGTTTGCACATCTTTGCAGCTGCAGTGACTGGAATGACCGGAATTGTTTATTTTTTCTTCCCTCCCCCCCCCTCCCCAATACTGTGTTAAAGGATTAACAGGTTTCCTAAATACATATAATAAATAATGACTAATGCATTGTTTTAGCTTATGTGATAATATAACTCCTTGTGGCTTCCCAAAAGAAGGAGCAAAATTCATCTCCTATAAAAATTCAAAACAATAAACTTTCACTAGGGATGAACTTTCCCCCAGATGCCTGGTCTTTCAAATTCTCTTTGTTTTTTTCTCCCCACCCTAATTCACCCAAATACTTGCTCTTACATGTTGCATTTTCATTAGTGTGACAGAAGGCCAAAATTCTTTGATTGGCTACTTATCTTTTTTGGTGAAAGCAGATGAGCCTTATCACGCATTTTACCCCTAAGATAAGTAATGCTATATTTTTCTTTTTAATATAGATAGGCAGGCTTGATAAGGGTGAAAAGGTCCAGGAAAGGGATATAGTCATTCTTTCGAATTTAAAGACAACTTTCCAAAAAATGGAAAACTTAAAAGCACCTAACAAATTCCTGTTTCAAGAGCAAAGGGCTGCAATAGTTAAGATTTTTTTTCTAAGGATTCTTTTTGCAAAAGCCTGTCAATTAAGCATGATGAGAAATAAAGCTTTGAAGTGCCATCTTGGAATTGAATGGGACCAAAGGAACAGAGTTGACTCTCATCACTAGCAATCCATTTCTAATTAAAAAACTCATCCTGCTCTCTTCTGCATCTCTTCATTAAAAATGAAGAAGGCAGCTCCCTGTCTGAAAAACAGAACTCCACCTTTGATCCATGAAGATCTGCCTCCTCATCTTGAAAATTCAACACACTTTTAATTTGTAGTACATGATTTTTACACCCTTCAGCAAAATGGTACAAAGGGTGATTGTACAATGAAATTTACCTCCTGATTTATTGAAAGAACAGCAAGGCACTACTGTGGTACTATTGCTGCTTTAAAAAGAATTGTTAAAATTGCTTTCCAGCTCTTTATGCTGTTGCCTCTGTATTGTCTCCTCTAGAGGGCAATTTAACACAAGCTATACATTTATGAGATATTTAGGCTGGTAAGTGCTCTGTCATTGATAACAGAGGTTGAAGAATGTATTTCCATTTAAAAGGCCTGAACAAGCTAAAACTGGTTTGTGTGGCTGCCTGTCCATAAAAGATTTATAGGCGGCTGCTTAGACTGTTAGCAGAGGGGTTTCTGTGCTCCCAGGGTCACATTGGCCTTTTCCCATAGAAGGTCAAACACAGGTTTCTGAAAGTCCTCATTTTCCAGAAAAGAGTCCCTTTAGCACATGCCTGTGGACATCATCTGCCTTTTTTTTTTTTTTTCTGTATTGCTTTTTTTCCCCTTATACTTGAAAGAGAAAAGAAATTCATTACCATGAACAAGTCATTGATGTTTGTGCTGCTGCTGCTCAACTACCTGCATGAGGGTTTTAAGGGCATCCTGAGCTCATGGCTGGGCCACTGGGTGGGTGCTTATGCTGCTCAGGGACTCCTTGTCTTCGCTGCCATCTGCCTGCCCTTTGGAAGCTTTGTCATCTCTGTGTAAAAAGGGGACAACAAACAGCTGCATCTGTTTGAAATGATGTTTCATAGGGCTCACCAGGTTCCCTGTAAAAGAAGTGTAAGAATAGACCACTGTCATTGGCACTACAACAGCAATTGGCAGAGGAAGCCAATCCTCTTAATAGAAGAAAACCTATAAATACTGGACAAGTTAATGACACTGCTCTCAGAAACCATTCACTGAAGTACTAATAACATTGTAGTGTCACTGTGTTAACTGGGTTCAGCCCTGTTAAGTTTTTTCTCATCTTTTTAACCATAACTGGTTTGTATTTCCATACCTCTTTAACCTAAAGTGGTTATGTTGAAGGGGTAATATACTCTTCTTATCGGATAAAAGATGTAAAAATAATGTAAGTAAATAAATTTATAAAAATATACTTGACCAGAGCACAGATTTTGCAGAAATAAGGAGTCTTGCTCAGTCTTTTTTATAAAAGGAAGATGATAATATTCATTAGAGGATGCTCTTATAGTGGTGTGATTAATATTTTAGAAACTTCAGCACACCATGCTTGAGAAAGCAGCTGAATGTGCTGTCCTTCCCTGTAAAATCCCATGTAGGAGTTTTCAAAGCTCAAGTTAAATACTTGTCTCTTCTGTAACTCCAGTCACAAAACAACACGAGAAAACCAAAATGGGAGAGTTCCTGTGCTCTCAACATGGGCAGTCAAAAGATTTGTGAAACCAGGTGGTAGCCAGCAAATAAAGACTGCAGTAGTGTGAAGTACAATTTGACTCAGCTAGTAGAAGCTGAAGAAGTGTGCAGCCCCTAATATTACCAAACAGATCTGGCAGCAAGGAAAACATCTTGAAACAAGCTGACTCTTGTTATTAAACAATATACAAAATTATCTAGAGCATTTAAATCATGTGTTTGAACCTCTCTTCACAGATCAGGCTGACCAGAATGTTTAATGGGGAGCCACCTTCCCCTGTGTGATGTTGCTCAGCAAACCCTTTCTTGGAGCCTTTCAAGTAAGAAGGGGAGGAAGAGTTGATGGTGTATCCTTAGAGATGTTCAAAAGCTGCCTGGCCATGGCCCTGAGCAAGTGGTTGTAGGTGGTCCTGCTTCAGAAAGGGATTGGATAAAGAGACATCTAGATGTGCCTGCCAACCTCAACAACTCTGTGATTTTGTGTCCCATCACCAAAGGTTCCTCTGGAATGACACAGCTGTGAGGAACAGCCTGTTGCTTGATTTTGTTTTCTGGTAAACTGGATGTACATGCATGTGCATGCATGTATGAGCATTATGTTTCTAATGAGCATTTCCTTGCAGAATGTGCCATCAGCCTGAGTATCCTACCACATCATCTGTTTCCACCTGTGAGAAGTAGCATTGCTACCTGCCCTTTCTACCCACTTCCTTACTTTCTCCTTCTTATGGTGTGAGGGTCGTGAGTCTGAAAGAAGTTAGGAGAGCATCTTGAACTCTTCCCTGTTTGTTTCCTGGAGGGAGGTGATTGCTATCCAAGCATCAGTGTACAGAATACAGATGTATTTCATGATGAAGTAGATGTCTAGTATAGAAAATTTCCAACAAAAAGAAAACCATCAAGGCCACTTAACAAGGCTTTGAGTAGTCAGACCCCTGACTTTTAAAAAGGTGTCCTAAAAGATGTAAGTGCTCATGGGAAAGTGGGTAGTCTGAAAAATGTTGGCATTTGGAAGCAAGACAGAACAATGTCAAAACTGCAGATTACACAGCTGAAGGGGATGTAGACTCAAACAAAGAGAGAATTGTAATTAATCTAGATGCACCATTAGTTATATAAATCACACATTTATTCCCAGTGTTACTCATTAATTGACATGAATACTCTTACCTGGTAATATTTGGAGATAGACGTAACTTTCCCAGCAGTGCAGTCTTGAAAATTTCAATATTGAACTTTACTGTCCCACTAGATAGGGGCTGAACAGCCACAGCCCCAAATGGTAAGAGGATGGGGGTGAGGATATATTTGAAAAGCTGGGCTTTGTAAATCTGAGGGGCCAGCAACAGTGGGAGAGTGACTGGTGCCTTTGGGAGAGGTCTGCCCTACACCTGTGCAGAGATGCCCCCACCACCATACACACTCAAGCTTGACAACAGTAGGACAGCTAAAGCTGACTCTGGTGCAGGCAAAAAGAGCACAAGGACCTGCTTGCTTTGTTATCTGAGCATAACTGCCATAGACTCCTACCTATTTTGCTTGTGCCTGGAATAAATTCCAGTAATAGCAAAGATAATCAATAATTGGTCAAGAGGTCTACTGGCAAAAGCAGTAAAATGCAGCTGGGGAAATTGAGAGGAAAGGCAAAGTGCATTGCTTAAAATAGAGAAACTGAATGTCAAAGTCTGAGGAGTTCCTGGTTTTAGTATATTAAGCTTGGTTCACTGGAAGGATGATGCTCAGCATGACTGCTGAGTTGATGACATGGGCCTGCATAGCATACATGAACATCTGGTATGTGATATTATAGGCTAGACTTAAATGGAAACTTTTATTTAGAGATAAGGTCAAGAACCAGCTTTTCAGATACTAATTTTGTTCACTTTTATAGTTTCCTTTGAAGCCGTTATGTAGTCTGTGAGGAAAATAATCTTTCTGAAAGGCTTCCATGTTGGTATGCATTGGAGAATGATGCCTTTCAGAGATTTACTGAGTTACTAGTGCAGGTCATATGGGAGTCTTTAAACTCAGGAGTGTTGGGACGTGAATCTGTTTGTCATAGAGGTCTCTCTCAGCATGGGTTTCTGTGATGTGGCTCCAAGACCAGTAGACTGGAGCTCATCAGGCAGAGGATGTGGTGGAGGTGAAGAAACAGTGTAGTGTCTTGAGCTAACCTTCATTTTTTGAGCTGTGTTAGAGGTCTCCTGTGCAATTAAGATAAACAGGGATTTGTTTAATTTATAACATCCACATTAATCTGCATAAATCTGTCCTCTTCAGGGCTGCTAGGGCTCCTTTTGGTTACTCTGTTCTTGTAGATTCTATATGGGGGATCAAGTCAAGATTTCTTTGATTTGAAGGACCTCCATGACAGGCAGTGTTGTTGGGGACTTTTTTTTTCATTGTTTTTGAAAGTCTACTGTTAGAATACATTGTAATGATATTAGGGTAGTCTTTAAAAGTCCCCATTGATCATGCAGTCAGTAACTGTCAGAGGTAAAGTTTTACATCGTTAAATAGGGATCAACCAAACCAACTGTTAAACTGGCACTTTGGAACAATGACAGCTTTAAAACCCAGGCTGAGCAGCATGAATTATGGAGACAGTTTGTAACCTTGATCTCTTTGGATTTTAATTAAATGCCTCATACCAGGAATAACCAGTTTACAGGAACTGTTGTATTAAAATCAAACTACCAAGCTGTGTAATTTGCTGTATTAGATTGGGTGACTGATCTGACTTTGACACTGTTAAACACTTGAGGCTGTAGAAGGAGACAGGCCTTCTGTAATGCTGATTGAATACAGTTCTTTATTTTGGAAATTATGATTTGTCGCTGGTCTTCACAACCAACTGGCTTAAACACTTGAAAGAAGAAGCTGGATTATCTCCCTCTATTTAAATTCCTGTCATATTACCCAACACCTCTTGAGGACAGTAGAAATCTGTCTCTTGATATCAGAGGTTATTCAATCAGTTCATAACTGAAACTGTTAGTGCTTCGCTTGCAGAACTCAGACTTGTAAATACTTACATACATGACTAACTGTGTCCAGGAGCAGGGCTATTTTTAAGTACTTGGGGGCTCCTAAGTACTGTAATGCCTTAAAAATCCAGCCAGGATAAATTCCTGCAGAAATGTATGGCAAAAATATACTGCTCTGCATATCTTCAAAGGATCCAACTGACTCCAGTCTCTACATTTTCATGGAGGACTACACCAAATAAATTCAACTCCATAACAGAAGTAAGTGTGGTAACTCAGTTTGATTTGGAATGGAATCCATTAATGACTGATTAGTAATGTAGTAAATGGCATAACAAACACAATGTAGCATTTCAGATGTATTAAACAAGTGTGGGGAAATAGCAAAACAGGTAAGCTAATAAACAGCCTCCTGGCATTATATTATGCTTTCAAGAATCCATGTTTTAGGAAGAATGGCTGAGTGTCTTAGTTTAACAAGACAAAAAGTGTTTGCTAAGGAGCGTGGGAGAGGAGAAAAACCAGACTCCTACCTCTGAGTTATAACTTCAAAATTAAGAGGACTCAGTGGAAAGGTGTGGAAAAGAAAATAACAGCTCTTTACTAATATACAGAAACAGATTTTCATGTGTGGATTAGTTGAAATTTTTAGTAAATTCTGAGTTTAGATCTGTGAATCACAGAACACTAGGAGTTGGGAGGGACCCACAAGGATCATCAAGACCGACTCTTTAATGAAAGGCCCATACAGGGATCAAACACACAACCTCGGTGTTATTAACACCGTGCTCTAATCCACTGGGCTAATCTCAGGGTTGAGAACGTAGTAGTCTTTCTGATTTATAAAACAAATTGATTCCAAAGCAGAGAACTTCATTATATTTGTTAAAAATTATGGTGTTATTCATATCTATGGCCACAAATATGAATATATTAAACTACACTTTCCTCCCTATCAGATGGTCTCAGTTACAGAATGAGAACTGGGATACTGAATATTTGAAAGTTAATATGATCCTTTCACTGTCAGATTTCAACTTACTGTCTGAGAAAAAAATCATGAAGAGAGAGAGTAGGGAAGAAGGGTCAGGGCTCTACATAGTACAGAATCTCTGTAGAAATGCATGCTATCATTTGAAGTAACATGATTCTTGTACGTGAAATCTTCAATCAGACTTTTATTCTTACTCAGAATGCTTATGAGCACCATTAGTTGAAGGCAAAATATTGTTGACATTGATTAATCTTCAATATTTATGTAGGTTGTTGGGGTTTTTTGAGTAGATATGTCCATCAATAACTAGATGATAAGGTCTTAAACTTCCTCAGGGCAATTTCCTACTTTGGTTTAGCAGTGTTTCAGTGTCAGTGATACACAGATACAAAGGGTGTGAAACAAAAAGTCATCTGGACATGAAGGGATATTGTGACTTTTTCTTACTGCTATTTGTATTTCAGGAGCTGATAGAGCTTGCAATTGCATAAACCCAATTTTGTTTACAGGCACTGCTCACATCTATTTTCTCAAGGTGAAAAAACCCCTCTGCCTCAGACAGCTATTAACTGGGACAGACAAGGAAAGAAAAAGAAGTTTTGGAGAGATGGCACAGAAGTTTTGCCTAGCCCAGTAGGCTCAGGATTGCTTCTGAGGGGGTCACATTCTCTGTCTTATCATCTCCAGCTTTGACAAGTAGTGTAAACCACAGCATCTGCAATGTTCTGCAATATTCTACTTCCTACTCCCACCAAGAATCATTGTGGGTGCATGAGCAAGCAGTCTACTCCTTTGAGAGCACCAGGAATGCAGTGGATGCCGTGTTTTAGGACCTTTTGTAGAAGCTGTCTCTGGTGATGTTTGCAATCAGATCTCCTCACCCGGTTACTTTCTCAGATGGGCCATGGCTGGAGAGGCAGGGGGTCATCCTGATGTACGCTCTTGCAGGGGGAGCAGCTCCATCAATGCAGCCAGTGTCATTAAATGCACAAAGAACTGTGCCTGTTGTGGAAAAAGAGGGGTACCATGAGCTGTATGTGGATGAGAGGAGTGACGAACTGAGAGAACTGTTTGGAAACCTGAATGGTGTTAGAAGACTTCTGTTTTTGAGACCCCTAAACAGGTTGGCTTTAGTGATGTTCCACAACAAATCTAAACATCCAAAGCTGTGCAGATTTTTAAGGTATTTGATGCTGAGTTTGCTATAATAAACTTATGCTGGGACTGTACCCTTAAACAGAAATACTAAGGTCTGTTGTCTGTCCCAGAGGGGAACTATGGGCACATCCATGATATAAAGCTCTCTTAGCCACCAGTGCACACGGGGTGGCCACATTCAAGATGCCTTGGTGGTGGACACCCATTCTGTACTTGTTTCTGAGCTGTGCCTGTACTGTGTTTGTGAATTAGCCCAGGCCAAAAACATGCTAGAAACCCTTCAAAATTTTCACAATAGAGGCAGAGCCTTTCTAGGGCTCTGGCACCACTTAGTGAGTGAAAATACTCAGAGAGGTGCATGTAGGCACAGCTTAAGGGTCTGAGAAGTGGGTGCTGCAGAATAAGTCAGGCAAGGCTCTTTTTTCCTCATCTGATTGACAAAATCAGGACTGATTGTTACTGATTTTCCAGAGAAGGATTAAAGA
The DNA here is from genome assembly GCA_013397135.1 of Pachyramphus minor. Lineage (NCBI taxonomy): Eukaryota > Metazoa > Chordata > Aves > Passeriformes > Tyrannidae > Pachyramphus > Pachyramphus minor. The sequence continues at coordinate 242,510 of VYXB01003582.1, read as the reverse complement.
TTTTAATAGAGAAGGTCTAAGTGTGTTTTGAAAGAGCTGCTATAAAGAAAACTCAGCAGGAACTAAGCAGCAACAGAATCTGAGAGGAGTAATGGTGTGTGAATGGAGATGTGTCTGACTTAAAGCACAGGGATGCTCTGTGGAAAAAAAAAAAGAATAAATCACACCATATAAAATATCTGCCTGCCAGAACTTCTTCACTGATTGTTCTCCAAAGTCAGACAAAATGTGAAATGTGCCATTGCTTCAAGCCACAAGGACATTGCACATCTTTGTTTTGTTCCAATCACACAAAGGAAAAAAATACAAATATACAGCTAAAAGCCTGGCAGACACTGTGGTCCTGAGGCTTCTCCATTGTACTCAGGTGCACCTTGGTGGGACATTGGTTTCCCCAAAACTCAAGGCTGATCTATTTTACATATAATGTTGCTTTTTTCCCACATCAATTTGCCATGAAGTATTAATCTTCTTTATTAATATTATTAATCAACTCTCAAAGTGCTCTAAAGGTGGACCACAGATTTGAGTTTAATGTCAAACATGCAACAAAATAAATAACTAGCCAACGCCTTGTCTATCTGAATGCAAATATTGCATGAGCTTAACAGTATGAATTTCCTCTTGAGAGTCAACAGAAGGCACTGTGAGTTTCACAACGTGTCAGTTTGCAAATGTCACTATGCTAAATGAAACTGGACTTTTTTTTTTTTAGACCATAGCAAGAATTCAGAGTTGCAGAGCTAATGTTCTCTGTCAATAGCCTTGTATTCTTAGAAATAAAAGTGGGTTCATTTTAAGTCTGACTCAATAAAAGTGTTCAGACTTCTACATAGCAGGCAATCTGTGCAACACCATTGTAAACTTCTTTCCTTTTGCTGTGTTTTCTGTCTTCAGCAGACTCCTACTAGCTTTTATGAGACAGCTCTCTCTGGAATTATCTATTGTGGTACATGCTTGGCTTCAATATGCCAATCTATTGCTCCACAGACAGGGAAACATACCTCCTGTCGGTGTGTAGCCTGTAGCTCTTCTACGGGTCATTGCTTCAGGTGCCTGGATCACAGATACTTTGAAATTTTTTTACAATGAGTAGGGGGAAAAAACATCATTGTATTGATGTCCTTGAAGACAAACTACTGACATATTTTTATGTGAGTCACTCTGGCACTTATGTGAAGAAACACAATTCCACTGAATTTAAATGAGTTTAATTAATAGCAATTTAATGGATAGCATTTTAAGAGTGATATCCTTCATAAATACTTGTAGCATTTTAACAGGGTTATACTCCATAAATGTTTTATTTTTTATTTAATTGCTTTCTAACTTGTAAAATACCAGAATTCTAGGACTTAGAGTTAAAAATTGTCAGCTCAATGTACGTATGCCCTATTGTATATGTGACATCCATGATTTACCCAAGATAATACAGTACTACATTTGCATGCACACATGACCTATTGTTCCTATTATTGCTTTATCACTTAATTAAATAATGTCAGCTTTTCCCAGATCTCTAATAAATTGATACATCCTTTCTGAAGTACCATGACTGATGCCTGTGTCCAGCTCTATTTGCATATTTAAAACCAAGATCTTTCTAGTCCAATATTAAGACAACGCATCTATTTATCATATTAACTGATAATCTCTTGATTTTTCTGCTGCAAAGCCAGAAATCAAATCTGAAAATGTCAATTCAATAATCTGTTGCTGTTCACTGAAGCACTCTGGTATGTGCTTTGCTTAAAGCAGGACTAATTCTGGAGGCAGCATAACCTGAAGCTGATTCCACCTGAAAGCTGAGCGATGATGTTAGCTGCAATTTTATACATTCATATTTCAGTATATTTTTCTATACAAAATTATCTTTGGTTTCAGATCAAGGAATGAGATAGGTAAGTGAAATATTCGAGTACTCTGCTGAGTTACTGCCTAAAAAGCACAGCCACTGCTAACATAACGTCATTGACCTCAGTAGGACAACAATATTATACAGGTCCAAATGAGACAAAATATGTGAGCTACTTTGAGTATTCCTTGGATAGAGAGTGGAAAGATGCCAGTTTTCAATATCCTGTCATATGTGCTATCACTTTGAAATACTCTGTCATTGCCTGATATAAATAGCACCTGCAGTTTGGTACTCTGAAACATGAATGCAGAATGCAAACTGATGAAAGAGCCTGACTTTTTAAAAAGATGACGTGTTAAAAGAAAGCAGGAGTGCAAGAAAAAATATCCTCAAAGCAATACATGGTGGATTATATAGCTTTTCATCTTCCTTGAACTGAATGCCTAGCACCTGAAAGGATGAATGTGCCTTTCATTTTCTCGGTTCTCCAAGTAAACAGTTGGTTTAAACCTTCAGATCCTGACTGCTGCTAAAGGTGTTCTGTGCCAGTAGGGAAACACCACTGTGCAGAGCAATCCCTTCCCGTGTTGCCAGGAGCTGATTGAAGGGGATAGGCCTGTTAGCAGCAATGCAGACACCTGAATAGCATGAAGTGTTGGGAGGAGCAACGTGGTGCTGTGTGAATTGGGATTACTGGAACTTTAGACAGGGCTGGAACATAAGGTGCTAAATATAATTGTAGCCAAGAGCTTGCACTATTAGATGAAGTGTCTGGAAGCAGCATCAGTCAGCCGAGGTGTCCAGACCTTGGCTTTCATCACTGTACAGCACCACCTTTAGTTGAGTACTTTTGGAGAGTTTAAGTCAATACATCTTTGACACCAACGCTGGGGAGGAGAGGGAGGAGGGAATAATTCTACAAGCACCAACTGATGACTCTTCTTTGGAAAACTCTGTTGCCCTTATACTCTAAGGTAAAGGCATCACATCTGCTAAAGAGTACCCTTTATGCAGGTGTGAACTTTGCATTTTCCCATTAATATGTGTCCAAATTTGATGAAGTTTTTACCATTTGCTCCTGTTCATTAAATGTTGATCAGAGCTTGGACTTCCATAAATCTCTGCAGTTTCCACACACACTAAGCAGAGGAGCTGCCTTGCCTCTTTTGCCTCCTACCCCCCAGACAGTGATGGGAAACAGGAAGAGGGCTGCCTTGCCACATCCCCAGGTGCTTTTTTCTGCAATGTGCTTGGAGAAACTACCTTATTTGAATCCAGGGCCAGGACTCTGGTTTGGCTTTAGGAAAAGGGAGACAAAGAGGTTAGCAAGGATAACTTCAGGGACAGAAAATCTGTAATAGGGATCTGAAGAAGAGAGGATAGAGAAGAACTGGGGACCAGTAACGAAAAACAGTGAGTGGAGAAAAAGAAGGAAAAGAGATGGATCTTATGAGGGACTGCAGTGTGGACAGGAGGACTTAGTACTGAATGGGAACAACAGATCTCTGAGGGTATTGAAACCTGGGAAAATATTCAGTGGGAAATAATGTTACCTAATTTAACTACCTCCATGTAGATGTTTACACAAGTAACAGGTTTTGAAGCCCTCGTTATAGTCAACAGCACCTTCACAGCAGCTCAGCTCACCCTAAAGTAAACAAGTATGCCTCCACTTCCTTGCTGCAAATGATCTACTTGAGATGCTGTAGTCTATCTCACCTAGCCCCTAGTAAGACAAGAATCTACTATTAATCCCATGAATAACATATGAAGTTGTATGGCATCTCAAAAATTTCTGGACACCTTGGTTTGAGCAAACAAGCTGAGTCCTAGTGATGGTCAACTGAGGCATGCCATAGCCTCATTCTAGAGCTCCACAAACTGTAAATGGGAGCTTAAAAGGGTCTTTTGGAGTCTTCAGAAGGCACCTACGTTCAAATGCACAACACAGGTGCTTAAGTATATGTGTCAGATCCCGGTGAATAGAGTATCTGGGACATCCTCATGGACATGGCAGACCTATGCTGTTCTGTGGCAGCAGCTGAGACCACATACCAGGCACTCATAGAGCTCTCAATGTCCTGTGAGAGGGGCAGCTGAACTTACTCCTGGTTGTGTTAGTCTTTAGTCAGCTTATCAATTCCTCTAAAGAATTACATGATGCAGCTACTTTTAACTGCAGAAACTGACCCTGGAGGTCCTTTCCAGTCAAAAATTCTTGAATTCTTGAGCCAAGATGTTAAAACAATCCCTTTAGATGTGGATAACTCTTCATTACCTTTGTACAGTTGTTCATAGAAAATGTATTTGGCTTTGCATCTGATCTATAGCACTCCAATACAGCCTTGTAGTACATAATAAAAATGGGATAGGTGTTTGTGGTGTGTGACTTCCATAATGGTATTATGACAAGAAGAATAGTATTTCACAGATTCCTGTTGCATAGATAGTTGATGAAAATTTCTGGCCTGCAAGTACAAAACTAAGTTATGTATTTAATAACAGCAACTATTAATTTAGGCTATAGCATGTACTGTGTTTATGTAAGCACATATGTTCTACAGACATCCTAATTTCCTTAGTTGATTCCTCTAGGTTAGCGTGTGCAAACCCCTGGTTACCTGTGAAATCAAGCATCAATGTTGGTTTTGGATGCTAATTTGTATATGAATTTAATTTAATTGTTCTTCATTACTTTATTGTAGGTTTTTTCCTAAATCAGAATAAAAGCAGATACTGATCTAATGTGCACATCTATACAGATTGTAGTTTAAAGGTTAATAGAGCTGTACTGAAACCACCAAAATAATGTGGAGCCAGTTAGCTGGGTGTCTTGCTGTTTTCTGATTGAAGAGGTAACTCTAAATTTGAGATCTTTCTGAGTCAAGGGATTTATTTGAGTCGCTCACTCTCACATTAAGTGCCAGGCTCTCAGAAAGCATCATTGTCTGAATTCCCTGAGTTTTCTAATGCTTTCTTTTGCTATGGAGACAATTGATGATTTCATTACCCAGGCTGTGAGGTGGATGTGTTTGGGATCGAACCCTTCAATAGCACTTGGAGTGTTCTAGGAAAAGACAAGGTTTCCTGACAATTTTCTGGGGGAAAAAAGTTAAATAACTTTTCAGCATGTCAGCGTTCATATATGTCCTGAGTTACACAAAGACTCCGGTATTCACCTTTTCTTTTTCCTCCAAATATGTCTACTAATTTAGGCTGTGGGGAGGGACTGTGGTACTCTCCTGGAAGAATGTGAAAAGACTAGAACGCTGACGACTCAGAGGGCAGTGTACACCTGCTACCTCAGGCTACAAGCTGGGTACTGGTTTTTTGTCCTTACACAAATGACTCATCTGTGATAACTCCCTTCAGGGAGACATCAGGACAGTGCACTCACATGGCCTGAAGATATTAATCTCTGCTGGTGGCCATAATGAATCCACCTGTGCTTAGAAGGTGTCAAAAACTCTTGAAATGTCCTATGATCCAGTTTTAATCATCCATTGCAGAACTCCCTGCCCCAAGGAGGGTAGCAAAGGTGTTCCCACCTATCCTGAGCCCAATAAAAGATCGCATTCACTTGGTAGGTTGACAGCATTCTTTTCTTACTGCATGGGACTTCTATGGCCCAGGTCTCCACCCCCACCTCAGTGGATCAGGACTACAAACACCATCAGAGTTGCAGTGACCAGGTCTCATTGCTGGATCTGGCAAGTGTCTTGTGGATCCTTCCAGTCGCAGCCCTGCTCCTTGTGCCAGCACTGCAGCCTCACTCCAGCATGGACCCTCCAAACCATTCCTGCAAGGTTTTAATGGGTGGCAGGAGGCCAGTCACCGTATGTTTTGGTCCGGTGGGAGGGAACTTGGGAATTTTTCTGGTTAGTTCAACCCAATCTTATCAGTATTGTTTAGCATTCTTCTTGATAAAGAGTGGTTGTTTTTTTTCACTTACATCTGGATGTATTCTCTCTCTCTCTCTCTCTCTCTCTCTCTCTCTCTGTATTGGAGAGAACCAGGGGTATTGAACCGGAGGAAGGAGACTTACATCTGAGGTCACTTGCCCCTCCAAATTGTCTCAAACAAAGACAATATATACTATCTGTGTTTGTTATGAGAAAGGAACGATGAAAGAGTAATGAATAAGGAAATACTTTAATGCCTACTTTGACATATGGGTTTTTCTTGGTCCTTTTGGAGTTTTCTTGATCATTCGTTTCTATGCAGGCTTAGCTGCCAAGACCAAATCTTGAGAAATGCTTGGTGCAATTAAAGGAGTGGATGCCATCTGTACTAGGAGGTTGGGTTTGTCATGGGTATGTATTAGAATATTTCAGTTCTTTCCTATGGGTTTTCCAGCTGGGGTCCATAGGACACATGTAGGGGATCCTTGAGGCACTGAGGCTAGAGATAGGAGAAAATTCAGAGAGACCATGTGTAGAATAAGCCAGGAAGTAAACCAGGAGCTGCCAGCAAAGTTCCACAGCTCATTCTCAGTGCAAACCTCTCCTTGCTGAAATCATCCCAAGTCTTTCAGTTCTTCAGCTAGAAATACAGAAATACATCCCCTCTGCCACTCAAGATCTTAAAGATGCCCCTATCCTCTTCAGCCCTCTCTTCTCCAAGCAGAAGCATCTGCATGTATTCAAGTATGCAGAGAAGCACAGTCATCCCTTGATCATTCCCAGTTCATGTTTTGAGTCTAGTATAGCAACACAAATTACAATAATGAAGGTATGGATGCAGAAAGACTTTCATAGTGGTTTTGTTTTGTTCTCTGTTCCTTTTCTAACAGTCATTGACACCTAATTTAAACCAAAATTGTTTGTGGAAATGTTGTTTTAATAATGCCCACTATAACTGTGAGCTGTTGTTTGTAGGAGATAAAAGTCAGAGCTCATTCCTTTGAATAAAAAGCTGGGTTGGTTTAAAATATTCTAAATACCTTTACTAAATACTTTTACTAAATTTTACCTGCCCATTTTTTCCATTCTACAAGATCCTTCTACAGTTTCTTACAGTCAGCTTTCATCTTAAATATTCTGAAAGCTTACCATGAGATTGTTTTTTCATTTTCCCATTCATCCTCTTCTCAAGATCATTTAGGGAGATACTGAACAGCACACAGGCCACAGGGAGATATTGAACAGGCCACAGCAGAGATCCCTGTGGCACGTTTTTTAGAATCCCTCTTACTATTAAAATTGCTCATTTCAACCACATTCTCTCTCTTTAACCAGTTCTTCATTTACGTGGTGATGTTTCCTGTTGTCCAACAGCAAATTTGTTCACTTGAGTGTTATTGGGGGGAAACTTGTTGGCTAATTATGAAATCATTTTCCATGCATCTCTCTGAACGTTGCCAAGATTTTTCATTTTCAGAAGCATTCATCTGTCTCTCACTGCCATGTTAGTGTTTTTTCAGTTCTCAATTTCAGATGCCTTATATTCATAGGCCTTAGAATGATCCTCATAAATCTCTGGAGTTGTTGGGAGCCAGAAAGATTTCTCTCTTCATCAAGCTATTAATAGCAGTGAAGGATATGCACTGCCCATCTTGCATATATTTATGCCCATTAACTGCTAGAATCACTTACACTGGTCTTTTCATCAGCATACAAACATGTCATTGGATTTACTTTCACTGAAGTCTCAGAACTGCTGTTGTTTTCTCAGTTCCAAATTTGCTACCCCTCTTACAATATTTGATACAGCTTGTTTCCATTTGCCATATTCCAAAGATTAATATCTAATGATATCAATCAGTCACTGAAACTGACTCATTTCCTATAGCCATATTCAGAAGTAAGGAATTGTGAATGCCTGTTCTCTGGTTTAATTTAACCAAGATTAGATTTCGCACATACACCTCATTTTCATATCCTCTTTTTAAAAACTCATATGCATAGTTAAACCACCCTAACTGGTTTAATATGGATTTCAAATATCTCTAAGCCAGAGCAGCTGAGTCTGGGATGAGGGGCTGAGGAGGACGTTGCTGCTTCCCTGGGGAGCAGTGGGACATTCTCATGGAGAGAAGGACCCAAGAGAAGTGTCCTTCCAAGAGAAGGAACAGGGAGATGTGCAGAGGCTGAGGTTGGGACAGATGCAAGGATCCCTGGGACCAAAGAACCAAGGGGCCATTCCTGATTAGGCAGTTTGGATATGAATACCCTACTTCCAGAGAGTGGACGTGCATTTTGCCTTGTGTATGTGATCAGTACTGTACCAATAGGCTTTGAGAGCAGAGGGAGGTCCACGCCTGCTCTATTTAATACTCCAGATGTTACCTGTCTCAGTGGTGACAGAAATGCCTTAAGACAAGAAAATGCCTTAATTTGGGCAGTTTTCTCAGTTTTCTGCAATTCAGAAAAGCGCTGAATTCACTTAAAAAACCAAACTGGAAACAGGAGCTTGCGCAAAGACCTAGTGGAAGGAGGAAAGAGTCTTTTATAACATTTTTTACTTCTATTCAGCTTGATTTAGGACTATAGGTATTCTTTGCAGAAGAAATTGAGAATTTGAGTTTATACTCTAATAAAACGTGACCTTCCCAAGTTTAAAATCTTTGTACTCTCTTTTGTAGAGTTATTTCAAAGATAAGCTGCAAAGCTCTGGCTAGCTTGCATTCCTGGTCAAATACATTACGCATCCATTTAAACATCTGAGTTTCTCTCTCTACAACACTGCTTTCTGCAGAATTAGCTTATTCTGTTTGCAGCTTCTTTTTCAATGACTGTCCTTCAAGCTCTCATTTTCTTAGTCTAGATTTTAATTAATTGAGCTTTGGGTATTTCTTACACCAATACGGGATGTGTACTTTTTCACTACTACTGCAGATACCCACTGTTATTCTCCATACTTCTTTTGATATGAATATGAATTGCAAAGCAATTGACCTCGGGCTCTACTTAGTCCACTATCAACTGTGCAGACTGCCAGGCCTGTGTTTTGTCCTCTACATGAATGACTTCTTATCTGACTCTTTGTACAAAACCATGCTTTCCCAGGGGACCCACTTCCATTAATTCCAATAGTCATGGTACTTTTCGCCTCTCTGTGCTGCTTGCATACTCTTTACTCTCCTCATAGGTTGTACAGTGACCTCCAGTGCCTTTCAGCTTGCTCCCCTGCATGTTATCTCCATGCCTTCTTCTTTCTGTGCCATGTGTTTGCTTGAAACTTTGGGAGCTCTGAAACCTTTTCTGCATAACTCTTTTCTCCCAAACCTGCTGATTTCACTTGTTGCATTGCTCAAAAGTTTCAGGGACTGATTTGGAAGTGTGCAATTTAGAGACTTGGAATAAAAGTGCAGAGCTAAAAGTTGTGCCTTAGATGTCATCTGTGGCCTTCTGAAATTCAGCTGGTCTTGCAGCCCAAAGGTGGCTGAAAATGCCAGCTTTTCAAAATGGTCTTTTGAGCTGCTCCAGTGATTGCCAATTCCACACCTTGGATGTGAGTGCAGGACAGTTGTTGGTAGTACCGAATGTACTCCAGGGAAGCCAAAGTGGGCAGCACAACACCTCTCACTGCACATTACTCCTGTTGGAGGGAGCCAGTGACTCTCATCCACCTGACACTAAAAGTGAGAGGCCACAAGCATCTCTGCAGTGTCGTGTGAAACTCCCCAAAACACCAACACTAGTAGAAAAAGGAGGCACAGAGGCAACTACCTCTGTAGGGGAAACATAGGAGCAACCCAGAGCATCCCAGCTGGAGCTGAGCACATGTCCACTGCTCTGATGGTTTGCAGCCACCTGGCCAGCTGTGCCTCTGTCTTGTAGGTGCCAGTTTGTTTACTGATGTTCCTTTGGCAAGCTCAGGTCCCAAACAGATGGATGCTTACGACCTAGACCATACAATTACACCAGAGCTGGTTATTGAAAGGCCATGTCATGACCAACAAGTGCAGTGCACAGAAGAGAGCAGCAGCTGAAGGGATACTATAGCCAAATAGACTGAAGCTGCAGCTCCAGTTTTTCCATCTCTCCTTATGTGGTTTGCAGGGACTGCTTCCTATGGTAGCAGCTAATAAATTCTTCATTGTCAGTCCAACAGAAATCCTTTCTCAGCTAAAGCTTCTGAATTTTGACAAATTTGTGATCAGAGCTGAGATTAACTCCTGCAACTGTGTGTATCTGTTGTGGTATTGTATTTTTGCTTTACTTTGGATGGAGCAAAATTCTGTGGATGAAATCCCGTGCTCTGCTGAAACCTTGTAGATTCATGTTTATTCATTTAAAATTTGTCCTCTCAAAAGTAATTTTCTTCTAAAATTATTAATGTATTCTGATAGTTGTTAGGAATTTAATGCTGTCATTTTCCTTGGCTTGCTGTGAGGGTTACGTGTCACTTATAATTTATACAATATGGTGCTTAAAAAATGTAAGTGGTCTTTCATTATTACAGGGAGCTTGGAGAAACAACACGGCTGAGAAAATTAGCTGTAGATAGCCTCTAGAGATTTATGTGGCTCAAGGATTTTGTGATCTCCTTTTGATGAGATTCATTAACATTCTTGAATGCTTAGTTACACCTCCAGCTCTGCCTGCCAATCCTGAACTGCGGTATCAGAGAAAAGTTGCAGAGCTCAGAGCCTAGTGCTGCTGGAAAAGGCAGTGAATCCCATCCTGTACAGGCCAATCCTGCTCAAAGAGTCCACTGTCCTTGCAGGTTTTCTGGCAAAATGTGTGAAAGAAAGTGCTTGCAATGACAGTAGTTCAAAGATACTCTGGTGCTGTTTAGTTTATTCCAGACAGTGTTTTTTCTGAAGAGGCAGTACTGTTCCAGTCTAAACACATTCATACCAACAGCTGCACCTGGAGGGACTTTGGTTCTCTGTCTCCAGGAAAATGGTATAATGTATACTTACACCTTGTACCAGTAAAGGATGCAATAAATGTAGCTAGGATTTTTACCTGCAATGATACCACCTAAAATGCGGAAAATGTCTTTAGAAAGACAATAAAATATAGATCCTTTGGTGAATAGCAAAAAAGAAAAGTTGAAGTTAAGCAAAATTCATGGAAAATCAAACTGAAAAATAAAGCGAGGAGATGAAAAGGTAATATTTTTTAAAGGTGTGGTGCCTAAATGAATAGGCATACAAAACATTTTCCATGATATCTGCCCAATTTAATGGTCTCCTACTCTGTTACTTCCAACTACTTCCAAGAAAACTGGGATCTGGAGCTGTTGCTTTGAGCTACTGGATGTCTCAGAGGGACAAGACCACTTTTCCAGAGAGACTGTTCATTAGTGTGCTCACGCAACTTACTCTGATTTCAGAGTTTGGTTTTTTTTATTAGTATCTCCATGCTTTCATTTTCTGAAAAACAGATATGTGATTGCAGTTTTGGGGAGTAAGTACTAGGCTGGGTCCTACCACAGTTATGCTGTGTGAAGACCGTTCACTGAAAAGCAGACACAGCTTATGGACATCTGCAGAACTCACTCTGAATTCCGAGCCTCTTTTAACAGCATCCTTTCCAGTACCTGCTTAAAATGACTTTCAATGGCCAGAAATAATATTCAAAGCCTTTAATAGTACTATTAAACAGTATAGACTTTCTGTTTTAACATCATCCTGGAGAAGAGAAGGCTCTGGTGTTACCTAATTGAGGCCTTCCAGAACCTGAATGGAGCCTACAAGAAAGATGAAGAGAGACTATTTACAAAGGCTTGTAACGGCAGGACAAGGGGGAATGGCTTCAAACTGAAAGAGAATAAGTTTAGGTTGGGTATTAGAAAAAAATTCTTTACTGTGAGGGTGATGAGGCACTGGAACAGGTTGTCCAGAGACATTGTGGAAGTGTTTCAGGCCAGGTTGGATGGAGCTCTGAGCAACTTGGTCCAGTGAAAGATGTCCCTGCCTATGGCAGGAGGATTGGTACTATAAGATCTTAATTCCAACACAAACTATTCTATGATTTTATGATTTCTAGCAAACAGCTTTTCCGAGATGTTTGCATTTAGCTCATAATACAAGCAAAATGTGCAGAAGATCCAATCAAATTCAAACAGTTAAAATTGAAAAGCAATAAAACTATTCTAGCAGTACTTAATCTCATAGGGAAAAGCCCATGCTCAAAGTATTGATATAACATTAACTCAACCAGACACACAACAGGAAAAACTCATTTAGCTCTGGAGTCAGCAACAATAAACCATTTATGTCTTCAGCTGAAGGCAAACAGGAGAACTGTGATGAAAGCCCTAGTACTCAGAGTGGACTAGTCAGAAGAACTAGAAGGAACATATCAGTAGGAAAAACAGAGGGCAGGCCAAGGCTTGGGACAGTCCATTTTGCAGTGCACATGGGCAACTTCTATAATATTGTAATCATATTGCAACAGATGCAAATCATATTGCAAAGATGCTAAATAAGTCATGTGACCCAGATCAAAGTTAGAAGAAAGCCACGTAGTCAGTTTTCACTGCTCTCACTGGTAACCTCTACTCAGCACTGGTGAGGCTGCACATGGAGTGCTGTGTCTGTGTCTGGGCTCCCCAGTATAAGAGACACATGGTAATATTGTAGAGAGTCCAGTGAAAGACCATGAAGATGATGAAGGGATTGGAGCACCTTACATATGAAGGAAGGCTGAGAGAGCTGGGGCTGTTCCTCTGGGAGAAGAGGGGGGGGGATCTAGTCAATGTGTAAAAGTTTAGGCCCATGGCCATGCTGCTCCTTGCTTCCAACCCTGACCCACAAACTGATTCCCTGACTTTACCTTGGCCCTGCCTCACTACTCCTATGGCGCTGCCTGGTGATCACTGGTTCCAATCCTAACCTGCAGACTGACTTCCCTGTTTGATTTTGGACCTGCCTTATCACTACGACACCACTTTATGATCTGCACTCCTGGTTGAACTGGTCCCTTTCCCAGGGTCTGTCCTGCTCATCTCCCAGTCCCGGGGAAGCAGCTCTGGTCTCTCTGCTCCCTGATGTTCATTCAGCTTCCTCCACTACACTCGACTGTGTACCATTGGAGCCTGTGCCATGCAGAGAGTACGAGCTGCCTGCAGATCAGCTATCTCTCTCCAGGTTCCCCACACACAGAAATTGCCACATCTGCCCAGTTAAATATGCTCTTACCAGAGGGAAGAACACATATATTTGGCACATAAATGTTTTGCAATTTACAAAACTGCATTGCAGCTTGCATGTTCATTTCTTAGGGAAATAGGCAGGAAGAGGTATAAGGGTCTTTTGATATTCAAAACATGAATTAAATCATCCTCACAGGCTTGAGGCTGTGTCAGGGACGGTGAAAATTTGGAAGGATACACATCCATGTGCACACATGATTTTAACCTGAGTTTTTGTCAGCATATCCCAAGCAAGGAGGGCAGAAGATGGTACTATTTAGCTGGGAAGAACCATAAACCGGGAAGCACCATAAGCTAAGAAGACTGCAGTATTAGGAAGCTTGGCAGTTCCTTGGAATGATTCTGCATGGTGAAAGAGATTATCACGACAAGGTCTTCCAGCCACAAAGCAGACTAAACATCCACACTGACCTTCTGCAGGGTCCCTTACAGTCTTTTTAATGGTATTTTATCTAGAGGAGCTCTGTAGTAAACTATGTTTTTCCTTAAGTGCTTAGTAGATCCTCTCAATTCCACTCCACTCTTTCTGAAGAAAGGAGCTGTGGAAAGATGGGGTGCTGTGCTTAGAGCTCCAGGAAAAGCATTATCCAGCTCCAGATAAGCTAGGTAAATGGATGAGCATCATCCTGTAGGGATAGTTCATATGCATGTTGTAACCAAGCCTCATGAACTGGTGTGTGATACAAAAAAAAGAATTAAAAAAAAAAAGTTGTGTTAGAAATTCCAGCTATACCACCAGACATCACGACACTTTCTCTACAGCTTCCAGCTATTCCTGGCAATTTGGCTGTTTCAGGGTACTGAGAAGTGTTGTTGGATGTACAGACAGGGGTTGTGCAATAAACCCCAATTTTTGAGCACTTGCAAGGTTGTGGCTAGTTGATGTGCAGAAAGGACTGAAGAGAACAATGAGTAACCAAGGCATTGTCTTCAGAAAAATTGATCCGTTCCAATCCAGCAAAAATCAGCAAAACAACTGAAATATAAAATGGTCAGGCAAGGAATTAATTTTCTTGAATGCCTGGAAGATGCATAGAATTTGTGGCTGTGTGATGTATTCAGATATAAGCTTGAGGATTTACAATGCATATAATTAAGCCATGCAGCAGAGAAATTAATCTTAAATGACCTCTCACTATCAGTAAAACATACTGGAAATTATAAATGAATTTCCTTAGATCAGACTAGTGTATTATTTAATTATCATTCTTCTAAATTCTGTGTTTTTAAACCAAAGAACTAATCCAATACAACTAAATTTATGGAAATACTCATACTGATTTCAGTGGGATTTGGATCAGGTTTCTTACAAATATCAGATGATTTTTTTAATTTCCTGGAAGGTTTTAAAGCATATAAACTTTGGAATTTTTTTCAGCTAAATAATTATCTGCTTTGGCTTTTCAAAATTCATGAAAGTCCACAATAAAGCTTTGAAGTAATATACAAAAACCTCATGAAAAGATCTACCTGTTTCAGTCTAAAATAATTAGTAAGGCTTGGAGTGAAAAATCAATTGGTTTTCTTTATCTCCTGCCAACAAATAGATAGTGCCTGCACAGAGATTTTCTTTTTTTCTGCTGTAATAGCCAGAGAACTTTACTAGTTTGTTCATAGTCAAAAGCATCTGAACCCTGTTGTTCCCTGCAGTGAAATGAAATAACAAGTCTAGAGTTTCAAATTGCCAACTGATGTGAAGCTGCAGTTGGAACATAAAGCAATTCTGTGATTAGAAATCATCCCTCTCTCTTTTTTTTTTATTTGAAGAAATCACACCAGTCATGAGGAACAGAAAATTCTTTCAATGGGCTTTTTGTCATCTGATAGTGAATTACTGTAACAGCCGCTTTGCAGGATGCCATTTACTAAGCAATGCTTTGAACTGATATGCCACTCACAATTGCTTCTATCCTGTTCTCATGCTTCGTAAAAAGCAGGAATCTGGTAGTGCTAAACATCCAAACCTCACATTGTCATTAAAATTACGTCTGGGATAGACATGGCCCTTTGTGTTTTAAGTTTTGTCACGGACATATTTCCCCATAAGGACAAGCATCACTGACATATCAGAAGAAATTTGTTTCAAGGAGAGCAACATTTCACAACCGAAAATGATATAGGCCAAAAGTTGTCTGCTTGTTTAGCAGATATAGCAGATCTTCCCCGTAATTTATTGGCATGGGTGTCAGCAAGGGGAGTTTGGCTATACTTAGAAAGTAGTATTTCTAGCTGAGCAGAATACAGATCATCTCTTTGCTCATCACTTTATTTTCTGCATATTTTCAATGCCTTCTGTAGTCAATGGAATGATTAAAACTACTGTAAAAGTACCCAGAACCTTTATATATCTGCAAGAATTTGTGTTATAAAACTTAACCAGAAACTTTTGTAACATAATGCTGCCATGAAACACCCAAGGAAGTTCATTCAGTGGAAGAGCAACAACTCCTTTCTGCTCGTTTTGAGCTGTTCAGATCTCATAAATCTTTTCCAAAGACTTAACACTGGCTCAGGAGGAAGGACTTTCCGTTTTATGGTCATAAGCCTCCAAATAGCCCTCTGCACTGAATTGCTGGGAAGCTATCACAGTAATTGCTCTACAGCACTCACTGAGATCACATGGATCTAATGGAGGTCCCTCACTGGACTCCTTAACTCTCTTTGCTCCAGCTGGTCCACTGATAACCCTTCCTTGCACACTGTAAGCCTCTGTCCAAGGTAAACCCTTCTTGTGTTTAAAATACCATTCTCAATGTACTGGCTGGGGTTTTTTGTAAGCAAATAAAAATTATTGTTGTAGTAGGTATTTTGTATTAGGAAAAGTCCACGAAAAATTTGGGAAAATACGTTGGGTATACTGAAGAGATAATTATTCACCTGCATATGTCTGAGCACGAAAACACATTGTTTGAGACAGTTTTTGGTACAGAATTGCACTTCAAAGTACGAACAACAAAGGGAGAGAGTGTGATTCACTCATGATTTCAGATAGCTCGGTATGATCCGTATTTTTTGCCTGTATACATCTGTGCTTTGCCATACTTAGCAGTGTCAGGGAATGGACATTTCATAAGTACTGATTATTGGCAACATGATCACACTGCAAGTGCAAGGTATTATTTACTGGTATTTTTGTAGGTGGATTTGTCAGAAAACCACAAAATGTATAGCCCATAGGATTTACTCTTTATATATCACTGTATATAACAAGGCAGTTCCTTTCCAGAGCAAGGAGGAATATACAGAAACATTGTGATAATCATGGTTGAGAAAGGGCATCACGTTATTTGCTAGAAAGGTCTGCCAAGGTCTAGGGCTGTGGAGTAAAATTTGGATTTGTTTTGAAACTATTTCACTTGTTGAAGCTTATTACCATGTCTCAATTTAAGGAGGAATGTCCCTATGATGGATCTTCCGAGTGTGCTGTGACAGAAAATACAGTAGTAACCCACAAAGGATTTTTACTATAATGTGTACTTGAGAGTACACAGATGTAAGAATTAGGTGTTGATAAATCAGTGCTTTGAAAATGCACACCTCGTGGTTTTTTCTCAGGTGTAAACATAATTTCAGGTTTCAGATGTGATCACTGCTCTCTTCAAAGGCAGAATATTTCCTTAATGCTTGAAGAAAGCTCAGTCTGCAGATTTCTAGGAGCTCTTAAAAATGCTTGGGGAGGTGACAACTGGTTCTGTTTCCCCCAGGAGATACAGATCAATCACAAATGTGAGTCTGTTCATGTTTGTAGTACAGTGAAAATAACAACAGATACCTGCAATTCTAAAGTATTCCTGTGTCAAAACTTCTCATTTAAGCACAAATATTTTGGGCTGCAATATGGTTAAAGAAGGTCACTGAGTTCAGTCTGGGTTGGCAGTTTGAAGAACTCAAAACTAATTCCTTTCCATGACAATCCTGACCATGTGAATTCTGCAGATGGCTTGACTGCAGTACCCATGACATGGTGGAGTTCATGTTCTTTAGAGGACAGAGCAAAGCTAGGAAGATCACAACCCTGGATGTGAGAGTAGTCTGTGAACTGTTCACAGATCTGCTTGGAGAAGTCTGATTGGAGACAGCCCTGGAGAGAGGAGAGGTTCAGGAAAGCTGGTTGTTTTTCAAGGATCCCCTCCTCTAAGCTGAAAACTGTAGGTCTGCTTAGATGAACATACTGCTCCTGACAAAACTCAGACATATCAAGGAAGCATACAAGAGCTGAAATCAGGGATAGAGAAGCCAGGTGAAATGCATCATGAAGGGCTAGGATTAGAAAAACCAAAGTCCATCTGGAATTGAATCTGTGGAGGGATGTAAAGAGCATCAAGAAAGGCTTCTACAGGTACACGAGCAGCAAAGGGAAGACTAGGGAAAATGTGGGACAGCTGCTTAATAGTGTGAGGAATCTGGTGACAGAGAACACGGAAAAGGTGAAAGTACCAAGTGCCTTCTTCACCTAGGTCTTTACCAACACGACTGGCCTTCAGGCATTCCAAGTCCCTAAGCCATGAGAGAAAATCTGGAGCAAATTCAGTTCTCACTAATTTATGTCATATTGTGTCTAAGTCTTCATTTACACTACATGTGGTTGGTTCAACTTGTAAACTCTTCTAAGCAGAGAAGTGTGTTTGTTAATTTGGCTTCAAAAAGACATTACATGTTTTAAACTAAATAGTGACTCTGGATGATATTCTTAAAATGACAGTTGCATTAAATGGCTTTTTATTTTGTGAAAGTATATTCCGTCTGAACAATCCCTGTCCCATTCTTAATTCCCACCCCCCGCCCCGGTTCATCTGCACATGTGCAGATAGCTAAGTTGCAAATTCCCAGTAGACTTCCAAGGCCAGGCTTGGTTACTGTGTGCAGTAATCCACAAACACCACACCATGCATTTCAGTCAGCTCCGCCAACTCCTTCTGGCTCCAGGAGATCTGACAGCCAACAGGACATCCCCAAGGAGAAAGGCATGTGAGTCAGTATCTTTTTCATTACTTCCAAGAAAAAGGATTAAAAATGTATTTTTTTTCCCCATGGGTAAGTGAATAAATTAGGTTGTTTTTTCTTCCTTTTGCTGGCCCATGGTTTCATGTGTGTGTCTCTAATTAAGTAGGATCCATACTGAAATAAAATTGCCATGGAAATAATCTTTCAGTTCTACGAAAAAATAAAGCCTCCAAGGCAAAAAGCACTTGGTAATTCAGAAAAGAATTTTAACATTTGCAGATTATGCTGACCCAGGGGTGAGAGAGGGGGGCCTCAAAGTGGCTTCCCTCTGCCCCATGGCTCCCTTTGAAACCTTGTGTTTCACCAGCCTCTTACACTGCAGTTTTGCTTTCACCTGTTATCCCTTTGTTTTTTCTCTGTGTTATCCCTTTGGTTTTTCTTTTGCAGTTGTTCACTTTTCTTGGAAATAACTCTGTCCTTTTTGTCTGGTTTTGGCACTTCTGCTCCTGCCTCCCTCCTGCCCTTCATCCTTCTGTCCCTCCTTTGTCTTCTCCCACTGCCAGTGTTGCTTTTCTCACCAGCATCTTGTATTTCTACCCTTTTGTTGGGTCCCTGTGACAGGATTGCTATTCAGGACTGGAGCTTTCTTCTGGCAGAGACCTGTTCATTCTAGGAACGTAATATCCCAGGACTGTAACTGAGGGTTTAGGAAGTCCAAGAAGTGACACAGAAGACCTGAGTTCAAGTTTCTGTGTTGCACAGATGGGATATTTACCTACATGAAACAGCATGATCTTTTATTGGCTTTCAGTTTGCTACCGAGCAGCTTCATCATCTATTCCTTGATTTTGGATCAAAAAAAGGGGAATAAAATTAATTGCTGAAAGAACTGCAGCAGGACAAAAATTTCAGCCCAATAGAATTGGCCTTGCAAAAAACAGGGAAAAAAAATCCAATATTAATTTTTGTCTGGACATGCTGGCCTAAACATAATATAATCTTTACAGGTTTATCAAGAATGGGATCTTTCTGAAATATTTTTAGGTAAAGGGCTCCCCAGCATATAAGTTTAAATAATATTACATATCAATATGTATCAATAATGTTATTCCAAGCTCTGCATATATGAATGATTAAAAATGTTGATTTCAGTAAAGTAGGAAAAAGAGATTGGAAGATATCAAGAAAGAGAAGAAGAAAGTTCTTTCTCTGAGTAAATTACCATATTGCAAAGAGGTGATATTGTGGCATTGACTCCAGAAGTCTTGTTCTCAGAGATCAGTGGGGTTTTGAGATCCCTTCTGCTACTGGAACATAGAAAGAAAAATCAATATTTCACCAATGGAAGCCCTTGGCGAAGTTCATCATAGCTGTAGATTCGTTAAAAGTGGGAATGCATTTTATTGGAAGTCTACTTTTTGCTGCAAGTGTCAGGCTTAGTTCAGAGCAATGCTGTCACTCACTGATCAGGTCGCTACATTGCCTCAGAGCAGAAACTGGCCCCAAAAGTTTTTACATTTTTTGTTGTCTTTCTTTCAGACTTAATTTTGTGTAGGTCTTTCAAATCTAAGAACTCAAATGTGAAATCAGTCATTGGGTGGGGCAAGATGACTAATATTTCAAAAGAGGTTGGAAACTCTGTATTGCACAAGCAATGGTTTTTGTAGATGTTTAACTACTCCGAATGTTCAGGTATTTTTCTGAAGGAATGAGTATCTTGGAAGTAGAAATAACCTCCCAAAGTCATTTCACTGTTGCAAATCAGTGGTTTTTAGAACATATTAGTCAGAATTGCATTTTCTGTCTTTGGCCATGAAAGATGAAAAGCATTTGCTACTCCTGCCCTTCCTCTCTCCTCTCAAACTGAAGCATTATCTCTTCAGCAACTGAACAGGGTTGTCCATCAGTAGTCAAGAAGCTGCAAGCTTCGATTCAACACCACGTGTAACCTATTGTTACTTCCTCGTAGGATCTTTGTATGCCACTGGCCTGGGGAATCCAGCTGTGCTGGGGGTGGTTGCATCTGGCCTGAAAACTTTGCCTTTGAGGAGCTGCTACCATTTTGAGAGGTGAGGAAGGAGACAGACTGAAAGGAAGTCATCAGTGTCCTCTGTGACACTGGGTTTATGAGTTGCCACTGCTGCTTTCATATCACTTGTGGAGAGCAGTCTGGAAACTGTTGTCTGGTTTCCACCAGCAAAACACTGGACCACCACCATATGGACAAACAGAGTTGTTTAATATAAGACATCAGTGAACATCAAACACTGAGATGCTATGCAACAAGAAAAGAGTTGCTTTTCAGAAGAATATTCTGTGCATTAGATAGCGCACAGTATTTGTAGGCAGTGGTAAGTCAGGAGTGGTGTTTGAGAATCTTTCTATTCCTTGGGTGATTGTGTCCTCCAGATTATTGAAAAGACTAATAAATCCAAAATAAAGCAAAAAATGGTTGAAGCTCACGCCACCACGACTGTCTTAAACTTTACACTTTATTCAGTAGGCATGATCTGAGGATGGTTCTCACCAGAAATGGGGAAGTTTAGTGAATTGTGTGTGCCTATTCTGCAGCACAAGTACTGCTATACATCCAGATCTGAGGTGTCCTTTCCTGTACCAGGCAAATGTCCATGCTTAGAGCTGGGCATATAAAGCAAGACACATTGAGTTTCTCAGTTTCTGAGCTTATGTATTCAGTCTTTCGTATACTACATTAACCCTACCAAAAAGTTAGTGCTTGTCTTTTAAGAGTCCTACCACATTTCTGTAGATACATCAGTAGTTACTGGATGCGAATATCAGAGCAACCATCCATTCTTGAGCAGATATTACTGTAAAGTCAGCGCCAGTATTATGTGATGAACTGCCATGGGTTGTTTTTTGGCTCACTTTTTTCTGCAGGGTTGGTTGGGCTGCCAGATTTCAGTAAACATCAGGTTTATAAAAATACTTAATTTTGATCCCTTAACTAGTGAGTGTAGAACTGTTTCACTTAATCTTATAAGTTATGTGAAGGAATGTACCATAGAGTAATATCAGTGAATACTTGAAAGAATCCCCTGCTAAATAATATGTTACCACTGAAATAGGAGATCGTTTGTTCTTCATTTGGGCCACTAATTTTATCTTGCCACGAAGTAGGAATTTGCTTAGGACTTGTAGAAAAAATTGGAAGATTAACTGATATGGCTCTGTATACAAAACTTTACAGTGGTAATATACATGTAATGAAATAAGTTTGTGTCCTGATGTTTATTAAAACACGGCTTATTTGTGTAGAAATGGCTAAACAATTAAACACTACTTGGAAGCAGAGTGGATGAAGATAAATTTTTCTCATTGTTTGGAAACAGACATCTGATCATGTTTTTAGCCCCAACGAAAGTTAGTACAAGTTAATGCCCTACCAATCTGTCCCAGGATAAGCCCAGCTGATAATGTTCCTCCTCATATTAGAGGTCCAAGTCTCAGACTTGTTCCAAAGAAATATTACTTCTTCAGACACTTTTTCTTCTTATCTTTCAAATTTGCTTTTCAGCTGTTAAGATGCTGACTTTCTGACACGGTAACTTTCCTTCCAGTTGAATTATTTCCAAAACCTCAATCATACTGAGAAAACAATATATTATTTCCAGTTACATAATGGATCTTGAGATGGTGCCAAGCAATCCATTGAGATTGGAAAGTCTCTGGTCTGACAACAGAGCTCAGTGGTGAGTGTTATTATTTTCTCTGGGCTGTAAAACTGCTTATTGTTGTTGTTCAAATTGAAGAATGCAGGGTTTAAAACAGACATAAAAAATAAGAAAATTGTTTATAATTTAAAATATGAGCTATATCAAAATAATCTTAGCGTCAATGAAGTGTCAGAAATACCAGGTCAAAGGGTTTGGCAGCAAAAATTGGCAGAGCCTCACTGATTTCCACAGAGTTACTCCAGCAGAGCATTTGCACAGTGATTAATCTCCAAGAAATGCCTGAAGCACAAAACATAAACTGCTGTTGCTTGCAAGCAGAACACTATAGCCTAAACAGGAATATGAACAATTTAGAGATAATAATGCAGAAAATTGTGTTAGGAAGAAAAGGAATAAAGTAGACCGGAAAATGGATGGGAGAGGAGATAGCAGAATGACAGCATGCAGAAAAAAATATTTCTCTAAACTAATTCTTAGTGTCTCCTGCAATAGTTTCAAATTAAGTCTAGGAACACTGGAAAAGGATTTGAAAGCTGAGTAAATGATTGCATGGAGGCAGAGTCAGCTGCAGCAAAGAAAAGAGGTCTACCAGGCAGGAGGAAAAAAAAGAGAATACATTTCTTGTGGATTTTTTTGTGAATTTAAATATTTGCTGAAGAATATTGTGCAGAGAGCTGAAGCACAAAGATAAAGGACAAACCTCACCTCCCCAAGGTGACAAAGAAATTGGCTCATAGTACTGCATAAAGGCAAGGCTGCTGCTGGAACTAAATCCTGATGCATAAATAACACTTCTCATGCTTCTGCTCTTTGTTTGACTTGGCTCCTGGGTCTTCACATCAGTAAGTGCGGTGATTTCTGCAAAAGAAAAAAATTCTCAAAAGGTAGACTGTACTGACAGCCATGAGATGCTGGGTCACACTGAGATAGGATTTTTTTGTTAAGAGCACAGTGACCTCAATTGGGTGGTGTGCTGGTTTTGGCTGGGTAGAGTTAGTTTTCTTTGCTGGTGTGGGGCTGTGTTTTGGATTTGGTCTGAACAGAAGGTTGACAATATAGAGACGTTTTTTGTTATTGCTGAGCAGGGCTTACACAGAGCCAAGGCTTTTTCTGCTTTTTGTACTGCCACACTAAGCTGGGGATGCATAGGAGGCTGGGAGGAGACACAGCTGGGAGAGGTGACCCAAACTGACCAAAGGGATATTCCACACCATATGACATCATGCTCAGTATAGAAACTGGGGGGAAGAAGGAGTAAGCTAGGGATATTTGGAATGATGATGTTTGTCTTCCCAAGTCACTGTTACATGTGATGAGGCCTTGCTCTCACGGAGATGGCTGAACACCTGCCTGACCATGGGAAGCAGTAAATTCCTTATTTTGCTTTGCTTTCATGTGTGACTTTTGCTTTTCTTATTAAACTGTCTTGATCCCAACCCACAAGATTTCTACCTTCGACCCTCCCAATTCTCTCCCTGATAGTGCTGGTGGAGGAGTGAGCTATGTGGGACTTGGTTGGTGGCTGAGGTTAAATCATGGTAGATGGTGTTAATGTAGTTAAGAACTTGGCCTCTGGCAAACCAAGTTTGTTGCTGTAAATGAACACTTCCAGTTACAGGTTTCTGTGTTTCACCTTCATCTCTTGTGACTTCAGGTACACATCCCAGTCTGCTTCAAGCTGTTATCCCTCTGTCCTACCCCACTGCTGCACGTTTCCGAACTCATTATCTTGTCTGGAAATGTTATCTGGATTCAAGTCCTGTTTGATTTTCATTCATTCAGCACATATCATTCCTCAAATAGAAGATGTATCTCAAACGTGTATTATGAGTCAGTGAGCTAGACCTTCATGGTATGGATAAGGTATTCAAGTGTCTTGAGTATTCAGGATGCCTTAAGCAAAGAGTGGCAAGAAATATATAAATGGATGTTGATTTCTCAAGCAGGAGTTTAATTATTCTGGCTAAATTTGGGTTATGCAGGCTAGGAAAGTGTTGGTATGGATTCATGACTGCTCAGCTCCTGTCTTCAAAAGCAAGCCACATCCTAAGGGAGCATCTCAATAAACTAACTGTGCAGTCCTGCTTCTTTGTACAATTATTCTGGGATCAGCAGTGTCCTTGTGTTGGTGTGGTGGTGCACTGTGGGAGCAGGAGGACAAAGGGGTAGATTTAGCTGCTCATAGCTAAAAGCTGGCAACATCGGTCTGAGTTGTTTTATGCTCTTAAAAAAAAAAGTTTGTGAAAAGCTTTAGAGGTGGCTGAACACATACATACTATTTTTAGATAAAATAGTCCTGAAAGATCTTTAATGTCAGAGGAGAAGGGTTTGTCTTCATGATTCTTGTTTCAATATGATTTTCAAACACTTTAAGTGATATTTTAACAAGGACTAGAACTATTATTTTCCAAATAACAGCAGAAATACTTGGAGGCAGAGGTAATACCTTTTCTTAAACCAACTGATCTAGCTGGAGATTTAGGAACAGTTGTGCTAGTGGTCCAGCTTCACAGTGCAGTAGCTTTTCAGCCAATGGCATCTTGAGGTTTTCCTGCTTTTCTCCGTATTACCATCTGAGTCCTTCCCTCTGACCTATGTTTCACTTCTCCACTCCTGATTGGAGCTGTTTATTGAATCAATCTCTAAATGAAAACACTGAATTAATCAGGATTTACAAAATTTCCCTTCTACTTGTCATTCAAAGAAGCATTCTACCATCTGATGGCTCATGTAAAATGCAGTTTGAAAAAATGAAAAATACTTCAGGAACCTGATGCTGTGCTACCCACAGTGAGTAGACAGTCTCAGTGTGCTGTGTCATCTATCCCAGTAAAAGCACTGGGGAATCTTCCTGATGCTCAGGGTTTTGGAATGAAGGTGTCTACTACCTGCATGGCTGGCAAGACAGATGGAAATAGTCCTCAGGGTTTGCTTAGAGATTTTTGTTAGGACAATTCTCACAGACATTTTGAAGTGCCAAGGACAAAAGAATTAAAGGAAAGTGGAAAAATAAAATGCAATAGGAAAATATCAGACAGTCTCATTAAAGGCACAAAGATGAATTCAGCACTTTAGGTTCTGCATCCACACTTTGCAACTGAGTTACAATAACACCATTGTTGAGAGCAGAAATAGGTGATAAAATGTGACAGCTGGGGCTTGTTCAATGCAAAAACTTCTGTCAGGGCNAACTGTCTTGATCCCAACCCACAAAATTTCTACCTTCAACCTTCCCAATTCTGCAAAAACTTCTGTCAGGGTTATAAAATAATCTGATTCCTTAGAATAACATGAGTCACCCTGGCTCTCCCAAGTTACTTTTGATTGCCTGCCTAAATATGAGAACTGAGCACTGCTTTGTTAGGAAGGAGGTTTCTAGGACAGACACCCCTTACAGCACAAGGGTAACTTCTGGGACTGGGAGGCAACACTGGCCATGGCCAGCTATTACTGCAATCTACTCAGATGCCATGGTAAGCTGGAGGCATACCTGCCTCCTACAGAGTCACTGGCAGCCCTTTGCATAGTCCACTATTTGTGTTTCCTTTCTTCTCACTCACGAAATTCTTGTATTTTTCCCTTACTCTGGCTTTACAATATACTAATCATCTTCCCTACAAGTTTTAGCCCAGGAATACATAAACAAATTGACTGGGCCAAGTAGCTGCAAAGTCTGTATGATTGTTGTTCAGTNGTGCCAAGCAATCCATTGAGATTGGAAAGTCTCTGGTCTGACAACAGAGCTCAGTGGTGAGTGTTATTATTTTCTCTGGGCTGTAAAACTGCTTATTGTTGTTGTTCAAATTGAAGAATGCAGGGTTTAAAACAGACATAAAAAATAAGAAAATTGTTTATAATTTAAAATATGAGCTATATCAAAATAATCTTAGTGTCAATGAAGTGTCAGAAATACCAGGTCAAAGGGTTTGGCAGCAAAAATTGGCAGAGCCTCACTGATTTCCACAGAGTTACTCCAGCAGAGCATTTGCACAGTGATTAATCTCCAAGAAATGCCTGAAGCACAAAACATAAACTGCTGTTGCTTGCAAGCAGAACACTATAGCCTAAACAGGAATATGAACAATTTAGAGATAATAATGCAGAAAATTGTGTTAGGAAGAAAAGGAATAAAGTAGACCGGAAAATGGATGGGAGAGGAGATAGCAGAATGACAGCATGCAGAAAAAAATATTTCTCTAAACTAATTCTTAGTGTCTCCTGCAATAGTTTCAAATTAAGTCTAGGAACACTGGAAAAGGATTTGAAAGCTGAGTAAATGATTGCATGGAGGCAGAGTCAGCTGCAGCAAAGAAAAGAGGTCTACCAGGCAGGAGGAAAAAAAAGAGAATACATTTCTTGTGGATTTTTTTGTGAATTTAAATATTTGCTGAAGAATATTGTGCAGAGAGCTGAAGCACAAAGATAAAGGACAAACCTCACCTCCCCAAGGTGACAAAGAAATTGGCTCATAGTACTGCATAAAGGCAAGGCTGCTGCTGGAA
This sequence comes from Pachyramphus minor, assembly GCA_013397135.1. NCBI lineage: Eukaryota > Metazoa > Chordata > Aves > Passeriformes > Tyrannidae > Pachyramphus > Pachyramphus minor. The sequence continues at coordinate 216,399 of VYXB01003582.1, read as the reverse complement.
CTAAATCCTGATGCATAAATAACACTTCTCATGCTTCTGCTCTTTGTTTGACTTGGCTCCTGGGTCTTCACATCAGTAAGTGCAGTGATTTCTGCAAAAGAAAAAAATTCTCAAAAGGTAGACTGTACTGACAGCCATGAGATTCTGGGTCACACTGAGATAGGATTTTTTTGTTAAGAGCACAGTGACCTCAATTGGGTGGTGTGCTGGTTTTGGCTGGGTAGAGTTAGTTTTCTTTGCTGGTGTGGGGCTGTGTTTTGGATTTGGTCTGAACAGAAGGTTGATAATATAGAGACGTTTTTTGTTATTGCTGAGCAGGGCTTACACAGAGCCAAGGCCTTTTCTGCTTTTTGTACTGCCACACTAAGCTGGGGATGCATGGGAGGCTGGGAGGAGACACAGCTGGGAGAGGTGACCCAAACTGACCAAAGGGATATTCCACATCATATGACATCATGGTCAATATAGAAACTGGGGGGAAGAAGGAGTAAGCTGGGGATTTTTGGAATTATGATGTTTGTCTTCCCAAGTCACTGTTACATGTGATGTAACACATCACGGAGATGGCTGAACACCTGCCTGACCATGGGAAGCAGTAAATTCCTTATTTTGCTTTGCTTTCATGTGTGGCTTTTGCTTTTCTTATTAAACTGTCTTGATCCCAACCCACAAAATTTCTACCTTCAACCTTCCCAATTCTGCAAAAACTTCTGTCAGGGTTATAAAATAATCTGATTCCTTAGAATAACATGAGTCACCCTGGCTCTCCCAAGTTACTTTTGATTGCCTGCCTAAATATGAGAACTGAGCACTGCTTTGTTGGGAAGCAGGTTTCTAGGACAGACACCCCTTACAGCACAAGGGTGACTTCTGGGACTGGGAGGCAACACTGACCATGGCCAGCTATTACTGCAATCTACTCAGATGCCATGGTAAGCTGGAGGCATACCTGCCTCCTACAGAGCCACTGGTAGCTCTTTGCATAGTCCACTATTTGAGTTTCCTTTCTTCTCACTCATGAAATACTTGTATTTTTCCCTTACTCTAGCTTTACAATATACTAATCATCTTCCCTACAAGTTTTAGCCCAGGAATACATAAACAAATTGACTGGGCCAAGTAGCTGCAAAGTCTGTATGATTGTTGTTCAGTGTTAGAAGAGGCAACGTTACAATGTTTTTTTTTTGCTTACATGATGATTTGGTGGGTAGGGATAAAAGCCCTCTTCATCTCCATACAGTGGTCTATCGTACTATCCATCATTTATTATCACTGGGAGTAACTATAAATAAAGACAAAATAAAGTTTTCAGGAAAATATTTTCTTGGGTATCAATTTCACTCATAAATACTTGTCTTTTTTCCCCACTCTGGCTTTACAATTCATCTTCCCCACAAGTTTGAGTACAAGAATGCATAAGCAGGTGAACAGACCAAACATCTGAGAAAGTCATGTGTTTTTTGTATCTCTGGTGGGAATGGAAAAGCTATGCATGTTCTCTCTGATTTTGTCATAAACAAGAGCAACTGTGTAAGATGTTAAGTATTTTCTACTAAGAGATATTTTTAAAAGCTTGGGCAGGGAATTTGTAGTTATTGATGCTCCAAGGATGCTGGTCCTACAATGTTTCAAGGAATCTTTGTTTCAAAGGTTTTAATGTCTAGAAAGGAAAAATTAGGAAAAAAATCTAAGCCCTGCTGCGCACGATAAAGAGTTTTTTTACAATCAGAGCCAGAAAGCCCCCCGGGAAGTTGCAGTGAATATAAAGATTTCACTGTCACAGTTGAGAATTTGGGTGCATTCCCATCATATCTAAGAAAACAGAAGGAGAAATCACACTGAATCTGTATTTGAATGTGCTCTGCATTCAGCCAAGGATGTTTCCTTCCAATCCTGCTTAAGCTGCTGTAATTTATAACTCTTTGAATAAGGAGTCTGCTTTTTCTGTTGGTGGGAAAAGTTACTCTATAATGATAACCTGTAACTTGACTAGTAATCCCCAGTAGCTGATTAATTTCTAATGAAAAATATCATTGTTATGTTTTAATTTTGTTCCCTGCACACTTTATTATCTGTTGAACAAAAGGCTTTTTGAAAGGATTTGTGATAATTGCAGCTATGTTAATAGGTTTGATTGACTTTGTTAAAATTATATGATTGGGTTTTCTTACCTGTGTCACTAAGCCTGGCATTCAATAAGCATACACATCTAAAAATTAAATATCTGAGTCTGAGTTGTGATGCATATGCAGCAGTATTTACAATCTGTGCAATGATGCAGTTTTAAAGCAAATCTCATCCTTGTGTCTGTTTATAGCTCAGTTCTTGGAGCAGTTGGTCTGCTTAGCTGAATTCCTATTGGAGGAAACTTAACCAAAAGCTCTGTTCCAGGTGTGCATCCTTCTATCTTTAAAAAGGCATAGTGTTCTGGACGAATCCTTTTTGAAATGTGTGTGTGTGATGGAATAGCTGTTCTAGGTAGGATAGCTGATTTAGGGGAGCCAGACTAAATCTAGTCCAGATCAAGCCCACAGGCTGCATATGGAGTGGACATTGGGACCTCAGTGCCATCTGTTTTGCTCTTCTGTTGTACCAAAGCAGATGCCAAGCTAAAAACGGCCTTAGTGTCCCACCATATCAAGAGGAAGGAACAGGCCAGACAACATGCTTTGAAGAGGTCTACCTTAGACACTCAGTTTAGAGTATCAAAGCTATATATTCCTTTCTGTTGTTAAGGTATTATTAGACAGATGAATCCTATTACCTTGATTTTTTGCTCACGATCTGTACTGAGATATGCTGGGATGGTTCCCCCTCCCAGGTAGATGGGCTGGGTCTGTACAGAGGGAGGGGATTTCACATGCTGTGTTTTTCAATTCCCATTATTTCTTATTTCTCTGTGCTTCCTGCTCCAATGCAGGTACGGAAGGAAATGCAGGAGCTGATATCTGAGTTTGAACCTTCTGGAATCCTGAACTTGCTGAAATAGTTGAATTTCTCTTGGTTCACCTGGTGCACCTCTGCCTGATTTAGCTTGTCTTCCAAAGTGCTCAGTACTTCTATAAATCACACCCCAGGCACCACAAACTGAGGAGCACTCAACTGGTGGTAGCTGCCAAGAAGTGAGGTTGTATGACTCACTTGGCACTTCCGGGGAACAGCAAGAAGGATGGGATAGGGGCATATCTTCAGTCAGCATCCAGCGTGCTCTGCCCACAGAGGTGTCCCTCATCCTTCTCCTGTAACAAAGTGAGTGCTGATGGGTTACACTGTCTGTGTGACCTCTGTTCACTCCTAAAATGGTTTATCTGATAAGGGTCCTATGGGAAACTGGTATATGAACACATCATGAGGGACTACCATAGAACATATTAAAAATAAGAACAATTCCAATGACCTGAGACTTTGCAGATCCTAAATTCTCTTTGCTTGGCTTCCCAACCTTAACAGTGCTCTTTAACTTACTTCTGTTACCTTGAGTTTTCTAGGCTCATAAACCCCCACATATATTCACAGAAATCAGTCCTGTGGCATAGTCCTGATACTTCAGCTGCCTGTACAGGCCCATCTTGAGCCTAGTTCATAGACTTAATTGTCAATTCAGCTCCTTCAATCCATTTTGTCTTTCAATTTTGTATTATGTAACTTATCCAATCCTGTACAACTCTGTAGCCCTTTCTTAACCCTGCACCACATACAAAATATATTCCTTTGTTTGATTTTTTGTGCAAATTAGGAGTTGATTTCCAAGGATTATTATGCATACTTTATGTCTTGATTTAATAAATTTGTGCAAGTGAAACATCTGGGAGGGAGAGACAAAGGCATCATTGCACGGATGGTTTCAGTTGTTTTGCTGGCAATTTATTAGACTAATGGGGCATCGCTAGCACAGTGATTATCTAAAATTGGAAGCATTGTTTTATTTATTCAGAATTTGCAAGTATTAGAGTGGTAACACTCGAGCTGCTAGCTGCTAGTATTTTTTACTCTCCTTTAGATATTTTCAGGTTTGCTACTATTTATGGGACCACAACAAACTGCTGCAGAAGATCTGTTTTCACAGGTTCAGTTTTCTGTTGAAACTGTAATTGAAGTTCCCCATCACTGTCATTTCCAACAAGCATCGAAAGATTTCCAGCATCTTTTAATATCTATCCTTGTCCACACAGCAGCTGAGCAACTCAGCCATGTATGACAAATTGTTCCGAACCATCTCAGAGTTACTGCTGTAAGTCCAGGAAAAGCTGAACAAATTGAGCATGGACTTTCAGAAAAGCTTTATGGGACAGGGCAACCTTATTTCTGATGGTTTATGTGCAGGCAGAAGTGGGAAGTGCCTATCTAGAAGTTGAAGGTGCTCTCCATGCCAGCTGTTTTACAGCCTGACAGTAATTAGCAGCCCGTGATTGTGTGGACCTGGGAGGGGTAATGTCAAGATGTCTGGTTTTCTTGAGTGCACCCTGCTAAGTTATGGCGACACACAATCAGTGCTTGCCTGCCTATTAACAACTTTGAGACCACAAAAAATGCTCAGACACTCCCTCTTTTTCCTTAACCAAGTGTGAACCCTCTTCCCGACACCTAACTTTTTGTCACACAGAATATGTTATTATCAGCACATCAGTCATCAGCATCACTAACACTTCAGCACTCCAGGAGGAAAAGTGATAGCAGTCTGATTTTCCACCTCCACCTGGGTGCTCTCACATTACCCTGTGTCTCAGCCTAGCTTTGAGCACAACCTCTGCAAGCACTAAACTGGCTCAGAGACATCACCCTGGCCAGGACTTAGTCCCCAGGGGAGCCTACAGGCAGATGCAGTGAAGACTGTGGATGGGTCTCATCCTCCTTGCTGGCCTAAGTGCCCTGGGCAACTAGAGGGGGCAATAGCTGTGCATAAATTCCCTCCGCCAGACAGGCATGCCCTGCCTGGGCTAAGGAAGATGCTGCTATCTTTTAAATGCATACCTTGTTTCTGAAGGAAAAACTCTCTTTTTTTTTCATATTTATTTTTATGCAGTCTGTCAGTCTTCCCCCCAAACTTGTGATTATGTCAGACAGTTTTAAACGAATTTAAAAAGGGCTTTTATTCCTTCTGAATCTGCTGTTTACCACCTGCTATTTTCACCTACTACCACCTGATTCTTGTGTCAGAAGAGACAGTGTACTGCCTGTGCACCTTTTCTCCGTGTTTTTCCCCCCAGAACATCTGTATACAAACTCCAGTCAGTAGAAAAAACAGAATGTCAAAGAATTGTCAAAATGAAGTAAGATTCTTAATCTCCCATGTTCTAAAATTTGGCATAGATTTGTTTGGTTTAAACATGACTTGGACTGAGCACCTGTAAGTGTTTTAAGCAGCCACTGCATGGCATGCTGTGAACTGCTGTTTTCAGATCCCAGAGCACTTCTGGAAAAATGACATAAAATTACAGCTCTGCCAGTCTAATTCTCACTACTCATTGTTTAAGTGAACAGTACAAAAAGAGTACACACCTGAATACAAAAGAGGCAAGCCTTACTGCGCTCAAAACCAAAATGACATTATTGTATTTCAAAAATATGTATTAAATGAGTTATTGAGAGAGGAAAGACAAAGAAGGAAAAGCTTAGTTTGGCTAATGTTAAGGAAGAAAGTAGGGATCCCTGCAACCAAAAACTGAGAGCCCTCACACGCAGGGGTGAGAAATCAGTCTGTATTTAGGGAACACAAAAAACCATCTGAATCATTTCCATCGGATGTCACATCGTCAATTAATTTTGCAACAGACATAGGAAACTTATGTCAGAAGAAATGGGACACCAAACACTTTCATAGCATGTAGCTGAGGTTAGGACGAATAATCTGACCAGCAATACTGCAAGTGCCATCCATACCTTTATCTGTGACTTCCCAATGATCTGTTACACACTGATGTACAATGGGTTGTGAGCCTGAAGTGTAACAGAAGAAGACTTTGAGTAACTGATTTGCAGAGCAGCAACATTTAAAATTAACAGCTTTCATTAAAAACAAATTCAACAGCTATCATTAGTTATTTCTGTGTGTGTATATATATACATATATATAATTAACCTTTGCTCTGGATAGAAGAGTAGTTCTTGTCTCCATGAAGGACAATGCTCAGTGACATGGTGTACTTTGGCTTGTTTTTTGCCCCTTCTGTCTCCCATTGACAAATGAGTATGACTTTGAGAAAGAAAAAGCATGAGACTCATTCCAGAATATATTTGTCAGTCATCCTTGTTGTGCTGGTGATTTAGGTTTGTAACTCAAAGCTTGTAGCATTAGTATATCATTAGATCTGAAAGATTTGGAAAATAAAAGATTGGTTTAGAAACACTGAAGGAATCAGGGAAAAAATATCTGTTCTCCACACAGAAACTGAAGTGCTTTGGTTACCAAGTGCATCTTCAATTTTTCTCAATTACAAACTGTAATAAAGGGCATAAAATGCATAAGAAAGATCAGCTCTGATGCTAAATAAGACATCCTTCATCTTATCATGTGACACAAATGATTAGGTGGCAGAAATCACCCTCAAAAGGCATCTGTGCATAATGAGTCTGGGGGAATGGCAACAGGTATTACCCCATTAGTATGCTGTGTTTAATACAACAGAAAGTGGTTATGAACTAATTTCTGGTGTTCCCTGTACTTCCACCATAACCGTATCAGGACCACGTTGTGGTTGTTTCCTCCTTCTCCCAATATTATCTACACTGTGGGGTCCCAGATCCTTAGCTCTAGTCAAGCCCACCCCAACACACAGCACTTCTGCTGCTCTTCCCTTCTTTTGTAGATCTGCCACAGTATTTTTAGCTTTTTCCCAGCTCCCACTTTTTCTGCAATACACTGGTTTTCCTTACCCCCTGCTTCTGACCTGGCTTTTGACATAAAAATCAAGGAGCAGGCAGCACATACTGTAAATAATGTGAACTGATGTGGATGGTGATTTGATGTCCTATACTCTTGCTTGCAGGTCAGACAGCTACTGCCAGGCAGAAGAGGGGATATCTGAAGTCACTCAGCCTCTCTGAAGGAGCTGACACTCACAAAATTTACAGCAACTTAATTCCTTTGAGCCCTGTCACGGGACAGGCCAAGGATTAAAAAAAATTGCTAAAGGGCACTGGCAGGGACTGACTAATAGTGAGGACAGCAGCAAGAACCTCATCTTGTAGAAGGTTTTCACTTTTTCCCCTTTAACACCTGCTACAGTCTCAAAGCTCCTTAAATGTCCCCGGTGGCCATACAGTATGTGAGTTTTCTTTCCAAGGGATTAGTAATCCCAGCCTTACAGAAACTGGTTGTGTCCTTGACAGAGGACATATTTCCAAGCATCTGAGTGTCTCTCATAGGATGAACAAGCCCTCTGCAGAAACCAGAAAAGGTGCCATGACAATTTACATACCGATGAGCCAGGATGTGAGCTGAGACCACTCCAGTCCCATCACCAGACACCAAAAACCTTCGCTTACTGCTGCTCCAGGCTGAGCTCAGGCGAAAACGCCCTTGAAACTAAATTGCAGTTAAAGGCAGGGATCATTTTTTTGGTCTGTGTTCACACAAAACCTACCAGGGACACCGATTCATCTTTGGGCTTCCTGTAAAGTACCTTCACATAGAAATAATAACATCCTTACTTGACTCTGCCCTCCAGCCTGCTTTGCACAACAGCAAAATAATGCAAGCAATGTAATAACTGGTCCTCCAATTCCCATTGTAATTTATAAGCCAATGTGTGAAATCAGCCATTTCACACAAAATTGAGGTTAGAAGAACAATTAGAGATGAACAAAGAATAGGAGTGGTATGTTGTCGTTGTATCAATGCTATCCATCTTTCCAGCATGACACTTGTGCTTTTGTCAGTACTCTCAATCCACGAGGCACAGTAACAGGTAAAGGCAGGTAGACAAAGGAGCCTCCTTCTTCCCCAAACTGCTATTTGGGCCTCATTGTAGTAGGCTTCCAATTCAGACACAGGATCTTTAAAGCAAACCTGTGAATAACTGTGTGGACTCTCATAAGCCAAAGAAAACCACTTGCACAGTGGTGTGCCCTTATTTAATTGTTCTACTATTTCCTTACTGGATTTCAAGTATTTATAAAATACCTCTCTGCATGTTGCACCATTTTAGCTGTGCTGTAGAAGTCATGGGTTATGTGTTCATTTGCATTTTTAAAAGAGAAAGAAGTGCTAAAATAAGGCTAAAACTCATCCTGTGCTCAAAATAACTTTAAAACTCCTTTTCTAGTCTGTACATCGACATTTTTTTCCTGACTTGTTGAGTCTTTTCCATGCTGTGATGTTTGTTTTGAGTACGTTTGGTTTTTTATGAGAGGTTTAGTTTTGGCTTGTATAGACACCCACCTGCATTACCTGCTGCATGGACCACCTGCTGCTTGACACACAGTGGTCGGGTTCACTACACTCTGCCCCTTCCCAAGTCTATAATTCAAATGTGATATTTGAAAGTAGTTGTAGAGCAACGCAAAAGTGTAAGCAGTTTAAAACTCCATTGAAATCCCAGTGCAAACAATGGTGGTACAGTGGGCAACTTGTTCCCAGCCCACCTCCAGAAGTTGCCAAGCAAATAATGAAAATTAAATACAAACAGAAGCCAATGTGTCTCAAAATTAGCAAGCCTTCTCATGTGCTCCCTTCACTCCAGATCCAGGGAAAAGGATGAGATGATGCCGTTGTAACTGTAAGAGTACCTGGGTCGGGGCAGGGAATGAATTCCAAGGGGAAGCCTTTGGGCTCCCCCATGTCCTTCTACCCATTCCCTATCAGATTCTGCCCTCGGATTATCTGCCTCCAGCTCCCACTGGAAAATATCAAAAGATTTATGAGCAGGTAGCCAACGGCAGAATTTGGCTGTGATAATGAAAAAGCTCCCAATTAGTGTCAGATAAAGATGACAGACTCAATCTGTCTTTGAGAAAGCTGAAGCCTTTCATGTGCTATGCCATTTTTTAGCTGTGCTCTCAGGTCCCTTTCACTTGCCTTCACTTACTCATCTGTGATAAAATGAAATCACTGAGGCAAAGTAATTACACTGGAAAGTGCTTGTTCTGGCTCAGCCCTCTCTTGTTACCTTAGTGAGGGCTGGACCTGCTTCTGACATAGATGAATGTGGTCTGTCTATATCTTTCCTTCCCAGGAAATAAAAGTGAAATATGAAACATATTCAAGGAAATAAGATCACAAAGCTTGCCATGTCTGTTCTTCTACTCATGAAGCCTAGGATATTCAAAATTTTTATGACCCAGCTGGCTTTCTCAGCTCTTTCAGTTCTGTTTATTGGCAGGCGTCTGTCATACGCATTGGAGATGCCACATTCTCCAGAAGGAGCTGAGGAAAGACAGTATGGAGTTCCTCTGTGATAGTGATGAGCTCTCCTCAGAGCATACAGAACACTGCCAGAAAACTGAAGGAACATTCTTGACTCTCTTTTCAGCATGGGTGAAGCTACGCCTGTGGATCTGTGCAGAACTTCTGGGCTTGCCAGTTGTGGTGGTGTATCTTCCCCTGCCCTCAAGGCTGCTTTATGATTGCAGGAATTCCTGTTAGAAATTCGGCATTTGTGTAATGAGTTGGGTGGTGAAGCGTCCCTTGACCATACTGGGAACTCTTCCCTGGCTAAGGTGGAAGCACCACCCATATCAGGAGCTCCTGTTGCCTGACTGAGGTGAAGAATGAGACGGGATGATCATTCAGCCCTGACAGGCTTGGAATATTTCCAACCTCAATCATAGCTTGAGTGCAATAGTACCATTGTTGGTGGAGTTTTGGAAACTCCAGTAGTTACCAAACTGGACTGTGGGCACGATGGAAACTTGCTGCTAACTAAAGACAGTCATTTCACAACCCAATAAAGAGTGGTCCTGAGTAAGGCCTGTTGACCTCTCTCAGACTGCAAGAAGGCTGAACCAGCACCTCGCTCTGAAAGGGACACCTCTTGGAGCTCATGAACTCCCACATTTGCAATATTTGGAGGACTGTTGCTGAAACTTGACGACAGGGCCTTGGCAGATACACCCCCCCACCACCCTTGAGGCTCAACCCTGACCTGTTCAGAAATGCCAAGACATTTGACGTATTTCACTGACAGGGGAATTTTTCAACAGGTACCTTTGTATGTATAGATATGTACATAGAGGTCTCTGTGTCTGTGTGCATGCTTGTGTGAATTGATTTAAACATCCTATAGCAAGTATAGCATAAATTTTATGTTCCTGGATCTGTAATAAAGTCAGTGTTGTAAATGTAGTAAATACTATTGAACCACTTCATCATTGTTAAATTAGTCAATGATTAAGTGCTGCCAAACCCTATAGACATACACTGTTGACCAGGCCTGGGACTGGTAAGATTGGACTCACCCACACCTAGAGTCTGTGAAGGGTTTAAAAAGCAAGAGGCACTCTTTGGACCTCGTGACTCAATAGGAGGGTCTCCCTTACCCTTTGCATCCTTATCCTTTGGATCGCTGGTCTCTGTGCAGATTATTCTAAAGTGATTTTAAGATGATTTTCCTTTGTATACTTCATACATATAGTAAGTAATAGAATGAATCTTGCCATCAAACTTTGTTGCACTTTCACAAATTCATATTAAAATCTGCTTTTGCCAATACCTTGGATGGTGATTCTTTAAGCAACCTAAATCTTTGACAAATTGGTGTAGTCATCAGGATCCTAAACTGGGATCCACGACACCAGTACACAAGAGATATGGACACAGACAAGGAAGCTCTATGGCCTTAAGAGCCTGTTTCACAAGTCCCACTCTTTAACATCTTCCTTTATATCTCACATCTGTTGTCCTGACATACTCACCCACTGCTGCTCCCAGACAACCCCTTCCTTGCTTAACTGCTCTGTCCTTTTCAGTAAATATCCGTGTACTACTTTGTTCACTGTCGATTAAAAACCCAGCCCAGTAAATCATTAGTTCTTTGTTTCTCAAGTCAAGGTTGAGCCTACAGTTTTCCTGCTGTTTGTGTGGAAGTTTGGGTTCAGCCCAAATAGTTTCTCTGTGATCACAGTTTTCCACATCACTTTGCAGAGTTATTTTGTGCACTTTTTGGTACCTTTGATCAACTTTCAGGAGCTTAGACTGAAGGCTTCCTCTGTGAGGATTTGCAATGTGGCAGAAAAGCCACCTAAACCAGGAGACACATTTCCACTGGTTGTGGTCAACCTTGACCTCAGTCACTGCAAAACAAATCTCTCCATCTCTTAGACAGGTTTTTCCTGCTTTTCCTTCCCAGGGGTGTGCTGTGTTTTTCAGTTATATTTGTCAGATAAATCTACGCTGTAACATTCACCTATTCTTTGTTTAAACAAAACTCACCATTGTCTGACAGTGGCTGTTCACTTATTTGAATTTATTCCAATACTTAATCCACATTTCCATCTTGTCTATAAAGCTTGTTCCTTCCCCTTTCCTCTTTGCTTTGTAAAAGAACATTTTTCTCAACGGAATTTTTTAATTTTATGAGATTTTCCAAGTGACTTGGCACAGGCACTTTTTAAATCTCTTGTGATAAGTGTCTGCATCACATTTGTTCCACCTCTTCTTTCCATTATGTGCAAGCTATCAGGCACAGACCTTGCAAACATCACATTCTCTCAGCCTCTCTTAAAATTTCATCACATTTCTTTAAAGCGGCATTAATGTTCATATGTTGGAAACAATTTATCTTAGTTCTGAAATCCATATGAACAATTTGTGTTTTATATCCATGATTTTCAGCTTTTGCTGCACGTGGCCTTGAAAAGTTGAGCAGTTTGCTGGTAGCGGGGGCCATGCTGGGCTGTTGATCCTACAGTTCATATATTTCTGTACACCATAATTTTTATTTGCAAAATGTCTTTTTTATTTGCTTAATGTTTCCTACCTCTAATATTTTCAGCCCTTGGCATGCTCAAAACCTTTGCTTCTCTTTTTTTGTTGGTGCTCCCCTAAATTCATAGGGATGGAATAGGGGTGGCCAGCCTCCCACCCCCTTGTACTCCTGTCAGGTTTTGTCCCTCATCTAGGAAAGGCATTTTTTAAAATCAGTAACTCTAGTCTATGAGTTCAGATCTTTGGATGCCTCCAGCACCCAAACAGTGGGTAGAGGAGTGAGCGGTGGCCATTCTGTGAGCCATCCTTTCTGCCTGCGCCTTCCAACATGCCCCTCTGGCGGCCAAAGCACATACTCTCTTGGATCAAGGGGACTTGAATCTGTCTCAGGCAAGTGTCCTAGTGATGTGAAAGTCCTCCAATTGCTTCATTTTTGGAATTTCTGTTAAAAAAAGGAGAGGGAAAAAAAGGTGTAATCACTGTTGACACATTTCAGTTCCTGTCAAAATAGACTCCAAATGCTCTAAATTCATGTCAAAATGTGTTCTCTTACTGACTTTCGTGAGCATGAGACACAGCTGAAGGAAAAAACCAAAACATAGCACAGTAAACCTCCCTGGAGGGAAAGCCAGGTGTGCCAAAAGTCTGTAGGGAAAGGGTTATTATCTGTCTGGGAATTCTTGCCTCTTACTCCAAGTTACACTGCACAATGCAATTACAGACTCATAACAAGAGATTGTCAGTATTGTTCAGTATTGCCAGGACCCTAAACAATGAGGATTTGCTTGTAACAGGGAATGTGCAAATAGAATTTTTAGTTAACAGCAGTATTTTCTGACTGACCTTGCGTACAAGCTTTTTTTTTTTTTTTTGCTTTCATGTGGGCTGTAATACAGACATAGAAGTGGCAAATTTAAAAAACCCCACAACTCTATGGAAACTGATTAGGGCTATATTTAATGAGAAATGTGGTTGTGTTATTTGTATCCTGTGATACCTGCCAGTGCCAATGCTCTGCACTGCCAGTGACTCCTGATTCCTGCACTGCCAGTGACTCCTGATTCCTTAACTTGATAGGGGTAGTCTGCTCCCAGGTAGTACACTTATCTAAGTCAGGTCATTTAAAACAATCCTAAATAGGACTAATCTACTCCATTAAAATTGGTCTGATTTGCGGCTTCTTCTGCAACTTAAGGGTATATAAACCAGGATAAAAGCAGCTTAAAGGCACTCACAGGCAAGACCTATCTTGGCATTTATTGAAGTGGCTAAAATCAGTCCGGCTAGTGGAGAAGATGGAGGTTAGGAAGTGGCTGAGAAGCATGGCAAGGTGGTCTCACAGCCGGGTCGTCACTGCTGGTCTTGGGCTGCTCTCAGCACTGGATCACAGAGTGGACCACTGACTGCTAAAGGTTGGCACCCACTTGCCTTTGCAGCCCCAGAAGTGAGAAGGGTGGCAATGAGTTAGACCTGAGGTTGTGAACACCCCTTAGGAGAGGGCATCACATCCCACCTCTGGGGAAGGATCTTGGTGATGAAGTCAGGTATTGACCTTGGTGGTTCCCTTTAATTTATGAAGCGTGTAAATGTGTGTCTTGCTGAACATAGTCACTATGAACGGGGGCCATTCATCTCCTTCCTCCATTTTTCAAATCTCTGTTTCCATCCAGTACTGTGCCCCCACTGCATATCCGTCTATCTTTTTCTGATGCTTACTCTTCTCAGGTTGACCGTGCTTCTTTTTCTGCCTTTAGTGCCTACTTCTAAACTCTGTCTAGCTGCAGTAGCTCTCAGACATGCACACACCTGCTCAAAGCCCTTCAAATAACACAACCCCTTTTGCAGGTGGATCGAGTCCTCAATAAAGTGTCTTGTAACATGCTCTCAGGGCAGCTCCTCCCTGACCTCACAGGTTCTTCCCACACCAGCTCCCTTGCTCAGAAGGAGAGCAAGATTGCTTCATCCACCAATTCTCAATAAAGAGGGGCTGTTAATATCACCAGTTCCCTCCAAAATAATTTCCTAAATACGAAAGAGAAAAAAAGGAGTAGTGGAAAGTACAGCATTTTGTGATAAGCTTTTGTGTGAGAGGGGAAAAAATCCCTGCAAACTCCAGTCTGCCCAGTCTCTCTGATCAGGGATAGTACTGACAGGATACCTTGGACAAGGTGAATTTTCCCTGCATCTGTCTGGAATTATTTTTCTTCTCATCAGGGTTCTGGTGCAAGTGACGGCCTGAGAAGCAAGGAACGGAGGTCTGGCAGAGTGCCCAGTGCCTCAGTCTGCTACTCAAAAGGGGGTTGGGCAGAGTTTGGACTCTGACGTTATCTCTGACCCAAAATGTGACATTGTGACCTGACAGGTTAGGCAGTGCCTTTGGCTGTTTGCAGAATGGTGTAAATAGCATCATGAGATATGCAGAAGATTGCCCAAAAATGCACTGACATGCTCGAATAGATATATCTCCCCACTGCAACAAGGCAACAGCTTCTTCAAGTATCTCAAAATAAGGGATATACATGAAAAATCACTGCTGCCCCAATAAATGTGAAAGGTAATGCCTGTAAAGGTTAGGAGAATATAAACAAGCTAATATTCTGAGCTGCAGCACACTGTCCTTCTCTACAAGCAGAGAGACAGCGGGGTGGTGCTGCCCATGCCTGCTCTGCTCAACAGAAGTAAAAGGTTGTCTGCTCAGCCCCTATCCCTGCCCAGCAACAAGCTTGAGCCTAGTCTTTTTGGTTCCAGTGATCTTAATGAAGCATGAGACCTTCTCAAATCAGGATGCACATATTCAGAAATGATTATAAGAAACTGTGAGGGGCTTGTATGATGCCCTCAGGAAGGCAACAAATGCAGGATTTCTTATCAATTAAATATATTTGCATAAAATTCTCTTGGAAAGTCTACTGCCAGAGATATGATGCTGTTATTGCTTTCACAGCTCTGCACTACCTCACACCATAATTATCTTTGCAGAGAGCATTTCTTCCTAATGCTCCCATAAAACGCACTCAGCAGTGGGAAGGTCAGACATGCCTGTTAACTTACAGAGGGAGGGAAGGGGAACTAGACAGTGAATGAAGACTGTGAGGACTAAAGCTCACTTAACATCCAGCCCTCAAGCTGGGCAGAAATACTTGGTGGAAAATACCTTCCAGTGGAAAAAGCTGGTTTTGACAACATTAAATGGGTTCTGGGAATGGGCTGGTAGCCAGGCAAGTGGGCAGCCCTTCTAGATTTCTGCTCACCTGGTTCCTTCAGTCCTGTCTGGATTCCCCAGATCCCACCTCAAAGTTTGTACATGGGCACAGCTGAATGCACATAGTTGTCTGCTGCTAATGACAGCTTGATTCTCTTAATAACAACAGTTTAAATAGTAAAATGACTTCTAACAAATCACTGGATGTGATATTTTTCTTTTACAACTCTGATTTCAATGGTAATTTCCCCATATTTTCATTGTTGTGCATTCCCTTCCAGCTGCTGTATGAGGCAGACAAGATAAGGCCTTCAAAAGTACAAAAATCTAAATTAAAAGGAAACTGTGCATTAATTTTAATTATTGCCACAGAATTAAGAAAGGCATATTGGTTCTCCCAGCAGCATTTAGGCAATAAAGATAAATACTATAATGATTATTTTCCTTGTACAATTGCCAAAGATAATAATTAAGGCGGTTTAACATCACTGGAGACATTTTGGAAATTCAGCTGTGAGAGGGAAGGTACAGCTGTTCTGATAACACCTTCTTTGGCAAGGAATTCAATACAAGCCTCTTATAAACCATCATCGTTTTTATATTAGTTGAATGAATTTTAATACATAATAAATTACTGAGGGTGGCCACAGCAGAAATGATACCTGTTGCTTGCTGAGATTTGTAATGGTGAAGGATTTTCTGGCTTCTTGAAGAGTACATAGAAGAGTCAGGAAGAGAAGGCTTTGCTGATCAAGTTTTGAGACACAAGGAGATTTAACGTTGTGATCATTCATCCTGTTTATATCTATGCCAATTAACAGGAGTATAATTACAGCCCTGCTTCAGGATCAGCACAGTTCCCATCAAAGACCAGCACACCGTTCATTCAGGGGATTTTTTTTTCTGTTCGTGGCTGGGGTGTTCTGGTTTTTGCTTGGCTTTTTCCTGCAGCACCAGACCTAGGAGACTGCAGCCTGTGGATACACCCAGTGGTCCTGCTCTACAGAAGGCTCAGGTAAACCAGAGCCTCAGCTGCTCCAGTGGATTAGAAATACAAAAACCTAAAGCCCATGGGTATTTCCCATTTTAAAGAGGCTGGGGGGACTGATTTTCAAAGATGTTCTGCCCTCCAGCAAGGCAGGAAGGTGCTTGGAAGCATTTTTAGCACAACTGAGGGTTTCTTCTCTGTTTGAGATCGTTAAAAAACTTTGTAAATAATTCTGGTCAAGTTGCAGGAGAACAAAACCACTTAAATTTTTTTTAAAACTGTAGGATTAAAAAATATAAGAAGACACATACATCAAAAGGAACATATAAAAATGCATCAGTGGAGGGGAGCTGCAGGTCTCCTTGTCTCACCAGCCCAGAGAATGGCACAGAGAATGACTGCAGTGGTGGTGAAAGCCAGTCATTTGCCAAAGACGGGTATCACCTCTCAGGTGATGTGACCTCTCTGGAAGAAGCTATTTTCTCCAACTCTAAATGGGTAGAAAAAAAAAAAAATTCCAAGTTCACTTGCAGGTGTTTACGCATATTTCTGCAAACTCTTGCTAAGGGTGATGGATTGTTCCAAGTGATCCGTCACTTGCCAACAGGAATCCTGATCCTGTCTGAGATATATCTGCCAGGTATCATTTAAAAAAAATAAAAATAGAGATTATTTGGGAACATGCCAAAGACTGATAAACTGCAGTGAAAAAAGTCCTATAATCACTGTAAAGAGCAGATGTCTTTATCACTGAATGTTATGTCCAGAAAATAATGTATCCTCCCTCACACAGTCATGATTCAACCTGTAGCCCCATAAAAAAGGACTTGTCATTAAATTTAGAGAGCAAATGAGCTTATCTTGACCAACCATTGGTTGGTGTAGCCAGGCACAGGTGGGATCAGAGACAAAAGAAAAAGTAGGCTTAATGCAGATGTGAACCAGTCCTTTATCTTCCAAGTGTTTGCAATGTATACGTTCATCAGCAGGTGTCACTACACTATCGGCTGCAAAAGTGTCACACTATTACTGCGAAATCACTTCGTTTTGAACCTGTACCTGAGGTAAATTTGCTGCACGCTCCAGGAGTGTTTACTGAACAGGGAATATTTCTGCATGGATCTTCCTTTCATTTTCTTTTAACTGGCTTATCAAAGAAGTTACCTTTCTACTTGCTACTGAAATATTGCCCTCAAAATGTCTCCTTGGTATTTAATGATATGCTTGAGTCTTCTTGCAAGCGCTAGGTTGCTCGAGACAAAACATTGGTACATACTATGTGATTCAAAGCCCCAAAGCCTGTGATAATTAATTCTCTTTGTTGTCTGATGTTGGCATGCTGTACTAGCTATTACAATATTAAAAGTGTGAGCACAGTGGTAAGCAAATCTGTGAGTGAAAAGATGCATCTAATGTCTCACTGTGAGCTTTCTATTAATGGAGGGCTCCAAAATATTCCCTGTTGTTATGGCAAAAGTGTTAGGGAGGAGAATGAGTTATAGAGGATCATGTAGAGATGCTCTGAAAACTGATTCCTACCACGGCACTAAATGGTTCTGGGGGATAATACATGGACTAACGCTGTGTTACCTCTTCCTAAATGGAAACCAGCTGAAGATGGCTTATGGATAGTGGACATACTTAAATTTTTTGAATTGCCAAGCCAATTCACAGATGGAGCACTAGCATAAAGTACTTTTCTATGCGAGGCTGTGCTTAGTTTTGTTAAAAGGGCAGTACTTTCAAAGGCCAGCGAGTCAAAGACCTCAAGGGCACAAACTCCCAAAGGGAGCAGGTGGAGACATGAAAGCAAAGGAATTGATATCCAAGTTAAGAACAAAGGGAGCAGCTCTTGGATAACTGGGCTCTTTTGTTTGTGTATCTCATTTCATAGATTGAAAGAAAAATTACTTTATATGTGGTTTTGACCATTTCTATTCAAAGTTGTATTCAGTAAATATACAAATTACACTAGAAAATACCCCTGCATAATTAGCACAGGTTTAGTGTCTAATTAAAAAAGATGTAAGGTAAAGTTCCCCTACCTGCTACTTTCTGGAAAGGGGCAGCTTTTTTAAATCACCAATATTTCAGTTAAATAAAGCTCAACTTCCAAGTTACGATCTGTCATCATTAGCATTATTTGCCAGTTCTTCTCCCCATTCATTCAAATTCCACTTTTAGGGGCTGGAACTTTCAGAATTTCTTTCCATTCTGCTTCTTTGCCAAATATTGACTCCTTTGGAACCAAACTGCTTTGAACATTGATTTTTTTGTGGGTGATGAGTCTTGACACGCAGGTTCCAGTGAGTTTGTAGATTACAGCCACTGACAACATGCAGTTTTAAAAATGATAGCAACAACAAAAGGAACAACAACAATGACATTTCATCATGCTGCCATAACAAGTAGGAGTTTTGTATGAATCTCCTCGACTCAGCTTATATGTACACAAGGACACATTTCTAGAAGTGTTATATAGAAGTACCTTTAAAAGCTTGCATTAAGCATTTCATTGTAGGCTATCATCTTTCTGTGCCACTGCTTGTACTATGCATATTAGGTTTGCAAGGTTTTAATTTAATGCTGGGGAAAGTTTACTTTGTTGTGTTATCATTAAATTTTGATGCATGATACAGATTACTGCAAGCCTTTTGTTTGCAGATATTTTCATCCCAAAGGGAGCAGGTGGAGACATATTTAAGGACAGTTCCCAACAATTTATTTTAAGAGTAGTAATTCTGAGAAACTTTAACAGCTTCCTAGAAGCTGACTAATTTCCTTATAAAAATAAACCTGAATGCTGTGGAAACCAAATGCCCATCAGCATAAGAGTAGAAAAACACTGACCAGTTTATTCTTTCCTGTCCAATGTGACTTGCGCTGCTGTTTTGCTTTGACCACTGCTGAATGAGTTTTACCTTCCCACTCTCTTGCACTGGTCCTTTTAGTCAGAGCAAATTTACTTGTGCCTGTTTTGAGTAATGGAGCTGCACTAAGACCATCTTGAAATTCTCAGTGCTGGAGGTTAAAAAGGGATCAGTTAGGAACGCTTCTGCTCTTAAAACAGTAAAGTATAAAATGCCAATACCTTCTTACAAGTCTACAAAACATCCTTGTCCTTAAATCTTGCTCCTGTTCTATTTCTGAAGATTGCTCACAGGAAGTTCAGTGGTTTTTTCAATCTTTTCTTTGCATCTTTTTTGTAAAAGACAATCATTTGGTTAACTTCTGGACACAGATTTTGTTCTTTCTTCCCTTATTTATCTACGTTTCACTTTTATAACACACTTACGTTTACGTTATCTGCAACATTTTAGTAACACTACAGTAAACCCATTTGCTACAGGAAGAACTGCCTGCTGAGCTCTTCAAAGATGAAATGGTGCATATTATACTTGCTGGTAGAGTTTTCCAGTTCTTAAAAATCATATGATATTTGCAATTTTTCACTCTTTAAGGTTTTGTAAAGGGCTAACTGTGTGCTTGCCTGATATACTTGCAAGAATTCCTGCTAGCATTTTCATGGTCAAGTCTCTTCAGGAAAATCAGATGCTGAAGTACTGGAAATTTAAAGACCATCAAAGGCTCACCTGCTGCTTTTCAAATGCATGGGTTTCTACTGCTGAGAGTGAAAATCCCAAACAAGCACTCTACTTTCTCCCATTTTCTTTGAGCCTCCTTCTAAAAGTCGAGAGCCTGAAAACAATTTAGGAGTTTGATTTTAATATAGTGTGTATGGCGTCCAGCTTCAAGATCTCAACACAGTCACGTCTGCTTGTTGAGTTTTTTTATAAGCCTCATCAACAGGGGCCATTTTCTGAATTTCAAACGTATTGTATCATGCCTGCCATGGCCTCTGGGCTTAAATGGTCACTTCACTCCTCTTGGGTGGAATGTATACAGAAAACTAGACTGTCTGAAAACTCCAGACATTGCTGCCTCTGAAAGAACAAAATTCAGTGACATCTCAAGGGGATCACAGGCTGCCCAGGCTGGCTTTGCACTTGGATTGGTACAAGTGTGAGGATCCTCTCATATGGGAGTATCTGCAGGAGTGAGTTCTTTATAATACACTTTTAAAATTTTTATTTTAATGTGCATATAAAAGTTTATTTGTGTGTACATCTGTCCATAGTCTGATATATACAACAGATACAAACATGCATGCATTCACAGACACCACACTGGAGTTGCTCTCTGCTTGATTGCTCACAGCTGGAACTAAGTGATCTCGGGAATGAGTGGAAGGGGCCAGTGAAAAGCTTTATTCAGCTCCTTTTGTGAATTTTAGAGTATTTCTGGAGGCAGTGGAAAAGACAGGCCATCAGATTTGCATCATCCTTCATTACATAGTGGAGGGGACTGAGGAGATTGCTTGCAAGTGAGGAGCTGGCAGCAGCAGAGGATAAAAATTTCGTAGAGGTGTGGGAGGGAAGTGAAGAGGTTCCCAGATGCGGTGAAAGTGACACAAACCTATGTGGATGATGATTTTGGCAGGTGTATATGTAATGGATTAAGGAGAGTTAAGGCACCCAAGGCAGTAATACAGCTGTTTAAAACCTATGATGTAGTAGCCACAAATATGTCACTTTTGAGCGTTTTGATTCTTCTACTTTACTTAAATGTGTGTATCAGGGCTAAGCTTATCCCTAAGTCTCTTTCTGCACTCCTTGGATCAGAAAGCACTTTCAGAGAGCGATTCATGCATCCTCTCTTGACTCACAGTTTTAAGGTGGGTCACATTCGTGTTTACCAGTATCTATTTATCCCCCTTAGATATCAAAGAAGCTATTGCAGTGACCTGAGACAGCTGGAGTTAGGTGGACTGAACTCTGTCCTTAAAACACAAGTAAAAATGCAGGGAACTCACAGTTTTGGCTACAGCAAGCGGGTTATTAATCTATGGATATTAAACTGCATTTCATCAGCCGCTATTTTTAGTCTGACACCTATTTTTCTCCTTCATATTTTAATTTGCTGGAACTGCCATGGAGCATGAATCAATACAAAGCACATGAACAGAGAAGGAAAAGTGAAAGAAATATGTGGAAAAATTCCTCCCAAATAAAGTTGTTCAATGGACTGAGGAAGGACAAATAGTGTATGTAAAGAGGACAAGAAAGCTTTTGGAATGTTATAGTGATATTATATTAAGTAACATGCTTGGAAAGTGTGTGATTCACTTCTATTCTCATACATTATTTCATTACCTTGTTTTAATGTGTCCTACATGCCCCAAAGTCAGGCGATGTGGAAGCCTCACCCATCTTTCTGCTATGCACACCTGAAGGAAGTAAAGGCACTTTGAGCTCTTTCATCAACTATTTGTCAAAACTCTGAAAACCATCTTTAGCAGTGATTCCGATTCCTCCCTACGCACTATGAAAGCAGATTGCTTCCACTTAAATCAATAGAGCCCCACGGGGACAGAGAAATTTTGGTGAGCTTGAGTGTATGCCATGTGATTTGTGCCCAATGCTTTGCTATCTCAGGGCTTTCAAAGCTGACAAGGAGAGCTGTTTTGGAATTCACTATCAAACAAATAAAGAAATCTTAATCTACTCCCATACCTAAAAGCACTAAGGTTTTCTCTCTATAGTTCCATATTTTCACAGAATATCTCACTATTTTATTCCTTTTCTTATGTCATTAATTCTCAGAATATCTTAAAATTCATGTATTAATTTTTTTTCAGAGGCATTTTAAATGCCTCCCAAGCCATTAATTACAGTGATCTGAGCCTTGAAGGATAATTTCAGACCCAGAAACTCTCCTAAGTCCTTACAAGTAGGGAATAGGAGGTCCATTTCAATGGAGAGAAAGTGAACCTTCTAGATAGTCCCAGTGTGAAATTATTATCAAAAATCAGCCTAATCCATTGTTTTCCCAATGGAAATACTATTTACCTGCCTTGTCTGGTTGGTCAGTCTTACTTTATCCCTTGTAAAGATAATGGTGTTTCATTCATATGGCAAATTGCTGCTCACTCCAAACGCTGTGTTGGAATTAAATAAGTAGATCCAGAGCTTTGTATTTCATCTATAAATCCTGTTGCTTATGTTGAATGCTAGTTTCTTTTATGACATGGTCTGTAGAGGATTTTGCATCACCTAGCACAAAACCATCATCTTAGCCTCAGTCTGGCATACATCAAATGTTTCACCATCTTTTAAAAAATCCACTAATCTGGGACCCAATGGAACTAGGTATATCTGATGAAAAATGTTCCCAGAATTTCTTTGGGGTTGAACCTTTCATCACTATTCCTATAAGGTAAGCTTTGAGGGCAGTTTTCTGTGCTCATGGAATATCGCTCTCCCAAACCTGTAGACTGTCCCAGAGTTATGCTGCATGTTTGTGAACACTTTTCCCTGCAGATGTGCACAGACTGCCCTGCAGTGCGTTTCAACTTTCTCATGGGAGTGATACTACATTTTAAGTGTCCTCAGGCTGTCTGGGCTTGGCAGACCTTCAGGTTCACAGTTAATATTGGACAGACTCCACCCACATCGTTTCTTTTTACAGCCAGTATCTGTAACCTGCAATGAGCTATTATCTCCTCTCACATTGAGTATATTTGAAGGAAATTGTCCTTTACCATATTTTTATATTTGCCTCTCTGCAACTACATGATGTACATTTACAGAGCAAAAGACATTAAATGAGTAGATGTCACAATTCTTAACACAGGTAGTCCATCACATTACTTTCCTCTCAGTAATGAATTAAGAATGAGGCAAATACTATTTTTATATTCTCTTCCAAAAAAAATTGATGCAAGGTAACTCAATAAATTTTTTACCATGCATTGGCAGGTTGGAAACCACAAAATATTTACTTTCAGTTGGACCCTGTTATTACTGTATTAGGCAAAATGGAGAAATGTGCAAATGAAATTAGCTGGCTCATTCATGCTTTCTTGTTTATAATGGACTAGGTTATTGCCTCACAGATTTCTGCTGACTAAAATGCCAAAGCTGTCATGGTATTTCCAGAAAATTTTTATGTAAAGATTAAAATACCCATGAGGCAAAAAGCAGTACGAAAGAGGAAAAAGCAGTAAAAGCTGAAAGAGGAAAGAGAACAGTAAAAGCTAAAAGGGAAAAGCTGAAAGAAGGAAATAGAGGAAAAAGGGAGAGGAACAAGGAGATACCTAAGAAGGTGTGGGGCATAACTTCACTCTGAAAGGTTCCATGTTGCCTGCAGGGATTTCACAAACACCAGCACATCCAAGAAGGAGCTGCTGCTGTCATCTAGAACGGTGCAGGGGATGTCTCTGAGACCCAGCTGTGAGAAGTGAGGAGGAACAGGAGTTATTTCATCCGCAGAGCAAAGGCTGTCACTGGACTCTTCCTTCAACCTTCAACCAAATAAATGGGTAAAATGCAGCCTTGTGAATTAGGGACTGCACAAGAAATAGGAGATGATGGTTAAATAACAAATTCTCTTTGCATGTTCATCATCATGTGCTGTTTCATCTTGCTCAGCAACAAAAGATATTTGATCTAGGTAGAAAGCACCTCTGTCTTCAGTTTCTTGTCACAGTAACATGGTCAGGAAATTTCCATTTACAAGAGTAATCTGTCTTGTTGTAGTTTGCATTTGCATAATGCTGCTAGATAAATTAGCAATAAAACCACCATATAATTATCAGCAAACACAGACAAATTCCTCTCTAAATCAGTCCACATTTAATTGCAGCAAAAAGGAGGGAGTACTTGGTGAAAGTTAATGTTAAGGTACCTCTGCAGAAGAAGTTGGCAACTTCAGATGAACAGTGTCAATTTGTATGGATTTTAATGGAGTCTAAGCAAGTATTTTTGAAAATACAAGCTGCAGGTCTCCTTCCCTGGATAATATAAATACCAAATTAGTGTCTGCCAGTCTTGTGTTTCAGCAGTCCAACCTCTCCCTCAAAGACATTTTAATTCTGTCTGACTGTACTGATCACGTCAAGGGAAACAGTCCCTGACTGCTGGTAGCACAGCGTTACAGATCATCTTGTCACTTTCCTATGTGATCTTGCACTGAAAGGTGATGTAGCCTTTCTTTCTGGTAGCCTTAGGAAGGTTTGAACATCCATCTGCTGTTGTAAGTATTGGAAAAAGGGCAGCAAGAAAAGAGCAGAGCCGCTTAAGAGCAGCTTTATTCATTCAAGCTACAGTCAATAAATAATATCTCCTTATTGCTGGCAATATAATCACTTGTCAAGGAACATTACCAGGCAGTTTGTCTTGCTATTTTTCTTCTAGAGTCAGTGACTGGAAAATAAAGCAACTTAATGTTGCTTTGTTTAAGAAATGTTCCCTAATCTTTTTCCATTTGAGTGTTTCTGATTCTTGGCATATGCAGGAAGTGATCAAAATGCAATCTGAATCAGGGTCTTTTGCTGTCCAGGACCTGTAACTGAAAAACATCCCAGTCCTTTTCTTAGAAAGATACGGCATCAGTGAGATGTAACAATCTGTGTCAAAAATGAGCAACTGAACTTGCCTCATATTAGAGTCCAATTTGACAACTTCAATTGTAAGTCTTTGTATACAATCAATTTGGAGGCAAAAATGTGCCACCTTAGACAGTGTGCTGTTACACCCACATCTGATGGGAATCACAGGCACCAATCAGCCTAACTCTTATGGCAGCAGCTTCCTTTTCCTGTGCTGCTCACAACATTACACTCATTGACAATCATTCTTTTTTGTCCTCTTGGTATATAGTGGGAGGTAGAGCAGTGAAAATATATATCCACAGGGAAATAAAAGAAAACATAATTTCTCTAAGGATTTCTCAGTAAGTCTGAATCCTATTTAGCATGCTGGGCTCGCTGCCTGTGGGGTATGTGATTTACAAATCTCTGAAGCAGGAGCCTATTTGTTTCTTTATTTGACTACTTGACCTGCAATTGCATTCCTAAACTTGTCTGTTCCTTGTAAATGGGGTCTATTTCTCAACTCAAGCACTCAGATGTTTTTCCTGATGCTTTGGTGCACTTTTATTACCTGCTTTGCACTGCTCTTTGAAACCTTGCCTGCAGAGGCATCATATACAGCCCTTCCTCACTTGGAGCTGAGCATGAGATGCTCCACTGCATCTGAAAGTAAGTATTGCCTGTGAGACTTCACACAGTTTTCGGTTTCACTAAATTACCCTGCGATTTGATTTGGTAAACTCACTGCAAATACAAGATGCAGCTTTAGGGCTCAGCAGGGAGTTCTTTGCCTACTGTGATTTCTACTTAGCTATGATCTGAAAGCAAATGCAATTCTGTTTCTCTTTATGGACTTATTACACTATCATTTTGAAACATTATGGGCCACAAAGATGATTGGCTCCTCAAATTGGGTGGAGGGCTTTTAGAAAATCCCCTCTGAACTTTAGCCTTTCCTACCTCTGTGGGGGTAGGCAGCACTAGGTATGGAGCACTGTATGCTGAATGCTGTGTATTCATCTGTACTCCTAAAGAGAGAGGGATTACCAGGAGGTGACCTCACTCTTTGCGATAGATCATGGCATTTCGGCATTTCAGCATTTCTAGGTACTGATGCTGATTAAAGACAGGATAGGTGTTACCTGTAAAGAGCTGAAGGAGGGTGGGTTTGTCTTGCTGGTGGAATTATCTCTCCTGGAGTTGTCTCAAGGGGTACCATAAAAATTCTTCAACAACAGCGACAGAAGAAAGATGAGCTGATGTTACTGAACAGGACAGATCTCACAGAGATGCTCTCAGCGGAGGTGGCAGACCCTGGAGGGTAACTCTTGCGTGAAGACTGAAAGAGATGTCCCCAGAGGTGGCTCTGCTCTGTGTGTATCCATGGAACATGGTTCAGCGCTTGGTATGGATCATAGGCTGTCATAGGCTAAATGGAGACATTTAGCAGCAGGCAAGCTGAATCCATCTCTTAAAGACATTTTGAAACTCAGTTTAGGATGAAGTAAGAGTGGATGTTTAAGGATGGTTGAAAATGTTGCCAAACATGGTCCTTTTTAATAAAAAAATCACTCTTCTTAAAGAAATTGCTGACACTGTCACCTGCTGTGGACGTGCAGAGCTATTCCTGCCCAAGCACTCTGCTGCACAGAGATAGCACATCAGTATTCCCAGCTCTCATAAAGCTTGAATGGCATGCAGCATTTCTCCCAAAGTCCCATTTCACTCAATTTTATGATTATGCAGTCAAATTGTGGACACACAATTAACTTTTCTACCTCCAGAATGTGAATGAGAGGAGTTATGTGATATGCAATGGATTGCAGAGAACAGCTTAGTGACGTGCTGTGAAAGCAGAGAGACAAAAAGAACCAAATATTCTTTGAAAATTTTTTAAGGATTACCTCTGATTTTGAGGGGTTTGGATCATGTCTTGGAGCTGGCAATCTTCTCTGGAATTCTTGTAGATTTTTTCTATTCAGTCACTCTTACTTCTCATTCTTGGTTCAAGAAATTATCTGCCTGGAGCATACAGGGATGCAGGTGAGCTGCAAAGTTCAAAAGGAATCCTTTAGGCCATTCTTTTCTTCCAAGGACACTGACATATTTGTTCTTCAGATCCTGATTATCACTATCTTTCACAAATCTTGACAATTTGATGCAAGTATATGAACGTTCCTATTGCTCTTTGAAGATCATGAGGAAACAAGATGGGAAAGTAATGTTTCAAAGCTGGGTGTTCACACAGGGAAGGATGCCTTAGCACCACATACCAGGGTCTGCAGGTGTTGCTGAACCTTCTGACAGGAGGCTCACTCACTTGATTTTCTTCCCACCTGTATGTATCTTTTCTCTGTACAAAGTTTTGCGTTCCCACAATTGTTATGCTGGCATCTGCTGCCTCATCTGTTACCCCTGGATGGTAAGAAACAGTTTTCTTGTCTTCTGCCATGGCCTCTTGATGTTCAGAGATGATATTAGCAGAAGGCTTTTATTGTCAGTTTTACCATAGTGCCATTTGCATCCTGTTCCCTTAAATACTGGTTTGTCAGATGATGATGCTTCAATAAGACTGGATAACTTTTATTTGACCAAGCACAGGTAATCCTTAAGCAGAGAGGGGAGGAGAGGGAGGAGGCCTGAGCTACATCTGCAAGACACACATCTGCTCTCTCTGCATAGTGGATTAAAAGCAGTGGCCTCCACTGGCAACGTTATTTTACCTGCACAACCAGATCACATAGAAAAGTTTGGCATTTCTCCCTATGAAAATTCTGAATTTTGACCAAATAAAAGAATCATAACTATATGTTTCATGGAACAGCTATTGTGGGTCTCAGCTGAAATGTGGGTTTTCCACGCTTTTCATATTTGTCTGTGACAAAAAGAGAGTAGTCAATTCTAACGCTTCTCAGGTTCCACCAAAATATGTATTTCTCAAGAATGCTTATTCTGACATCATTAAGGGCTATGCATGGAGGAGTTACTATTAGCTTTTCCTGTATTTGCTGTATTCCACATGAGCTTGGGGTTTGCATCCCACTGAACTACCAGAGCTGAGAGCAGATGTGGGGAAGGCAAGAAGCAACGATGTACGGAGTGGATGTTGCAGCCACAGGGACAACATGACAGAAGGCAGCATTTGCATCAGGCCAGATATCTCTTTGAGCTTGGGATCATAGATATAAGCCTAAAAAAAGAGCTAATAACTGTTCCAGTAATAACTGGAACCAAGTCTTACTTCCATAGTAGCCTACTATGTGCGGTTTAATTTTACTTCTGCGGTTTTCATATGCCTTATGTAGGCTACAACCAGGTGAAAAGGAAGGTTGTGCTTTGTGTTGTCTGGCTGGACATGAATGATGAAATTGCTAAGTCAGGTCTGGCCTGACAGGAGAGATTTTCTACTTTCTTAACGAGCTAATTATATTTTTTCTTCACAGTAGTTTGCATTATTGCATGACTAGAGGTTCAACACTCTCCATAACACACAGCCAGCATTGCACTGTGAGCTGGGAAAGTGGCCATATGCTCATTGTCCAATTTAATTTGGGAAGCAGACGAGTCACAGTTTGGCAAACTGAAGTTATGTGCAAATGTTAATAAGCACCTCTGCCCACAATGAATATAAACAGAAGCCAGAAAACATCTTGCAGGTCTTTCCATATATTTCAAAGCAGCTTTTATTCTTACAGACTTGCCCAGACTGGCCATTGTCCAGACTGGCCACTCATGTAAACAATAGCCAGTATTTATGTCATTTCTGCAAGACTTTTGGTAGTGAAGGCTGCCTTCTGGAGACTCATGCATATCCAGAAGAGCATTGGTACATGCCCTGGAGACTGTGCAATACAGCACTGGTTCCCTACAGGCACCCTGGATGAGGCCACCTTTATTCAGGGAAGCAGAGAAGAGGTTCTGCTTTGATGTATACAAACTTGGAAGTGCCACTTGCCCTTTGAGAGGTTTGACACTGACCTGTATTGCTTTTAAATAAAGAGGAAGTCTTGCTGCCCTCAAATCCAGGGGATTTACAGCAGAAAATCCTGCTCAAATATTGTCTGACTGACAAGTTCAAAACAGCATCTTCTGTGGAGTGCATGGGCTCATGGGTGCTCCTTTTCTTACATTAACCTGAAAAACGTCAACATTCCTCTTGTTAGGCTAGTAAGCCATTGTGAGTCAGTCTGGGATATCTTTAGGGTATGACCAGGATGATTCAATGCAGGTGACATTAAATGTGCTGCAGACTCAGCCCTCAGAAGATCTGGTCTCCACTGAATTAGCGTACATTAGAACCAATCAAAGCCACTGATGTTAACAGTGCTGAAACATAGGTAAGTGGGACAAAACAATGTCAGAAAAGGCTCTCCTTAGTCTTTGTGTGTGAGTGGGGGGGAACACAACACTTTCTCTTTGTTTATTTAAAGAGAACAAATTATACACATCTTATCTGAGAAGAGATTTAGGTAATTTAAAGCAGATTCTCCCATTAAATGGACAGATGGTCCTTCTATTGCAGCAATAATTTAACAGGATGAACACACACAAATTCTGCTTGTTCCCTATGTAATTTCTGAGATCACTGTGAGTTGATGTCAAAGGTTGTAGCTGGTAATGTGTAGCTCTTCAGACACTGCAATAAATTGCCAAGGAGCCTGCAATTTTTCTTGGCAGAGAAGTCTCAAATATTAGAGAATTCAACAACAGAAATGGCAGGTTTTATTTTTTTATGGAGAGTATTTATGCTTTTTATTGTAGCTAATCAATCAGGTTCATTTCATTGTTCATGCAGGAAAGCAAGAAGCAGACTATTTCAGGAGAGCAAGCAGAAATCCCATAGAAGAGAATCTTGTAGACCACATTTTTGCAGATAAGCTTTTAATAACCTCCAGACCTCTGCTGGATGTGTGCAAAACCCTTTAGCCTGTCATGCAGCCAAACCAAGTCCCGTGAAATCAAAAGAGAAGTTTCCTGTGATTTCAGTGAGCTTTGGATCAGGTTTTATGAGTCACTACCCATTCATGAAAAGCACTGGTTGCCAAAATGAATGCCAGTGGGGTAGATGGCCACATACTATTTTATATCATATACGAAGGAAAGTAGGACTTTGTAGCACAGATAATTAAAATATCAGTGTCTGCCTAGCTTCACAGAGTGTTGTTTTACTCCTCACTGCCTGTGTTGGACTGTTCCTTTCCTGGTCCTTTGTTGCTGTGTTTCGTCTCATAAGCTGAGAAGTAGAAAGCAGAAAACTTTTAACAAAAAGTACCTGTTCCCAGAGAGAAAAAACTTTTAGAGCATCTTTATTTGAATGAGCTTCTTGACTTACTTAAATTTCATTCTGACAAAATATTACAGGTGATGCAATATCATTAATAATCTCTACGCACAGATGAATGGTATTTTTCACAGAATCACAGAGTATGTGAAGTTGGAAGGCACCCACAAGGATCATTGAGTCCAACTCCTAGCCCTGCACGGGCTCATCCCCAAGAGTCATGTTATATGCCTGAGAGTATCATCCAAATGTTTGTTGAACTCTGACAGGCTTGGTGCAGTGACCACTTCTCTGGGGAGCCTGTTCCAGTGCCCAACTACTCTCTGGGTGAAGAACCTTTTTCTAATATCCAACTTAAATGTGTTTTTCGGCTACCAGAAACACAATAATCAGTAATAGGTGGGGGAGAGGAGGGAGAAATTAAAAAGACCCAAAACAATAGAGTGTCCTTGAAAGGAAACACTGCAGACAGATGAACAGCTTCCTAAAATCCTAAGGAAGTCAACCAATTCACTGCTCACCCTAAGTATTGTACCTTTCACCACAGATCCTATACCACTTACATCTGTAAATTAACACTTGAGTATTAAAAATACATGAGTTTTCAATTAAGTACCAACTACCTGGCACTCTTGCTCTGATCAACAAGGCCTGGCTGTCAGGAGTTACAGAGTGGTGTGGTGCAGAAGTGGACACAGATAAAAGTGCTTTGGCAATGCTGGCTGACACCTCAACATTGGAAGTTTCAGTGCGGCACCCTCACACCACTCAGTGGTGCTCTCTTTCACCTCCAGTTCCTGTAAAAGCAGTACAATAATCCCTGAGGCTTTTAGCCTACTTTTACATGTATATTGCTAGACACTTACAGGGTTAATACTTCTTTTCCAGTCTGAAATGTTTTGAGAATCTTTCTACATTTACTCCTGGACTCACCACAGCCCTTGGAAAAATCATGAAGCAAATCCTCCTGAAAGCAGTTTACGATCCTGTGAAAGGCAGGAAGGTAACTGGAGAAATCATGACTGATAAACTTGATTGGTTTCTATGATGAGATGACTATTCCATAGAATCATAGAATCATAGAATTAACTAGGTTGGAAGAGATCTCCAAGATCATCAGGTCCAACCCTTGATCCACTACCATTGTGATTCCTAGATCATGGCACTCAGTGCTACATCCAGCCTCATCTTAAAAACCTGCAGGGATGGTGAATCCACTACCTCTCTGGGCAGTAGAGAAGGGGATGCTGTTTACCTTCACTTTTGTACCTATCCACCACAATATCCATGCAGCCAAACTGGTGAGATGTGGGTTAAATCAGGGGATGATGAAAGGAAAACTGGCTGGATGGGAAGGCTCAAAGGATATGACCAGTACTGCAAAGTCTGACTAGTGAGAGGGACCATTGCTGGGGCCAATGTTTAGTGTCTTTACTAGTTTTGTGAATGGATGGACAGAGTGAATTCTCAGCACTTTTGCAGACTCTGTCAAACTGAGGGAAGTGGTCAATTTGCTTAAGGTCAAGCTGCTGTGCAAAGGGACAGGCTAGGGAAATGAGCAGACTGGAATCCTATGGCATTCAGCACTGAGATTTTAAAGCTCTGCTGAGCAACTTGCTCTCACTGACCCACCTTTAAGTAGGGATTCACAGCAGGTGTCCTGTGGAGGGCTCTTTGAGCCTTTGTGAGTCTGTAACAATGAACTGCTGAATAAATCTTGTTCAAAACTGCTGCCTGTTTCCTTGTCTTCACATCTTGAAAAGTCTTGACAGCAGAAGAGGCCATGGCTGCTATCATCAGGAGAAGGAACAGCTCCCTCCAAGGGCCAGGCCTGCCAAATGACATAGACACAAACTTCTAACAGTAGCTGAGGGGAGTTAGTAGACTAGAAAAATCATGAGCAAATGCTTAGGCCCACAAGTTGTCATAATGGAAACATATAGAAAAGCAACAAACCTTTCCCAAGAAGTTTTTTTTTTTTAGAAGTAGCTTTTAAGCCTCAGATGAATCCATCTTTTGCATTGTATCTTCATATGCTACCATGCAGAAAGAGTATCAGCAAAGAGACCATCACTGCTCTACGTCCTTGCGCTACTTACAGGAGCTGAACTGTGGGCAAAGCAATCTGCAGATGTGGAAGCATTTCTGCTTGTATTTACAGCTCTGCTATAACATAGATGCTTAAAAAGGTCCCACTTCACTAAAGATATTTAATCTTCACAACTGAAAGGAAACACTTCACTATTACATCTTTTACTGACTTCCCCCAAGGAAAGATATAAGTTGCTTGAAGATATAAATGGCTTGTCCCAGGGGGACAGAGAAGTCCTAGTATTGACCTGGAGTCCTGGCTTCCCTCCCTCTGTCTGTCCTGTGCTGCTCTGAGTGAGCAGCATAGTAATTGGGAAAATTACCTGAGAAACAACAGCCTTACAAAGGAAAAGCATTTAAAAATTAGCTCTACAAGAAGAGTTTGTTTCAAAATGCTGGTTGGAAATGAGTTACAGTGGGATGAACTATAGAAAAAGAATGAAATTATCTCAGGGAAAGGAAGATGCTCTGCCTCAGTAAAACTGTCTTACTTTGTTTATTCTCAAAATATGTCTGCAGTGATTGTAAAAGAATGTGAGTGAAAGGGAGCATTGCAAAAGGACATATGGGAGTCAGGAACTGAAATCATATACATGCATAGAAAGCTGAGGTGAGACAGCAGGTCAGCTCATAGTTATTTCAGCACCCTGGAAGGGGCATATTATTTTTTCACCTCTAATTATGCGGCATGTTTCCATGTGACATGTCTCCTCCCTTCAGCTGCACTCCTTAAAAGCATTTAAGTACCTGCTAAACTCTAAGTATGTGGATAATACTGTGTTCATTTAGCAAAGGCCCTAATTACTTAATCTCCTTAAGACTCCTATTAATTCTTAGGACACTTATTTCCTACTGTGGGAAGTACCATGACAAATAAGATTACAACACAGTGGACAAAACTCCCTGGCACAGAATATAGGAAACTTATAAAGAAAGCCTCTGTCATACTACATCAGTTGTCTGAACTTGCAATATTAAGGCTCAGTTTTACTTTCATGTCATTGCCACTCAGCCTATAGGTAGGTGCCCATATAAAAAAGACATGACAAATCTCATTACAGGAAGTCCCATGCAAAATTATTTCATCTAATTAGAAATGTGAAAGGAAAATTATGGGAGCCAGAAAGATGATCAGCAAAGAAACATGCTCAGGAGATTGGTTCTTGATCACAGGGTTGAAAAGAAGAAGCTGTCAGGCTCTTGAAATGCCTGGTACTCCTCTCTGTTCAAAATAAACTGTTGACTCTAATGACTGTCTTTTCAGAGGTCGTCTATTTTAAGATAATAGAGTTACACCAGAAGGAGCAATCACAGGAATGACAGCATGCAATGGAGCAAGACAAGCCAGGATGGATTTAAATCATCTGCAAAGGGATTCCTTTCATGCTCATGCTTTAGCACTGGACTTCACATTAAATCTTGTGAAGCGTGGGGATGGAAAAGAAAGAGCTGGCAGCCAGAGGCTCAACAGCTGTATTTGTGATGCTGAGAGGGGAGTGCCCTGTGGCATGGTTAGGAGCAGATTTAACCTTCTTGTGCAGCAATGAGTACTTGATTTTTCTGTCTGCTATTGAGTATCTGCGTAAGTCCTTTACTGAACTGGATTCTTAAATGTAAAGAAATATCCTGCCTCTGCAGAGCCCATGGTGAAATGCTGGGTGTTTCAGTGATAGCGAGTTGTCCCTTGTTGTCTCCTGCTCTTTGGTGAACCATCTCTGGCTCACTGGAAGGTCCTACAAATCATTGTAAGTTTGACTCTGTCTAAGTCCAAAGTGCCTATGTGGCTCATCTGGAGTATGAAGGAGCCCTGAAATTCATTCCTTTAGTGCATTTCTAGGGGTGGTAGGTTCTTCCATGCCCTCATGGAGTGTTTCTGGGATGGTTAGTAAACATTTGCCAGGTTTACCTGGGTTCTCTCAGTCATTCTTGATCGCTTGGGCCATGTCCCACAGTTCAGTACAACTGCTTTCTGCCATTGTAATGTTCATTAGGATTTATTTTTGTTCCTGAGTACACTGGCACAGCTATTCATGAAATAAAGTAAGTAATATATTAAGCCTAAACAATAATAAGTGTGATCTATCTCTTGACATGTACAACGATGTAACTAGAACAGCAATATTTCTGTGCATAGGATTCACTTTTTCAAAGAGAATTTGATCAGGTTAAAAGACAAATGATAGTTAGAACTGTATAACACCATAGAAATCAGTAGACAGAGTTGCTATGAGCGTTGCTTTGCTGCTTTTATAATAGTTCCTTCCCAAACTATATATTCTTCTTACAATGCTGGGACTCTATAAGTAAGGTGCAGATTATCTCATTTCTAAAAAAGCATGAAGGACTGAGAATTGCAAATTTGCTGGCACTCACAGTGATATATGGTACATAATAAATACAAATATGTAAGATCTGGTCTTTGAGAAAAGGTGCTGACTTTTCAGTGGTACCACAACCACTAAAGCTCCTCAGAGTTATTTCAGTCAGTCAAACCTCCATCGGCTCATAAGAGCCAAGATTATAAGTGGGCCTATCCCACATTTGCAGGGTCCTTCCCTCTGTTGAACACTCACTCTACTCAATTATAGAAAGCTGATGGAACTAGCCCCTTGGGCTGACGTTAAGGTACAATGGCTATGTGTTCTAGGGAATAATAAATATATTATGTGTAGTTTAGTATTTATAGTATGTTTAATAATAGTCCATAATATACATACATGTATATACATAGTAGTCCACTGTATATATATATATATCCTGTTTAAACAAACACTAACTGCAATTATACCTTGCTTCAGTAAATACAAAACAAACACTGGAAGTGTTTGCATGAAGAGGAGAGCTGCAGACAACACTTAAATCTCTTATCTTCCATTCAAAAAAGTTACAAGGGGTAAAAGCAACACATTGCAAATGAAGGACCAACACCATGGAAATATTCCCTTGATTCATAAAAAGATAACGGCCCTTTGAACAAGGCATGTTCCTTTCTGAATCAATGCTTATAGAATCATAGAATTGTTTTGATTGGAAAAGACCTTTAAGATCATTGAGTGCAACCATTAACCCAGCGTGGCCAAGTCCACNTGAGTGCAACCATTAACCCAGCGTGGCCAAATCCACCACTAAACCATGTCCCCAAATGCCACATCTACATGTCTTTTACATTCTTCCAGCAATGGGGAGTTCACCACTTCCCTGGTGTCGTGGGTTACCAGCCTCCCTGACTGAAATGATCAGGTCCAGGTAGGATTCCAGAGAAAACCCAATCAAAAGTTTTAGTAACGCCTCTGCTAATGACATATTTAAGAAAACGGAAGAGAAAGTTGTGTGCCAGTAAGAATTTCAGCAGCCATGTGAGGAGAGTGGCAGCTGGCCCCCCGAAGTGGGGGGCCAGGCCCTACTCCCTTGGCCTTGGGCCAGGGGCAGGCATGACATTGAAGTCTCTCCAGCCGGGATGTGTAACAGCAGAGAAACAAACTCCAGAAAGTAACTGCTCAGCTGAAACATGCTGCAAGAAAGATTCCAGCCCGGCGGAGAGCAGAGGACGACTTGAGATAACGGAGCTCCAAGGTCAGTTCTAGCAAGGGAAGAGTTGAGACAAGGTGGGGGAATTCTTCCCCCCACCCCTCCCTGCAGCAGGGGAAAAAGACTGAAAGTTGCAAACCCCTACTGCCTTTAGAAGATAACTGGGGTGCAGAGAGACCCCCAGCAGTCAATGAGGAGATTTGTCCTGGAACAGACCAGTGCCTACTGAGGCTGTGACCCTTGTGAGAGGTCTGAATTGAAGCAGAATCCTGCTAGAGACCTGTGGCCTATGGAGAGAGACACTTATGCTGGAGCAAGTTGTTCTGGTGGGATTTTTAGTCCCAGCAAGGGGTTCATGCTGGTGCAGCTCACTTGTGACCCTAAAGGACAGCAGAGAAAGGAAGAGCTGCTGTCCTGGGTGGACCCACAGGAAGAGGTCTATTTAGGACTATCTTCGGTGGGAATGGGACCCCCCACACAGCAGAGGAAAGACTTAAAGGTATTCTCTGTAGTTGTGGGTGAAGACTATGGTGGAGTAAGTGTTCTACTGCGAAGCACCCCACAGGAACAGGGGAAAGGACTCAAAGCCATTATACCCTATAACTATACCTATAACTGCGGCATAGACCATAATGGAGTAAGAGTCCCCTTAGAAGCCATGGGTCCTTAAAGGAGGGGGGAACACATCCAACCCTGAAGCCATCATGCAGCAGCGCCAGGAGAGAGAGAGAGAGAGAGAGAGAGAGAGAGAGAGCTAAAGGAATTTCCAGCTACGACACACTGAGCTCGTCCTCAAGATAACGGAAAAAGACACTTTACAAGTGTTACAGTAACCGTTTTAAAGGAAGAATATTTCTTTCACTTTGGACTGATACAAAAGGGGAAGAAATGCTTTTGTAAATACTTTACCAAAAGAAGACACCTTTCCCTTGGACTGGAAAAAGCTAAGAGAAATGCTTTTGCTAGACCTGGCACTGGGCCAAATGTCCAGCTCCACAGAAGAGAGAGACTTTCTCCCCCTTACCTTGCTTTCCCGAGTCAATAAAGACTGAAACTCCCAAGACGAGCTACCAAACTTGTATATAATAACCTGATATTCATTTTATTCATAAGATAAGCTATTTTAAGTAGTAGTATTGTAGTATACGTTATTTCTTAGGTTTTATCTTTCTAGTAATAAATCTTAGTATTATACCCCTTATGTTAAGCCTCTGTTTTGTCTGTATAAAACTTCTCTCAACTGATAGTAACTGTGTGAAGGGGGAATTTTGAGAAAAAGCGGTGATTCCCTGTTAAACCCACTACACCTAGGCAGGCTGGTCCAATGCTCAACAACTCTTTCAGTTAAGAAATTTTTCCCAATACCCAATCTAAACCTCTCCTGTAGACTAAGTTAAAGTTTACAACTTAAATTTCTAAGCTTTACTTAGTCTTTTTTAATGAGCTGGTGTAAAGCCTGATACTTCTCTCTAAAAGACATGGACGAAATTGGGATTTCAGCTTAAAAAATGCTGTCAGATGGACACCAATGTGAAGTGTGCAGGATTTAACAAGCAAGCAGGCAAGTCTCCAGTTTGGCCTGAGTGGAGCTGTGGCAGTTCCCATCCACTGAGGGCCTTGGACCCTTCAAGCTTCTAGGATGGTGCCTTCTGGCAATGATACCCATGACCTCAGCTGGTTGCTCTCCTGCCTTGATTGCCTAATTTTTTACTCTGGACATTTTACTTGGTGGTATACTCCCTCGATTTTGTGCTATTGTCCTATTTTTGAAGTTGTCCTATTGCCCTTATTATTCTGCCTGATCATCATTCTTCTGCTGGCTTGCACACCAGCTGCCCCTCTCGAGTCAGAAATGCAGAATGTCACACACAGCCAAAGCAATGGGAGGCTCTGCCTCAAACGTGAATCTTTTGGAAAGTCAAAGGACGGTGTGTGGATCTGTTTCAGGACTACGTGTGGCTGCAGCAGTGTGAAGGAGGGATGCACAGGCTCTGTCAGGCACTGAGAGAGCACTGAACTGCCCTGGTCAGAGATTACCTTTGTCTTCACTTCTCCTTTCCAGTAATCCACACCCTGCAATCCAGAAGTTCTCTTTGTACCTCTAATAAAAAAATCAGCTAATGGGAGCCACCAGGTCTAAAGAAATAGGGGGCCTCTATATCTGTTCTTAGTAAATCCACAATATTGAGGCAAAAAAATGCCTCCTCAGGTCCTCCTTGCAAAGGCAACACCCCCTGAGTCCAAAATGCTGACTGACTCCTCAGACTGAATTAGAGCATCATCTGGTTATGAGAGTTGATTACAAGAGTGACATCTTCCTTTATCTCATATGTACACAGAGATCTGCCTTTATCTTATGTGTTTATATTTGTTTTTCTCTGCTTAGTCTGGCTTTTCAGTCCCTTCTAAAATATCTTTTTACTTGAAGAAATCTATGAAGAAAGTTTGTGTGATAAGCTCAGTAATATTCTTCAGAGGGCTTCAATCCAACACAATATTTTTCATTAAACAATAAACATAACCAACAGCAGTATTTCATTTGCATACAGAACCTGAACTTAACAGGGATCTTTTTGTGGGGAAACCTTTTCTGGATATTAATCTTCAGCAGCTCTGGTATCTGCAGTTGGTCTTTGTGACACAGTTGACTTTTAAGAAATATTACCATGTGAAAACTATGTCTGGATGAAAGCAAGACCAAATCAGATGTCTCAGCCGTTTTCCTTGTTACTGTTGTGCTGGCATGAGTGAAATATTGTGATCCTGTGTCACATCAGTGCTGGCTGTGGACGGAGGCAGGAGGAGATGGATCTATGTGGCAGGTGCAGTTCAGAGCCATTTGCACAGACTGCAAATTTTGGACTCACTGTAAGTGGTCTTCAGGGAGCACAATCTTGTATTTCTATTTGTGATTTCTCACAAATTCTTCTTAGCTTCACATTTAGGAACATAATTTTGATAAAGAGTAGGAATGATCCATTACTGGAAAATTGGCTTGAGCCAATATGCAGGCAAGTTCACTGGCCTTGACCTTTTCTAAAACACATGGCAAAAATTTCATTTCATTTCATTTCCCTCCTAACAGCCCTTTCTGGTTGGTTTTATTTGGTTGCTTTTGTAGATTAAGAACTATCTGGGACAATGATGTACTGTATTTGCTCCCTGACTGTCCAGATTCACAAATCGTGAGTCAAACAGTGTCTTCATTTGCATTCACACTTTGCTGTGGTCTCAGCAGCTTTGCTGAGTTGAAAATAGAAGCAGGATTTACTCCAGAGACTACAGATTAGTGTGAATGTTTGAATATCTTACAAGTCTGTGACTTCTGTCAGATAACAGGTGCCTTGAGCACCCAAGGTTAGAAGAGAAATGAAAGACATACATAATGTATATATATACATAATAAATACCCCTTAATATATACAGGCTGCCACTGAAGCAGGTGGACACTAAGTGTTTAGCATTTAAATCCCTCCACAGTTCTGGATCGGTGTGATCTACATCCACTTCCCCAAAGGAGATTGATTCAAGTGTTGCTGCTTTTAGGGGAAGTTAATGGCAAGTATTGTTTTCTAAAGTCCTCAATGAAGCAAGGTGGATGAGTCCCCTCAAACTAGAACAGGGGTGGAATGGTAACACAGGAACTTTCATAAAGAAAATGTCTGCACAATGTAAAACTCAATGGACGTTTCTCCAGAGAGATGAACTTACTGTAACTGCTCACGGAGGGGCTGGACTGTGCCTCGCAGCAACCAGCACGTCTTCTCTTCTACTTGCCGCTTTCTGCACTTGACAGACAGGCAGTTGAGGAAAATAACTCTCATCCCAGTGCCAGGTCATTTGTCCCCTCTGGGTCTGTGAAATTCAAATTCCTTAGACACAAATCCCTTTCTGCTGTAAATGATGGGGAGACCAGGTTACAGTGGTAGTTCAAGGGAGGAATATCTCACATCCCATATGGGGAAACACAGATAGCTTTCCATGCCTTGTGGAGCCTCCTCTGTGCTTGGTAATTCTCTAACTCAGTTCTAGCTCAGAATTTACTTTCTTGCTTTATTCATAAAACATGGATTATTTCAGATCCTCTGATCTTGCCTGAATTCATGCCCGTTCATGCTGCATAACCTCAGAAAACTTGCCTAGTCTTTTCCCTGTTTTCACAACTTGTTTAGTAAACATACTGGATGTCCCTAGAAAATTTGTTTTTTTCTTATACATCAGTAAGTAAACATTTCCCTTATCAGTTTTATCTTTTTCTTCCAAATCTTGTTTTACTACAGGTTGAGATAATTTTGATCATACAGATTTGCAGTGATCATTCTGGAGGTGCAACAGGACTGGAGCAGCAGAAACGAAGCATGTCTGGAGCTGGCTACTCCTCAGCAGCCCCCATTGAAATGACACAGGATCCAGACCAGTCCTGTCACCAGCACTGCTGCCAGCATATCTGACCTTATGCAGAGTGTGAAGGAGTTCCCACTGACAACAGTGAGTGCAGCGTAAAGCATGGGGAATAATTTCTATGCATGTCTCCTTGCCTTTCTTTATGTGCACCTGTTGGTCTAGCATCCTAGAGTGGAATCCCACAACATCCTCTCTGCATGTTACTGATGCTTTTTGAGTGGCCACCTGTTTGGGCAGTCTCTCCTTACCTCCACTGGCAAGTGAGGTGCGTGGAGGAAGGGAGCGAACACTGGAGGTGGGTGTCCCAGTGCAACCTGATGAGTGTCCAGCCCCTTGACAGTTCACGTGTTTGGGAGAGAGGAACATAGCTGCCTCTCAGTGCATCCCAGCCATTTGCAGTCTCTGCATCAGCCTCTGAAAGGGCATAGCTTGGAGTAGTGTTCATTCAGTTGTGCTGTGATGGGGAGGTGTTGTGAAGCAGAAGAAAAATAGTGGCTACTCAGTCTGGAAAGGCAGCCTCAGCTGTAATCAAGTGGTTTCAGAAGACAATCAGATGGCTCTTGTAAGACCTGGAAAAGGGTATGCAGGGTACACCTGTGCCTGAGCAATGGCATGCCAAGGTACCTCAGGGCCTGCAGGAATATGCAGGTTTCCAGCCTTATGGGACGAAGATCCCTCTGCATTGAACATGGGATGTTTTTAATAACTGGGCTGCAGATGCACACAACAGCATGAACAAATTAAAACGTGGATGGAGAATAAGTGATACAAGTTCATAATCGATAGGAAAGTGAGTGATATATATAACAGTGCACACACGAAGACAAGTGTTACTGTCATCAGGCTCAAGCTTTAATACACTCTGTCCCTGCTGCATCAGTAACCCTTTGGCACCTACCACCCAGATGAAAGGTGGCTGCTCCTGGCCTCTTTCACCAGCTCATTCTTAGTCTAATGCCCTGACTTCACCTTCCAGAGTATAATCAGCTTCATCTCTCTGGGATTTATGTTTTAATATTGTGGTGACTGAATCCACAACTAACTGTCTTGTCTTTGATGGTACTTGAGACAGTGGGGGATATCCTGACCAGGGCACCCTGGAGCTGCTGGGGAGGAAAAAACTGCCCTTGAAACATGTTTCTGCTGTGGACAAGTAAGGACTGAACACCCTTGAGCAAGGAGGTTGCAGGAACATGCACAACAAGCACAGAACAAATGCATGAATTTTTTTTACTACCAACACCAACATCCTTTTGAAAGTGCTTCTACACATTCGCAGCATGGCAAAGCTGCAGGTGAAGTGAGTCCTAAAACAAATTCATGGCTTTTCTCACACAGCCATGAGAAAAGACACACTTATACTGAAAAAAACCAACACCATCAGACCGTTCAGATGCTAAGGGGTGACTTATGCCCCCTCTCACACTTAAGTGGCCTCAGCAGCAGCACTGGGACAGCATAAGCAGCATTTGGCCACTCTCCGGTAGTTTATTAGTTATGGGCATAATTAATAGCAATTCTTTGAAAGAGAATTATGATAAGGAATACATGAACACGAATAGGGTGTATTTAAAAGGAAAAGGTTTTGTTATTGGCTTCTATAACAACAACAAAGTGGAAAAATTGCCTCTGTTTATGGAGACTTTGCACTTACCAGATGTTTGATATTTGAGACTCCTGCAGTTGGCTTTCGAAGAGGTGAATTAGACATGATAAATTTTAGAGTTAATAATTTCTGTTACATATTTGAAACACAACCTGGTACTTGCAGAATAATTAGTGATGTTTTGATTCTTGCACAGTAATTTTAAAGAGTCTTCAGCAATCTCTATAATTTGAATTTCTTAGGAAAGGTAATCTTATCTGCCCCTGTAAAAGAAATGCTTTGTCTGTGCTTTTCATCATCTATTCATAAGCTCTCTCTGTTTTAGAATATCTTTGCAAGGCATCTGCCAGGGTGAAGCTGAAAAAAACACTTCAAGAAATGGGAATTTGAAAATTTTCAACAGATCTGAGATGAACTCATTATACTGTCCATTGCAGGCAAACAA
This sequence comes from Pachyramphus minor, assembly GCA_013397135.1. Lineage (NCBI taxonomy): Eukaryota > Metazoa > Chordata > Aves > Passeriformes > Tyrannidae > Pachyramphus > Pachyramphus minor. Next base: position 174,560 of record VYXB01003582.1, on the reverse strand, counting down.
ACCCTCTATCGATATGTCTTACCTGAAGTGTGAAATTCACAGTAATATAACTCAGGTTGTGTCCAACAGCAATGCAATATTTCCATGAGGCTGTTCTATCCATGGTAAATATGTAACTATGTAGATTGATGAACACTTAGTTGTAATCAAGGAAGAAAGAGTGGGGAAATCAAAGTTTTCGTTTCTCATTTGCATGCTTACGATATGCTTGTATGTGCTGATTTTTAACAGCAGTCTTCATCAGTTTAAGCATGCACCTGAGCCAGGTCTAAAATTTGCAAATCCCACAGCAGGGAATTTTTGGGGGAAGAAATTAAAGTCACTATAATGCTAAAAGCTCCACTAACCTGATCCAGAGAGAGAGTTTAGAAGGAAGGAACTCTTCTTGAATGCATATATATTTCATGCTCGTTATTCTCCAGTCTATATTGGAAGGGAAAAACATGTGGCTTGTGAGCTTAACACCTGCTGCAGCATTGCTGAGTAAAATGCTGAGGCTGAGGAGAACAGTGTGTGTGTGGGGCTTTCACCACTCGCTGCTGCTGGCCCTCCCCACTCAAAGTCCTCAGGGGGGAGTTTGTCAGTCAGTATATTTACTTTTGTATTCATGAGTTGTTTCACATTTAATGGGAGCCCTGAACACGTGCTGTATCCATAGAGCCCCAATGACGTCAGTGGGGTAAACCTAGAGAAATCAGCCTGACTACCATAGTCCCTTTTGTACTGCTGTCATTAGTTGAGAGCAAAAGCTCAAACAGACAGATCCTAAGCTGTCGAATAAAATCACTGTAGCTAAATACTAAACAAGTGAATTTTGCAACATCCAAAAAGTCACCTGCTGAGCAACACAGAAAGGCATAGTTGCAGCAGTTGCCTCTTGGCTGCTCTGAGTTGTGTGTGCAGTGGGTAGATATGGCAGGCTCACCCCATGGGTTTGTGCTTGTGGGTGCTCCAGTCAGGTCTCCATGTACTTCTGGGGATAAATAACTATCCATGCTTACCCATGAGAATTAACTTGAAAGGGATTCAAGGGGTGCAGAGCTTATTAATAATCCTGAGAGAGTAGGCTGAGATCTAGTAGTGGGATCCTAGAAGTGAGAGGGATGCATCATCTTCTACCTGGAGATGACTATAACCTTTTCCTTCAGCATTTACCCCTGTACCTTCAAGTAAACACAAATATGAAGACAGTGTGTGACAGCACTTCTGATGTGGGCTGCCTCACTCCAGATAGGGATTTTTCCTGCAGGAATTGTGGCTCTGAAATTCTGTGTCTTTTCCTACATCTCAGTAAGCTCTGTATTTGCAGTGGCTCAGTGAAAGTAGTGTTGCCATAGGTGTTTCATTGGAAATTACTCATTCTGTTCACACTCAAGTGCCCTTAACAGACGCACAAGTCTGAGCTAGTATTCTAGGTCTGTTTTTTCCCACCCTTTGCAGTTGATGGGAAGAAACTGGCTCACATATGCGTGACTCATTGCTCTACGGGGTATATTGACCTGGGACGATCCAATTTCTGTTTTCCACTACTGAGATTTGAGTCAGAAAATGCAAGAATTTCAGTTGTGGGCATGCACAATTGTTCAGACAATCCCCAGCCTTTGGACCTGTTCAGGTCTCTTTTCTAAGTCTGTGTTTAACCCGTCTGCAGAGGCTGTTTCCGTGTTCATTTACACAGTAGGAGAAAATGAAAAAGTATGTCACAGGGTAAATTCTATAGTTTTCTTCCTGAAATTCTTCTCATTATCAGAATCTGTTCCTCAGCCAGAAAAATTTTTAACCAAGTTTTCACCTGCATAGTTCAAACTCTCAGCCCAGAGTTTCTGCAGCAGGTACTTTTCTCTAATAACACATATATAGCCTCAACATCTTTAGGAGTGGCATCTAGCTAGAGGTCATCAGAAATCTCTAATTTCATGAAACAGCTCTCCTTGGTGGAAACTCATTGTGCCTATCTGAGTATCTCTGGTGTTAAATTTTTAATGGCTTCACCTTTTCTTTCCTTGAGTAATACAGGCCCAGAGTCTTGGCCCTTAGCTTCTGTATTTTCTTTTACATGTATTCAATAGATAAGCAGTATTTATACATATATATACATGTACTATATATACTATATATATATACACACATATATATTACAATTTCAGTATGTGTACATAAATATAAGGGACCAGATAGATGAATGTTCACAAGTCCATGGTGCCTGATGGGGTTCATTCCAGAGTACTGAAAGACCTAGTGAATGTTATGGCAGGACCCTTCTCAACCGTCTATCAAAGGTTTTGGAAGTCCTGGGAGGCCCCCTCTGACTGGAAGTTGGCCAACGTTATTCCAATTTACAAGTGTAAGAGAAGACCTAGGGAACTACTAAGCTAACCTCAGTTCCAGGAGAAATTACGGGGAAGATCATATTGGGTGTTACTGAAAGGCATTTAAAGAACCATGCAGTGATCAGGCACAGTAAGCAAGGGTTCACAACTTTGTTTAACTTATTTGATAACTATGACAAGGTCACCCACCTAGCAGATGAAAGGAAGGTGGTGGATGTAGTTTTTCTGGATTTTAATAAGGCTTTTTTTACTGTCCCTCAGCGCATTCTTTTGGACAAATTGTCCAGCTGTGGGATGAGTGGATTCACAGCGTGCTGGGTGAATAGCAGGGCCTCAAAGCCTTGTAGGGAATGGGGCTATATCTGGCTGGTGAAAGTCACCAGGGCTGTTCCTCAAGGTTCAGCTCTTGGGCTAATTCTGTTCAGTATGTTTATCAATGATCTGGATGCAGGAGCTGAATGCACCATTAGTAACTTTTCAATAGTACATGGGAGGTGCCCTTGACTCTCCTGAGGGACTAGAGATGGCTCAAAGCTGAACCAGGGAGGCTCAGGCTTGACATTAGTAAGCATTTCTTTACCAAGACTGAGGTCAGACACTGGAACAGGTTTCCCAGTGTGCTGGTTGATGCCTCAAACCTGTCAGTGTTTAAGAGGCATTTGGATAAGTCTCTTAATAACACGCTTTAACTTTGGGTCAGCCCTGACATGGCCAGGAAGTTGGATTAGAGGATTGTTGTAGATCCATTTCACTGAATTATTTTATTCTATTCTATTCTTTCCCATTTTAGAGGGGTTATAATATTTGGAAAACCTCTGCCCTACAGAGCTTGACCTTGACAACAAACACACATAAATTTGTGTGTTTTATTTACCTGCTCTCCCAGACAGCAAAGTTTTCATTGAGTCATGCAGCTTCCTCTCTGCTGTCTGCTGGGGTGTGAAGCTTGGTGAAGGAAGTAACTGTGCCTGCTCTGCATGAACCTCTGTTGAGTGACTGCTCTGATGTCTTTATTTCTCCTTTCATGTGTATTGTTAAGGAGGCTTATACCTTTTTTTTATAGATTGCTGATGTGATTCTCTGCTCTCATAATTGAGCTCTCAATACAAGCCGAGTGACATACCATCAAGACTGTCACCACTTGCAGTGATGAAGCCATTTACTTCTAGGGTGTTTGAAGAGCACCCTGGTTGCACAGTTCCCTGGCAGCCACTCTTGTAATACTAGACCGTACCCTGGGATGCTGGAAGCAACTCACATCATTGCCCTTTCTAAAGGATCTTCTAAAGGATCTTTTGGTTCTTATGGATTTAAAGTGAGGTCTAAAGTCTCAAGGACCATTAACTTCTTCAAAGTGTTTCCAGCTTCTCGCCTTCTCACATGCGTGCCCATTCCAGCCTTTATATCCAGCTCCACCAGTTTCCTGAGGATGCAGCTATGCCAGCTGTGTCCACCTTTAATTAATTGCTGTAGGGAAGCTGTGAAAATGTGAATAACAGCCTAAAATTCCTGCAAAAGCTTACTTGGCTGTCCCAAAGAGCAAAGAGAAAAATGAAACTCATTTTCAGATGGATTTCTTTGAGCTCTAGTCCCCAGGTCCAGGATAGTCCAAGCTAACCTTCTAGTCTTAATAGGGAGCAATTTCATCCATAAAAGAGTAAACCAAAATCGGATGCAGCTGAAGGAATTTAATTTTGTGGCTATGCCCTCATCAAACTTTTTCCAATGGATGGATAACTTCCATCTCATAACTGTAGACTCTAATGAGAATCTCTTACAATCCATCTACCTTTGTGGCTGCCTTTCTTATTTCTCAGTATAAATTGTTTTTCTCCTGTCCCCACTTGTTTCCAGGCTTGGCATTGCATTGATGGGTCTAAGACATGCAACACACCCTTCTTCCTTTCCTCTTCTTTATTTTTCAGACTTTACTTTGATGACTTGCCTCTTAATTCCTCTGTTCTCAAATTACAATTTAGGACAACTTCTCTCATCCTTACATACATTTTCTCCTCACAAAATGTTTAGATCGGGGAAAAGCCCATTGCATTGCTTAGTGTTTGCTGTCATGTAAGATAAATGCTATGAATTAGTCTTGCGTGTTCTTTGAGAAAAATAATTAAAAAAATAATTATTCATAGCCTAGCAAGCATCTCAATCTTCTGGTTTTCTTCTACTGTTTCACCTTAGATTTGTAAGTTGAATGCAACATACTCAAAAATCTATCCAGACTGCAAGGTGCTGCAAAAAGAGGGAAAAGTTATTACAAAAAATAAGTTTTATGGGCAGCCTGTTCTGAGGCTGCATTTCACACTTCTCTCTTGTGGGCAGTTAAAAAAGGGCACAGAAAAATGGTAGCCTGAAGGTGTTGTCTCTTCTTTGCTTTGAACATTGCTGCCCTTTTTTTAGAGGCATTAAAGACAGATTTTTGAACTGATGTTTCTCTGATCTCCAGATACCAAGATGCCCTTAACTTCTCCTGCATATACCCCATCATGTGCCCCTTGAAGACCAACTTGCCCTGGCCACATGGGATGCATCCATGGTGGAGGGGCTGGTGCAGGCAGCCAGGTGAAGGCAGGAGGAGTTAAGAGTGCAAGGTAAAGCAGATAGGAGTGTATTGACAGCAAGGCAAAAATAAAGGGAGGCAGTAAAACAAGACACAGGAATTGGATGGGGAAGTCAGGTGGAGCTCTCTCATTCTCTACTTTCCAAGTGCTGCAAGTTTACATGCTTGCTGTCATAAAACATGAAATAAAGCAGAGCCTCTCAGTTTGCTCCTATAGGCTGTTGCTGAAAGAGCAATTCACCTTCTTAAGTATGGATTTGATGCACTTTCTCAGGCAGTGACAAATTGGATCTACGGTTTCATTGCATGAGCTGCAATGTGAGATGCAGGGGATGTCAGTCTGCAGACATGGGTGCACAAGAAGTCTAACAGCTACATTGGGAAGTACCTTTCGTGCTTACCCCACTGTGGTGCTATTTGGAAGGCTGCATAATTATGGCCACCGAGTACTGCCCCATCCGGGCTCCCATGTTAGGAGCAGCCCAAACACCCAATGCCTTATGGCTCACACCTTCTGGAGGAGAGGACACAGGGTGCTGCACCGGGAAGGTGCGGAAACAGACAAGTTAAGATGAAAGGCAGCTTTTTTAAAGACAGGGTGTAACACAGACCCTTCCTCCTCCATGGCCCAGCTCTCTGGGACATTTGCAAAACACCTGCACATCCCTGGTCAGGCTGCTAAAGAGCACAGAGGACATGGAGAAAGGTGGTTACCAGAGGCCTCATTGGTGGTGCAGCAGCCTGTGCCCCTCCTCAGTGAGCAATCAGTACCCTGTGCAGGCACAGCCCTGAAAGGCTGCCCTTGCAGAGCTCCAGAGCTTTGATCTGAGTAAAAAGATGTTCCCAGAACTACTGGGATTATGTGGAAAAAGGAAATTTCACTGGGGCGTCATAATGATGAATTTGGTAAGTGCTGCATGAAATAGCATCTCTGCAGCTTGGACAAATAGCCTGTCATCAACAAGTGCAAGAGTGAGGCAAGTGCAAGTGCAGCTGGGGTGAGGCAGTGGAAGTGCAATATTTCTCTTCAACATTGCGTCAAGCCAAGCTCCCATGCACAGGCTTTGCTCTACCTAGTGCTGTGTTTAGATAAAAGCTGCTTCAAAGTTGCTGGGGTGGAGAGGAGCTGCCAAGGAGCCAGTCACTCTGCACCAGTTCTCCCAGATCAGCTTGGGCAATGACCACTCCTTGATCTCTGCCTTACTTCACTGAGCCCTACTTAGCTCCCATGGCCTCTCCTCTCTGCCACATACACCCTTTGCCTTGAGCTGTAGCCAGAAGCGACCTCAGCCCAATGTCCAAATTCAAGTGGCTCTTTTGCACAGTTTGTGCTAGTGAGTCAGCTGTTTTCCCAGCGGAGTTCATAATTGTTAGACTAACGACATAAGCTCTCCTGGCAAACTGCCATGAACAAGATTTCTGTGTCTCTCCAAGGCTGTCTCCTGGCACAGCTCTCTCTGTTGAACACACAATTTCTTTAACCTGACATAATTCTGTGAGCAAAACACCTAAAATGTATGTTTGAGGTGCCCCTGTGCCACCCTTCTTGGCCTGCTTCTGTCACAAGCTCTTGCCTGCTAGTCACCTGGCAAAAAGAGTTGGAAAAGCCAAACTTGTGCAGGAAATACCTCACAAATGCAGCCTGAGCATGAGCTGATAGAGAGCCAGGATCACAAAAAATAAGTTATTCTGTGGCTAAGTCAGTGGCTGCTAAACCACATGGATCAGAGGAGGCAGAAATGCAATTGCAGCAGTGAGAGGAACAACATAAAAGGTGTCTGGGGATGTGTGCTTGTTTAAGATTAGTCCACGGATTATGGGGTTTTGTGTCTAAACCAACAATTATTGACTGGCTCACCACAGAGCAAAAAGCTTAAGAGTGTAACAAATTCAGTATTTTAAAACAGGACATAACTTAGTTTGCAGATTTGCTAAGTGTTGTATCATATCAGAGCAAGTTTTAACTCACTGCAGTCATACTGCTAATTCAAAGAACACTGTCTCTTTATCTTCACCAAGGGTTTTCACAGGATGAATTATTTTCACCAGTCTGCTAAATATCCTGTGCACAAAAGGGCATTTTGATATTTTTTCCCTCTCCTAGCCATTGACCTTTAAATGCGACACCTACATTTCTGATCTTCCCATATTGTTACAATTTTATCTGTTCTGGTTTACCTCTCCTTCAAAATAGTGCAAAACCATTCCACGGAGTTCCACAATTAAGCTAGATATTGCACAAAAAAGCACTTAAATTTGTTTATTTAAAGTCTACTGCCCAGTAATCATATTTGATGTTCACAGTCTTTATATTGTGAGGAAAATCAATTGTTTTTCCCTATTAATTTTCACTGGAGCACCAGTTCTTGTCTATGCAGAGTCCCGTGTCTAATCTCTTCTCTGCATGCTGAAGAATCTAAAACCATATTTTTCTGCTCTCAAAAGAAGCTGTTCCATATACCTTATCTTTGTATTTTTTAAATTTATAATATTTTTAAGCTGGGATGACTGACACTGCAAGCAATATTGAAGATACATTTATATGCTTTTATATGCTGGTATAATCATGCTTCCCATTTCACTCTCTGTTCCTGAGATGTAGAAAAGGGTTCGCATGCCTGAATCCTCACTTGCTCCTTCTACCTACAATCTAATATACAAACATTTTTCACTCTACTGCAGCAGTCATACTATCGACCACACACCTAATAGTTTACTTGGCTTTCTGAGTGTCTCTGAGCACTGAGTGACATTTCCAGGCAACTAGTCACATTGATATCAAGAGCTCTTCTCTGGCTCATAAGAGGTAATTCAAAGGATGGGGATGGGTATGTGTGGTCAAGATAATTTTCTCTTTGAACTTGACTATGCTTTTGTTTGCACTCAATTTCACCTGCAAGCTTATTGCTCTCTTATTTAGTGTTCTGGCTTTTGCAGTTTTTGCAGACATCTTTAGGTTAGACTATCTTGATTTATTTTGTGTTATCTTCGGGCTATGTAGCACACATGTGACTTCTTTTCCATCAGCACATTGAAGCGTGTCAGACTCATACCAAATGGCCTGTGTAGGTGCATGCACTGAATGTTCCCGGTGTAGAACCTCATGCACCCGGCCAGCAACTTGGTTTTTGATAGCTAATCTTTGTCTTCTTGCTATTAATCATGTAAGAGCCTGAGAAGAAACTTCCCTTCTACCCACAGTAGCCCAATTTATTTTAGAACTGTTGGTAGGAACTTTTGTGCTAAATGTCAACCTTTCACACAATGTGTGTTGCCAGTACTTACACATTTGAAATCTCAGCTCTGAAAACATCCCCTTGTAATCTTGTAATCACCTTCTATGAAACAGAAGGGTTTAATGTGAGAGGCTGCCCTGTACAACCAGAGGAGCGGCTACCCACTCCATGCTGGTCCATGAAATGAGGCTGATTTATGCAGCTGCCACCACATAGGAGCCTTCCTCATGCATTGCTGGTTGCAAGGCATTTGCAGGGCAGGCAGTGGCAGGATGGCTAAAGTGATGGGAAGGTTCAGCACAATCAGACTAGATAGTGAAAATTCAGAGAGCTGAAGACAATTACTGAATTTTAGATAGACTTAGAGAAATTAAATTAGTTCAATGGCTGTTCTACCATCCGGAAATCCATAATACATTACTGGGTGCACTGGAAGTAACGTTTGAGACACTAAAAATAGGCTGCATATACCACTCCTTCTGCTTCCCCTGTAGTGCTGAGAACATTCAGTACTTATTAAAGAAGGCATTAAAAATAAGTTGAAATTTACATGTTTCTTTTTATTATTTCCTTTTTGAAAAATACCAGAACGGCCATTTATAGCTGTTATTCTTGTGAGGAGTCAGACAATAGCAGAAAATGAAAAGGAGGGGATATACCCCTCACTCAGCTGCATCCTGTGGTGGTGTCTGGGGTTTTCTTTTCTTCATAAAAACTCATCCTTTGCCTGACCCTTTCTCAGCAGCTTTTCCCCTATAAACCTAGGAACTCACAAACATTTGAGGCAATGACTTGGAGAAGAGAAACAGAAGAAATCCCATCGGGCAAAACCCCGAAAGGACAATTACTGGGTGATATTTCTGTAAGTCACAAGGAAGTAAGTCCCAAGGATTTTCTTTTGTGTTTTGTTACAGAGGATCTAGATTGCACCAGCCAGCCCAGAGATGTTGGTCACTACAGAAAACAATTGTGATTAGTGTGTGTCAAAATGTCCTCAGGGGCTTTTGGCCCCAAAAAGCTTCCAGGGAAATCACTGGTAAAATCTGATTCATAAAAACATATAACCAATATCAAGTACATCTGCATGTTATCTAAAGCCTTGGGGCTTATGTTTGCCTTGTGTCCAACACACATCCAGTGTGGTGTCATGCAGAGAAGGCCCAAGAACACACATAAGACTTCCCACGAACAATTTAACACAGATGAGAAGAGCAGGTCTTTCATGAATTTGTGCTTTCAAGTCCTAGAAAATTTATTTGCATTTTGCAGCAACAGGTTGCAATCTGTGTTTCAATGGATTTATATTTGTGGAAGTGAGTAGCATTGCTTTTGCTTTGGAAATATTTTGAAGTTGATTTCCCTATGGGACCTGAGGCTGGACAAGGGCTAAGGAGGGCACCTTTGACTTCATGCTTGCTGCTTGCTCCATGGTCTCTAAGGAGAGAGTTAGGAGAAGTGCAACCCTGTCTCATCAAGGTGCTGTTGCTAGGGTTGTTAATGGAGCTGGCCTGGCTGTACTGTGTGTGCCACTGCAGGCTAGATGAAGCAACCACAGAAATGGAAAGAAGCAGAAATTTTAAAAAGAAAACTGTGGCAGATTCCTTCCCATTTTGTAGGATTTTTTTGAATCAAAAATGAACTTCCCACACAATAAGGGCCTGCTAACTCTTTCAGCGAATTTGTGGGAACACATTAACTTGTATGCGCAAAATCCTGCATTGCACAAACTTTGGAGTATTTCCACAGGTTCATGGGTGTAAGTCTTTCTCTGGATACAAAGCCACTGCTCTACTTTAAAGTGTGACACTGGGTGTAAGAATAGAAATATAGAATCATCAAGGTTGAAAGAGACCTTTAACATCATCAAGTCCAACTGTCAACCTAGAATTATCTAAATGGAATTTGCAAAATAGGAGAAAGACTGATGAAAACCAAATTGCCAACAAATTTTATTTGGTTTTGGGAACACTGACCTGTGGAGTTTCATATCCTAAGACATTTCTTTTTTTGTATTCAAGGACAGGATAAAATGAAGTTAGTGAAAATTCCTGTTTTCTCCACCAGGTGCCCTTGCCCACATGATTCCCACAGCCCTTGTCCAAGAGATCCTATGTTCATCCAGCCTCTTGTGTTGAGGGTATTGTCTTTGTACATAGAAATGGGTGTTTGAACAACCTCTGCAAAAGCCAATCTCACTTCCCAGGTAAGATGCCAGGACATTGCTCTTATCATCCTTTAACCATCTTTCATAAGACTAAGCAGCCTTGTACTTACCCAAGCCAGAGAGGCAAAGAAACAAAAAGAGAGATATAATATAACTCTCCTTTGGGAACCAAACAATGAAATTTAAGGTTGTGGCTGTGAAGTTCTTTACCAGAGCTAGATATTAACAGCTGATTCCTTCTATTTTAAAGGAAAATGTTTTCAAATCTCCTGTAGCCTCTGCTTTCAGAGCTTTTAAAAATTAAATCAATAACTAGACGGAAAGAGAAGAAGAAAATACTAAATGTCCTGCATTCAGTAAAACTATGCCAGTTTTAAATAGATTAGCATCATTTCCCTTCAGAGCCTCTTTTTATTCTATATAAAATTCTGAGCAACATAAAAATTCCCCTGATGTTGTGAGATCTTTTGGCATTTACAAAGGATTTTCAGGCAGCTGTTAAACAATGATATTTTCCTTTGTAATTGGTATTAAAAAGGCTTTCCCTCTATTTGTGTATCAGAGGCAGACTGAAAAGAAAACTTCTAGATCCAAAATTACAAGGAGCCTGGCAGTATGAATTAAAACCCTAGCACTGACATATGGTCACATTTGAGACTGATGGTAGACTTCACTAAAACAACTCTTCAAAGACTGAGTATAGGGGAAAGGGATTACTAAAATCATAGAATCATAGAATAAGCTGGGTTGGAAAGGACCTCTGAGATCATCAAGCCCAACCCTTGATCCACTAGCACTACAGTTACTAGACCATGGCACTAAGTGCCACATCCAGTCTTCTCTTGAACACCTCCACGGACGGAGAATCCACCACCTCCCTGGGCAGCCCATTCTAGTGCCCTGATTACCCTCTCTGTGAAAAACTTCCTCCTGATATCTAACCTAAACCTCCCCTGGCAGAGCTTGAGACTGTGCCCTCTTGTCTTACTGCTGGTTGCCTGGGAGAAGAGATCGATCCCCACCTGGCTACAACCTCCTCTCAGGTAGTTGTAGAGAGTGATGAGGTCTCCCCTGAGCCTTCTCTTCTCCAGGCTAAACAACCCCAGCTCCCTCAGCCTCTTCTTGTAGGGCTTGTGTTCAAGTCCCTTCACCAACCTGGTCGCTCTTCTCAGGACCTGCTTCAGCACCTCAATGTCCTTCCTGAACTGAGGGGCCCAGAACTGGACACAATACTCCAGGTGTGGCCTCACCAGTGCTGAGCACAGGGGCAGAATCACTTCCCTGCTCCTGCTGGCCACACTGTTCCTGATCCAGGCCAGGATACCACTGGCCTTCTTGGCCACCTGGGCACACTGCTGGCTCATTTTCAGTTTCCCATCGATCCAGACTCCCAGATCCCTTTCCAACTGGCTGCTTTCCAGCCACTCTGTGCCCAGCCTGTAGCGCTGCAGGGGGTTGTTGTGGCCTTGTTGAATCTCATCCCATTGGAATCAGCCCAACTCTCCAGTCTGTCCAGGAAATTGCAGGAAAACTTTCCATCCCTCCCTGTCATTCACCTCTTCTACTGTTTATAATAGATAAGTTGCTACTCTCTTAGCAGCTACCAGTAAATGTCATAGGTAAAAGGTCAATGCATGTGTGATAGGATGAATATTTACTTACTTGGACTTCCTATTTTTGGCATAATAACTTTGTTTGCAGTGTCAAAAGTCACTTGGTGTTTGAGTGATGACTCCCTTAAGAGCTATTACTGCATATCTTGTATAACCCAAATACATGTGCCTGATGGAAAGACTTGTAAGGTGTATCCATAAAATTAAATGTTATTTATTTTCTGAAAGGTTTCGAGGCTGCAGAAAAACACTATTTATGCCACAAATTACATCAGTGGTTTCTAAAGTAGTTGAGCCTGTGGAACGCTGCCAGCTGATAACGTCTCTCCCAGATAGTCCTCACCACACTAATTGAAAGTGCCACCGATGTGGTTTCCAACTCTCTCTGTGGGCTACTTACTGCAACTTTGGAGGTCACTGATGAAAACCATGTCCATAATGCTGGTGGCTACTAAGCTGTTCTGAAATCCTGAAAATCACTGCTCCTGCTTTTCATTTGGTTCCCAGTCTCATAAGAAATCCTTGTAGTAATGACACTTAGAGTGAAGAAGTCAAGCACATCCCATTGCAGTCTGTTAGACTACAAGCGTCAGAATTTTTTTTGCCTTTCTAAGCTGAAGTACAAAGCTGACTCTGAATTATGCATGCCTAGAGTAATTCTGCATTGAATTAAATCACCAATCCTGGTGTAGGCGCTCCCTCTGAATTAATGTTTAAATGAACGTTTTTCCCTCCATATCTTTCTGTTTTGTTGATTGTGGTTTTAAGATTGGGCTGAGCACATGAAACTGTGAGAATCATTTTTCTCATGTACTATATGCCTAGTGCCATGCTATTAGCACTGAATCCTTCCTACATGAAAATAGCTGAATACTTTTTCATTGGCAATTCAGAATTCCCAAGTTACTTCAGCTGTCACAAATCCCAACAGCTAACATGCAGATACAGTCTCTATTGTAGACAACATTGCAGGAGATATCAGCTGCAGGGAGTAACGGCAGAAGGGTGACCTTTCTCTCCCTTCTCCACGTGTCCAGCCAGCCTGACACTCTCACTTTGACCTAATGACACCACTCCAAACACACATCATGCCTTGGGATATGCTGTGTGTTGCCTGAGCAGAAGTGCAGAAAATGGCATGGCCCTGCCAAAGCACCTGCCCACATCCATCCATCCATCCATCCATCAGTCTAGCTATTCCTCCTGCAGGCTGCTGCAGCCCTGAGGACGAGGGCAGGCTGGCTGACATCAGCAACTGCTGAAGCAGGAGGATGAGTCTGCCCATGGCACAACACACTGTCTCTGCATGCCAAACATGTGGAAACACACAAAATTTCATTCCAATCTGGGGTCTTCCTCAGTGCTGAGACCTTCATCCCTCATCCCCAACTTGGCTGTTTTGCCTTACAGCGACTGTGGTGCCACCATCATTGTTGCGACTAGTCCTATATGGTGGTGTCCACAGAGACCCCACTGGCTGTAGCTGTACCCCATACCTCCCTGCAGCCACTGAGGAGGAGGATGGAGAGGTAGTCACTGCCACCCCAATGCTGCCAGTCTCAAGGGCACCACCCAAGCTGGGAACAGGGTTGCATACAGCACAGGGGCTGCAAGTACCCCTCTGCCAACACCAAGAAAAGGCAAGTGTGTGCTCCCTCTTACATCTGTGTGTTTGCTGTCTGCACAGGATTCCCATGACTGCCACGTTCAGGGGACTCTCTGCAGCAGTGTTGTGTGAATGTTAATTAAACTGATCCCAGATTTTATGTGTCTAGCTGATAAGAAAGGCTGGCAGTGCTCTAAATTTAGACTTGTTGGGAGCTGTTTGAGAAGACAAACACAGACAGAGCTGCACTGACATATCCTGCAGTAGCACCTTCACTCTCCAAATGGCATCAGTCCATGGTAAATGGGCTGAATAAATAATGTGGGACAGTCCTGCTAACAGCAGCAGTGCAATTATATGTCAATAGTATCACCTGGCCAAGTCTAGAATAGGTTACGCTCCTGTCACCCATGTGTGGACTGTGTTCAGAAAAGGCAGATGCAGGAAGTGGCACTGCTTTAACTTGGTAAACAATATAAAAATGGAAAACTCACCCTATATAAACAAACAAGCAAACACACCCCCTCATCAATTGAAAATTGCAACTTTGGACTGACATTGATTTTTTTACTGTGTTTGACTGAGATTCACTGATTTTGACTTTTTTGCTGCTCAGTTGTGTCAATGATTTAAAATATTGACCTGAGGGGGATTTTTGTGTCTTGTTGGTTTTTTTCAAAAGGGATCTCTGATATTGCACCCCCACCTTTGTGCTTACATCAGTTTTGTGGAGCACCTGAGGCTGGATGCCTTGGGTGGCTCCTGCAGATTGAATTTACTGAATGTGCCTCACATTGTACCCTGGCTCAAGCACCCAGTCTACAGTCCTTGGAGAGGCTGTCTGCTGGAGATGAGGGGTCTGGAAATACAGGTGAATGAAACAAAAAAAGAGCAGTAAGAAAACAGAAGAACATGGAAGTTGTGACAGAGTCTTCAGCTTTCAGAGGGCTCGTGTTTGCTCCTTTATATGCTTTATTGGAAAGATGAGTACCTTGGAGTTTCCAGAGTCAGCAGGTAAGGCTGATAAATGTAGTCAGCTGCCCTTATAAATCTGGTCTTTGGCACTCAGGGATAATGAAGTTTCTGTAGGATTTGGATACCCAGACCTTTTTTTCCCCTCTTTGTTGCCCCTTTTCACTTTGTTCTCGGAAGAACAGTATTTGGACCTGTAGATTTTTACCAGTACTTCTTTAAGACTGTACCAAAATCCTGACTTTTCATGCTACCTACACTTTTCCTTCTGTTCAAAAATGACCTATTGCTTGGATGGTAAAGGTTATTTTTTAGTCTGATCTGATCTTTAGCACTATGCTAATCTTTTACAAACTGAGTTTTTCATACATTTTCACATTTCAGAAATTTCTACTGAAACCTCTAATTATTACAGCTCTAATTATTCTGTCATTTACACACTTTTATTTCCATTTTGGTATACTTGATTGTAAAATGCCTTTTTTATGACAGTATTTTCCTTGATAGGGTCCTCTGACCCTCTACCAAGCAAAAGGTGTTTTTCCTTTCCTCATGATGCCATTTCCTCAATGACATCATTCAACAATATCTTGTTGAATTATATAAATGCTAGTGAATATTGTTCTCTACAAAATCATTTCTCCCTTTGCCGATCACAAGCAAAAGGTATTGGTTTGCTTGAAGGTATTTGAATTTAACATCAGACAAAACCCTCAGTTACAAATCATTCTGATGCGCGGGACTTGCCACCCACTCTCACTGGAGAACGGAACTGTTGTTGGATCATAGTATGGGGGCATTTCTGCAGATCACGACATGGAGATACCCATGCAAATCACAAAATGGGAACATCTGTGTTGCCAAGTCCATTCACAGCAGCTGAGGAACTGACCCACACTCACATGCATCAGTAGTGATGGGTCAACAAAAGACCTGGGTTTCGTCAACTCTATATTTACTCACTGGAAAGCCATTTAGCTCCTCAGACAATTATGTTTTTCTGTTTGTTTGAAAACAGGCTGTGGGAAATAGTAAAGGTTTGAACTAAAAGTCAAAGGATTGATAAACAGCCTGTGTGATTGACAGCTTTGCCTGCATGGGACCTACAGAGCTGAACTTTCTTGTTCTTCATTGGAAAGGATCAAATCCTGACCCACTGTTTCTAAGATATTTTCCTGAAGTCTGTGAGGAAAGAAAGGACAAAGAGCTATTAGGGAAAAAAAATGGTCTAGAAAAGAAGGGTAAGTCCTTTCCTCAGAACCTTCTCCCACTGCAGCTGACAGAGGCACATTTTCAGAATGAGTAGACAGGATTCATTGCACGATGTCATCATAAAGAAAACATTAAACTGACCATAGAAATTGCACTCTGAAATTGCCTATTTCTAGTCAGCCATTATAAAAGGCAGTGTCCAGTTACTTGCACTAACTCACACCTCTTTGCTGTAGACATCTCATGTTAGATGGTGAGAATTTCCCCTCGCTATGGATGAAGGTGCCTATTGATGGATATCCGAGTGAGGACTGTTGCTGTGTTTCAGCCCTTCTCCTAAGGATCCGAGTATCTTTAGGTCACCTGTATCAGATTGTGATGTAGCACTGTTTTATTTTATAATGCTGGCTGGCATATACATTATTCATGGGAGCAGTAACATATAGTGTATGATTTAAAGGTGGTAATTGCTCATCTGTATATTCTGGGGAATCACCCTGCTATTTAAAATACTCTGAAGCTCCCAAGCAAAATCTATTTTTTCTCTCAACTGGAAACAGATTTGGCTCATAAATGTATAATTGCTATAGCATGCCAAGAGATGCTTTAGCACACAGGAATATTGTGATAGTAAAGACAGAAATTTGACATTACATCTTGAATATAAGGCACAAATCCCCACCTAATCTGAAGGCCAGAAATAAAAAAAGTAAGATTTGAAATAGTGCATATTTTTTTGCTCATATTAAATTGAATCACAGAATCATAGAATTATAGAACAGTTTGGGTTGGAAGGACCTTTAAAGGTCATCTAGTTACAATCTCTTTCAATTGGATCAGGTGGCTCAGAGCCCTCTTCTTACCTTCCTCGTAGTACTGAAGGTGTTAAAAGCAATGTTACCACCTGCCTGAATAAAGCAAGCAGGGACTCATGGCACCCACTGAGCTCTGGTTGTGATGAGATTTCAGACTTTCAAATGAAAGGGCTGGTCATTTCTGACAGGAGCAGAACCACTGGAGACTACTGTCTGAGACACATGGTAGGCCTGGGGAGAAACCTGCCCCTATGCATTCGGAAACAAGGACAGGCTGTGAGCAACTGTTTTTCTTTGTGCTGTGCTGGCTATGGGTTGTGTCACCTGTGCTAACCAGCTGGGCAAGTGAGGCACACAGGGATGTTTGATCTCCTGGGATATGACAGAGTTACCCTTCAGCATGCCACAACACAAAAAAAGGTCTTCTAGACACTTCAGAGAAAAAATAAAGCATATGAATACATACAGGCATACTCAAATTAGTCTTATTTGTTTGAAACTGGAGGTAGCACTGCTTGAAGGAGCTTATTGTATTATTACTGGTCACCAGCTGCAAAAGCTCCTGGTCTTATCTCCACTGCCTCACATAGGGTGAGGAGTCAGTTTCCTCAAGCAGCACTGTCCCACCTCAGGCTGTTTCTATCCATCACTTCCAGCTGCCCAGGACAGCAAGCTCCAGGAGGAGAAGCAAGAATGAGATGCTTTGTCCCTCATCAGCCAGGGAGGGAAGGTGCCAGCCAGGGCAGTTACTGCTACCAGGAGGGCAGCAACTGAACCTGAACTGAAGAAGGGCATCAGATCTTTGGATTGAAAGAAAAGTCACAAAATGAAGCCTTTTCAATAAAAAGAGTATTTTTATTAAACAATTGTTGGATACAGTGTAGAGGATAATTGCCTAAATTAAGTTGTATGGAGAAAGTGACCCTGTAGTCACTTGCAGATTATAATTCCCTTCTGTCTGGTCTGGGAAATAAACTAATTTCCATTCTTGCAGGAGTCAGATAGCTGCATGTATAATAGAAATACATCTGCTAGCAGCCACAGATGAAGTTATATATCTGTCATCAGAACTGGTGGCATGTTGCTGGGGGTACCACTGGCCATCTGAGCGGAACACAAGGATAGGACCTGCTCAGTGCACTGGAGACATCTCCACCTGTGAGTGTAACCCTGCCACCATGGCAGAGATGCAAGTGTGTTCCTGGTGTTAATCACTAAGCAGCAGCACTAAGATGCGCTGCAGGTCTGTGTGGGAATGATTTCTGAACCTCAGCTGTAGGGGATAAGAGTCCATGAGAACTGCCTGTGGTGGCACATAGGGAGTTACAACACTGCTGTTTCCCTCCCACTGAGAAAACTTTGTGCTTTAGGTCAGCTGCAGGGCTCTTCCCCTAAGGAAACTGCAACCAAGTCCTGGAGGATGATGCAGACTTGAGGACTCCCTATCTGAGGATAGGGGTTTCCAGATACCTGCAGCACACCTGCTTTTGGCAAAACCAGGGAGTGGTTTGGAAAGGGAGAAGTAGAAACCAGCATGATATCCCAGAGATTATTAGGTCTTTTTTTTACTTTATTACTGAGGCATGAAGTACATTGCAGGTGTGCAGGGAGTGCAATCAGCACTGCTGCTGCAAATCCCAAGCTTCCTGATAAAATGAAGACCTGGGCTGTGGGTAGTTAATCCCACAAAGAAGGACCATCAAGTACTGCCAGAAATACATCATGGATGCTGTCTGTACAGGAATTCTGTTGACTGCTGTGCATCTAGTGTTGGTGAAAATTTCTGTGCACTTGTCCATTTCCTCAAAAATCTGCTTTCTCTCACACAGCAGCTTGTGAGGAATTTGTGAAAGAGTTTAGCCCTAGTTACAAGCTGTGATTCAAGGTTGTGCATTTACCTCCCACCTCTGATGCTAACTCTCCCTTTAGGTCCTGTGTAACACACTGTTCTAGTTTTGGCTTGGATAGAGTTAATGTTCTTCTTAGTTGGCACGGTGATATGTTTTGGATTCAATATGAGAATCGTGTTGATAGTACACTGGTGTTTCAGTTGTTACTAAGCAGTACTTATTCTAAGTCAAGGACTTTCCAGTTTCCCATGCTCTGCTAGTGAGCAGGTGCCCAAAGAGCTAGCCAAAGGAATATTCCATGCCATAGAATGTCATGCTCAGGCAGTTGGCTGCAAGAGGCTGTTCGCTGCTCGGGGACGAGCTGAGCATCAGTAAGTGGGTGCAGAGAAATTATATTGTGCATCACTTTTCTTCTTGAAAAGTGTAATTATTTATTCCTTCCTCTTTCTCATTTTTTAAATTATTATTATCCCTATTATTACAATATTTTATTTTGGTTCAATTAATAAACTGTTCTTATTTCAACCTATGGGTTTTACTTTCTTTCTGATTCTCCTCCTGACCAGGGTGGAGGATGGAAGTGAGCAAGTGGCTGCGTGGTACTTAGTTGCTGGCTGGGGTTAAACCACAACACACAGGGACTCTGAGACTTGCTATAAAGTAGGAATAACAAGAAAGTCCTTTCTCCCTCTCGGTTTTAACTCATTTACACAGCAAGATTTTGTGTCAGGGGAGGCAGCTCATTGTGGGGAAGAAGAAGAGAAGGGCAGGGAGCCTGTTAGCGTAGCACCACCCAATGAAACACTTCTACACATCTCAGAAGAGAGAAACTGGGCTTCTGTATGAAAATCTGTCTACAGTTCAACATGTCTTACCCAGGGCAGAGAATTCCTCTTCCAAGGGAGTCCATGGCTTTCAAAAGAGCTTTTAGAGCATGGTGAGGTGTGCAATCAGTCCCTGAGGGCAGTGCTGGCAAAGCCATATTTGCTCACGGGTTTCAGCTGGTGACTGAGCTCCCAGCTGATGTGGCATGTTAAAGTGAAGCTGATCACAGTCCTTGGTCCATACAAACAGTAGTAGTCTCCCCACTTCATCTGATTTCAGGAAAACACACAGAGACACAGCATCTTCAAAATTAATACTGCTTTGTTAAATCTTCTTAAAGAGATCAGTGCCCTCCAGATTACTGAGGATGAGACAGACAGATACAACATGGTTGTATCCTCTCCTTAGGAAAGCAGGATAAAAATTATAATTTCTGGTTTTGCTGTTTCTTCTGGTGTTTGAAAGATGCTTCCAATCTTTGATCCCAATTCTGATTCCAGCTGCAGCACAGGACATTGAAACACTTCCACTGGTTTTATTTGATTGAGTCTGAATTTTCACATCAGTAGCTGAGATAATAAACTTTTCCTTTCCGTTTGCTGGTAACTATTTCCTTTCTTTTACTGTGGACTTAAAATAAAAATGTTAAGATACTTTGAATTGTGTCTTTACTGATGGTAAAGTATATTTATGGTTGGATTTTTGCTGCTTTCATCCTGCAGACATTAGCACAGGGAGCTGTTTCAGTTATGTAAAAATCTTTACATTAGATGTCACCTTTAGGGTCAAGAGGACACTCATGGGCATTTGCAGTACAGCCAACAGCAATCTGACTTTTATGATAATGCAATTATGTTTCTATTTGTGCATGAAAATAGCAATTTCCTGTTTGCTGAGATCAAATGTCAGATCTCAGGAGGGGTATTTTGCAGACCCCAAGCTTGTCAGATGTTACCCAAAAAAGGCATGAATGCTATAGACATTAAGACTTCTAAACAGACCCAAAAAAACCTCTGTAAGCAACATTGTATCCTTGGCAAGGTGATGTTTGACTTAATACCACCACTTTTTATTTTAAGAGTCCAGATAACTTTGTTACTAGAGAAATAAAAGAACTCAATAATCAGAGCATTACAGATTTGTTTGCAATATAAGGTGTTTGTTAAGTCTCTGAAAGCTTTATCATCACATTAGGTTTTGCCATGAAACTTTCATGAAAATAAACTATTTGAAGACTTTTAGCTAAATGCCTTAAAACAAATTCCACCATGATTTAAAAGAAGACTTTTTACTAAAGGAAAATAAAAGGTGATTTTTTTCATCTGTATTTACCAACTGATACTAAAATGTTAATGCAACCTACTGAAAATTACTTCTAACCTTTAATAATTGGTCAAGATATATGAAACCATACGAAAAGTAATGCAATTTTGAAAACTGAAGCATTGAAAATTTCCCGATAGATTTTGAACCGTTTCCTCCTTATATTCAAGGCCTCCCCTGTGCTGAAGCACAACAGATTGAAATATGCTGCATTTAGGCACAACAATGATGCATCTGAACTGAAAGTCTGGCAATCACTAGGTATATCAAAGAGAAAATATGAGACTTTTTAGACAAAATAAAAAATACTATGTGAATTCACAATGATCAAAATTTTTCCTAGATAAGTCATGCACTGCTTCTGACCCCTCTGCCAAGGTCTTTCAGTGAGGTACAGGAATAGGAGTTTTGTTTGTATTAGGTGACAGATCGATGTCAGATCCATTTCTCTCTGAGAAATCAGGGTGATTTCTTGTTTATAGTCCTTTAAAGACAATATTCATCTCCTCATTCTCACTGCTTCTCGGGACCTCATTGAAACAATACAAAATTGAATCAGTGACAAAATAGGAAAAAAACAGGCACCATCTTATGTCCATTTCAATCTATATGCAAGATCACTAAGTGCTGTGCCAGGAAGGAACATGGGTGGGCTCATGGTATTGAATTAAGCTTATGTTCAGCCATGGACATGTATAAAGTCTGTTCCTGACAACACTTCTCAGAGGCTCCAGAGGCAGTCCTAACACCTGCCTGCCAGACCTCAGAAAGCTGATAGCCATGTGGTTGCTAACAAACACACGGTATTCACAGAACCAGGGGTGCCTGGATTGCAAGTCATCATTACTGAGAAAACTGCAGGGGCTGTGCTTTCATTAGCAAATTATTCCACACAGCATGAGTGAATCAAGGGAGTGAAGCAGCTGGGAATGGGTCTATACATGTACACTGCTGGTGGTTACGGCTTTTCCCTTTGGTTTAGATTTTTTTCCAGCCCCTTGGAGGAAAAGTCGTCTCCTTGCGTGTGGTTTGAAGCTGTCCATGGTGCTGATCACAGACTGCTGTGGGCCCTCGTGTCCCCCCATGGCTGGAAGTGCCATCGGCAGCCCTTAAGCAGAACTGCCAGGCTGGACTGGTGCCTATAGAATAAATCTGTGATTGCATCAAAATTGTACCAATGTGCAGGAAGCTGGAGGAATTCCTTCAAAAAAAGCACTAATGTCAAAAGCAAAGGCCTTAATGCAAAGACAGGTACAGATAAACTTGAAAACATTTATGATGTCATCTGGAATATATTTATTGGTATGCTCTTTAGGTGTTCTAGCTAATTAGAGAGCAAAAATTCATATCAAAGGCCTAGTGTATATTTCTGTATTTCTTTCCAGTAGTAAACAGGTTTATTTTCAATGTATTTTGACCTTGTGTAGTTAATTGACGTAATGGCTGTGTATGGTATATTTGTCAAACTATATAAAAGTAAAAATTACTCACAAGGTTTTTAGACTAAGGTGGTGAACTTCAGTTAGAGATATCACTAGCTAAAAATTTTTTTTTTAAATAAAAAGTACAAACACTACATATTTTGCAATGTTTTATCACAGTGTAGTGGCTAACAAAAACGATTACTTGTACAGATTTCCTGTTATCTCCTTTAATGAATCAGTAACTTGGATTCTTTATTTAGGGGGAAAAAAAAAAAGCAAGAAGTAAGTTCCCTTCCCCTGCTAGTGCCACGAATTCTGACTCAGCAATATAAAGTAGATCAAATGCAACTATTTCCATTGATTTAACTCAATCTAGCCTAACATTCTTGGATATTTCTTAGCTAAGCTAAAGCATTTCCATGAGATATAATTTAAACTGATATAAAACAAACCGACATCAGTGAAGTTTACTAATCACTGTGTCACAGTTAAATGAGTGCTAATTTCTTCAACACAACTCAGGATGCAAAGTTGTTGAACAGGAGATGTAAGAGAACTCATCTTTAAAAAGAATTAAAAGAAAGAGAGAAAAAGAAGAGTGACTGATCCTTAATGTTGAAGCTTTTTTCTAATGAGTTGAACAGGAAATGCTTACATGTTGATTGTTAACATGGTTTTAATTATTTGCTAAAAATATGATTGTAAGAATATTTCTGAGGTTAGATATCAAAACACTGATCCTATCTTCTGGTTTATATATGGTTTATATGTTTCCAAAGACAATAATGATACTACTGTTTCTTTTTTTTTCTTTTCCTTCTTTTCCATATTTTTTCTTTTTTCCCCTTTTTTCTTTTTCTTTTCTATTTTTTCCTTTTTTTCTCTTTTTCTATTTTTTTTCTCTCTCTTTTTTTTTTCTTTTTTTTCCCCCCTTTTAACCCAAATACAGTCCTGGAATGCTAAACAAGACAGCACAGTAAAGAATTACAAGCACTCTGAAATGGTTTTTGTAAAAAGCTAAAAACAGATACTCTGCATACTAACATATTAGTAAATCATCTTAAAGGTGGCAGGTAGAATACTTCTATATATTTAGAACTATTTTCTTGTTATCCATTTACTTGAATTATTGAACCATTTGAATTTCATCTTCCTTTTGATGTGCCAAGCTTGGTGTCTGTGGGTTTTGATAACCAACAAGTAACCTCCTGATGCTTGCTTCAGAGACACTGTGCAGTATCCATCCTTGGAGATGCTCCAAACCTGACAGGACATGGTCCTGGACAATCTGTGATAGCTGACCCTGCTTGGGCAAGGGGATTGAACTATACAGTCTCCAGAAGTCACTCCCAAATTTTTTTCCTTTGTGATTCTCCAGTTCTGCTTATTATCAGTTCTTTCAAGCCTGTTCAAAGTTTGAGGCTGCTGATCTCTAGCTCATACCAAAAACAGTAATTGATTTCCTTAGAGAAACCCTTATGACAAAAAAATCTACCACTTTTTTTCAATCCATCTTTTCTGCTTCCTCTCTTCTGATGCTGCCAATCAGCAGCTTTAAGTAGGAGAATGTTTTCAAAACAGATTTCATTTGAGACATTTCCTTCAGGCAAAGAGTCATTTCAGAAGGAGAGGTAGTTCTGCTGAAGGTTAGTTTTCTTGTACTGACTTCTAGTAAGAGCTGCTTGATTCTATGATTCTCTGATTCTAAAAAGAAGTAAACAAGACTGGGAGGAGGCCACAGCCCACAGACTCATTTGCACACTCTTTCCCTCCTGTGAGAGGCTGGGCTGTTAATGGCTCAAACAGTCAGCAGGGTGCTTTGATAACAGTGTGTTTTTCTATTAGTAAAAACCAGTAACTTATTCCTGTTCATTTTACCCCTGCTATTGTTGATTTGTCTGAATTTTGAATTCCCAGTCAGCCTAAGGCTAGGAAACTTCTGGGTTCAGTGGAGATACAATGACCATAAGGAGAAAAGGACAAAACTGTGGCCAAACACTTCCAGAGAGCTGTATTTGTCTTTTTACCCTCCCATCATCCCCTTCTGCCAAAGTAGAGAGTCCTCCTCTATCAAGTATGACTGCCATTGCCCAACCAGAGAGCAGAAACCAGACCTTGCAGTTTAAGCTGCCTTTACTCCTGCTAATTCAAAATGTCAAAGGAAAAAAAAAATGACCATTGGTCTAAATTTGTTTCTGTAATGTATTTGGATAATTAGAAATTGTATTAGTAAATTAAAAAAAAAGACATTTTCAAATGGTCATTATTCATCTCCAGTTGGTCAAAGACAACCCTTTTTCACAAGTGATACTTTCATTCTCATATTTAGCAATTTTCAATTTGAATTTATGGACAATTCTTTAGTATATTTTCATTTCAGAATTTCAACATTTGATATAAAGTTTTAGAGGTTTTTCCTATTTTAATGTTATTCTTTGTCACATAGTGATGCAGTATTTGTGGTACAGGTGAAGCAGAGTATGACTTGAGAGACACTACAATTTGTATTTACACCTAGCATTAAGGACAGATTGCTAATGGCAATTATTGTAGCATATTGATTCAAAAAACTTTATCCCCTTTTCACAACTGTATTATACTGAAAATAATCCTACATTTGTCAATTTAAGAAAGTGTGCAAAGAAAGGAATACTCTTTAATTAGAATATGATGCAGTGCTGGTCTTTGATACAGTAATGAGTCTTGCTCTTCTCAAGTAATTACTTTTGTCTTTTGATATGTTTTCCCTTCCTTTTTTTCCCCTGCTGCTTTAAAGTAACAGTTGTATTGCATGTTTTGTTCCTTTGCATCGGGAGTAATCTTTGTCTTATCTACTAATTTGCCAACATCTTTTAAAGTTAATTTTCTTTGTGCTAATATTATTACTTGGTATTACTCTGTTTTTCAGCAGCCTTAATTAGAACTGCAAATTTGTTTTGCAGACAACCTCAAATATAGAACTTCAATACTCAAAACATAGTTATTTTCAAGTGTAAAGTTCAGGATTTCTCTAGAAGGCTTTGACATATATTTACAAACCAATCCAATCAGTTTACTTCAGCTGTCCTGCAATTCTATAAATATAAACATGCAATGGTCTCAGTGTGCTCTAACGGACAAATTCTTGCTGACAATATATTGAGTGTAAAGAATGTGCAAGGCACTCAAATCCGTCTGAAGGGTTATTTATGCTTTGCTTTGCTGTGTTCTATTGATAGGACAACTGGGCAGAATTTGATTTTAATGGTATGTGAAATCACTCTCCCTCTCAAGTCAAACACAACTTCTAAGGACAATCATTTGCAAAAACAACACAGCTGGACTTCTGCACAGCCTGAGTCCCATGCTGATTCCTTTCACTGAAGATACCTACTGTGAGGTTCAGCTCACTAACCTAGAAGCGAGATATCTAGTTCAGCCTAGTATCGAGACGCTTGCTGTAGTCAAAGGTGATATTCCTTCTGGCAAGAACCTCTCCATTTGTCTTAGACACTAGTTTTCAACAGGGATAAACCCCAGATTGGAACTGATACACACAACGTACCTAACATTCAGAGGCAGAAGTTAGAAGACACAACTCTGACCTTGTTTTTAATAACCTACTACAGACTACATTAATATCATGTCCAAGTATTCATACATAGCAATACATGTGTTGGAGTCTGTGGTACTGCCTCCTGCCCTTTGCTCAAAAGACTCAGAAAGGGACTTGGAATAAATACAATCTACATGTTTCAAACATGTAAGAAAGACACCTCCTTCTTCTGAGATTTAAGGTATAACTCCACTTTCCATAGTACTACCGACACAGAGAAACATAAACCCACTCTGTGTTTCAAGAAATGTTATTAGGATGGAAAATATACCATAAGCTGAGGAAAAGATGGAAAAAACACATTTCAACTTTACATTATTACCTAATGAGGTTACAAAAGGGAAAAAAACCCACCCCAGAACAACCTGATTTGTGGGGCTGGATTAATCTCACCTGTGTTTGGTGGCTGAATGTAGTTCAAGGTGCAGACACTGAATTTTAGTCTCCCCCCTATATGGGTATTGAAAGGCTTGCTGGCAGCTAAGATCATACTGCAGTCAGCAGCTCAGCTGAGATGTCTTAAATGAGAGGAATTGTAAGACTACTACATATACCTACTAAAAATAAACATTTATAGGCACAGTTTTGGGAGATTGTGGCTTTTTGTCTTCTGTATTTACACCACTACTGTCAGTATTTGTTTGCAGTGTATTTGCAGTTAAAGAAGGGGGTCTGGGCATTGTCTGATGTTATTTGGCAGAAAGAATTAGATAAAGGGTTCTTTGTCTTAGATTTTAAACATCTTGGTGGTAGGTGGATGTGTAATCTGTGATTCTATGATACTACAGCAGAGACAACATAAAGTGTGAAAAGAGAAAAAGTCAGCAGAAAAAGGAAACAATTTTCTGGGTCATTCTATTTTAACTGCACTGACACGGTGCCTGTGATTTCTCTTTTCCTATGACAATTAAGACATAAAGAGGTATCTATATTACATTTGATTTTATTGCTAGTTATAGAGAAGAAAGCTTACTTTCTGTGAGCCTGGTATTTAGCAAAGACATGAAGCAGTTTCTTAGGAGGAAGGCACAGGTGGGCCATGAGCTCTACGCTACAGTATTTGCAAGATAAACTTTCTTGTTTACATTTTTGCTGTTATAACTCAACCATGACGGCAGTCATGCATGTAGGTTTAATAAAAATTAGCAATAACTTTTGTAACCTGAGGCCTGAAATGACAGCCCATAACGAGATACCTTTATTTGTTTTCCATGAGTCATAACATTTATGTGGGGTTTAATTTGTTCTTCTCTTTTTCAATCAAAAAAAGCTTCCAGAAAGTTATCTTTTGCTAATATAGGTTGTAAGATGAAAGAAGAGGACATTCTGCCCAATCACAACTTCCCTGGAAAATAAAAAAGTTGTTTGCATTATGAGTGACAGCAGATGAGATTAGTTTAATTGTGAGATAAATCTTTCAAACTAAATACAACCTCAAGACACTCATTCTCTGAGGGAAGGAAACACAGAAAGTCTCAGGGAATAAATGTAACTATTCTTTAAAACAGAATACCTTCTAGCAAGAGCTCATAGACTCATTTTTGTGGCTATCATGCTGAAACTTTTGCTGAATGTTTAATTTTTTTCACCTGAAGGTCAGGTTTTAGTTTCCCTTGTCATCTTGCAGCTAAAAGCAGCAGTAGGAGCAGCGGTGATGCATATATAGCTTGGGACACAGCCCTGAGGAGTGTCAAATGTGAAATCCCATTGTCATCTTCTAGATTATGAAGCCAGCATAATATATGGATGTCTCAGTCCAGCACCTCCCATAAACAACAGAGGGGAGCAAGATTTTGAACAATCCTATCCACCTCTATCTTCCCATGCTATTTGCTCATCTGCTTCAACACTGCTGGGATTGTCATGCTGCCTAGAGAAGCTTATGGACTGATATTCCCATTACTCCTGCTCTGGACTTTTGTATGGAACAGTAGGAGTGGAAGTTCTTATTTGTGATATAAGACCCTTCACCATATGATGTACAAGCAGAGACCTTTAAGTCAAACAAATGTTATGGCTTGCAATTTCTTCATGAGTCTCTGAAAGACTCCAGCAAGTGTACTAATCAACCAAAGTGGTTTTTTGTAAGGATGGTTTTCAAACTATTACTCAGTGCTTTAACTCCTCTTTCTGTGGCTACTTAATCATGACTGTGGTTCACCTGTCACAACCTTTAACACAGATGTCCTTCAGGCTATATAAGTAGTTCTTTGAGCAACAAGTATTTTTGACCTAGAAAAAGCAACCCCAAATTTAAAGGACTTTGACCTATCATTCAGTGAATTCACCTAGTAAAATCATCAGCAAACCCCCTATTGGAGCAAAATCAGGACATTAGCTTTGTTGCTCAGAGGGGAAATAGAAACTGAAACACAAATACACTGAGCAATGTAATCTAAGGGTCATATTCACAAACATTTCTCCATTTATGTTCTGCCTCAATTACAAGCATCTGCTCCCCCTGACTAAATAACTCATCTTCTGTTAGTGGAAAAGTCTCTGTAATTTTAAAATCAATCTTTAAAAGAATGTCTGATCTCTATGTTCAAGTGCAAGCACAGACAGAGCCAAAACTGCTTGTGAAGGAAAACAAGGAATTAAGATGAAACAGAACAGATTCTGAAGTAAAGAAGATACAAGTTGGATGGCATTGCATGACACATCCTACCTGCCACTCCCAGTGTGCAGGCTGGCAGATGCTCCAGCCTGCCACCAAATTAAATGCAGAAGGTGTTTGTGATGGATCTATTCTCCCATGCAAAAGATACACAGACAACTTTCTTTTTTTTTTGCTCTTAATCTAGAAAGCTCTGCATTGTTGCCAGAAAATAGCTCTGCTTTGCTTATGAGATCAAATAAAGCAGCAAATTTCAGGCAGGTAGTACAGCTGCTGGAGGCTGTGAATGCATCTGTCAGGTATCAGTAGGAATATAAGGAATATAATCCCTTATATCCTGTGATCTGTACCATTATGGAGTAAACATCATCCCTTCCCACTCTTACCATGCCAAAGCCCCAGAGGAAAGGTGCTGTAGCTGCACGTTGTGCTGATGTGGATTTTTTTCATTTCAAGGTAGAAACTGAATAAAACCACAGCTAATACAGATCTCTGTGGTCTCTGACTAATTGACTCATATGGTCAGACAGGCAACCATTTATCACTGCAGAAATATCATCATGGGGACCACCAGGCAAGACTGGATGCTAGCCTTGCTATTTGACGTAGCTGGAGCTCAACTTTGTGGTAAGGCTGTGTGTATAGGCAAAATGATGCTTAGCACCCTTCTGCTCAAGTGTCCTTGACCCAGTCCCCTCACCAAATCTGCACACGGGGGTCTTTAAGAGAGATAACATTGCATTTACAAAACAGAACATGATCCCTTCCTCTCTTGACTAATTTTATGACAGCCCTGCTATTTCTGCTAGTGGTTTAAAAATCTGGTTTTTTCCTTTGTGCAAAAGGGAAAAAAATGGATAAAATATTACACTTACAGGAAAATCTGTCCTGACTTCTTGAAGTATTTAAACAGTAAATAGTACAATTATTTCAATTGAGTTTTATAGTGAAAATCAGTTTTAGTTAATTTGGCATAAACTTCGGATTGCTGTTTCTCAACCTAATGTAATTTGGCTAATTCTGTTTCAGAAGCATTTTAAATTTGATTGTGAATAGACAAGGTCAAAAGTCTGCTGATATTGCTACTGTTAAAATAAGTCACTTTGAAATACATCTTATTTACAGAAATTATTACATTGTGACCTCTTACTCAACTTTATTTTTTCCTTCTTTTTCTTTGAGAATATTTTAATCAAAACATTTAATAAAATCCAAATTTTGATCCTCATTTCCCAGATAAAATGCCTTGCAGTAAACAAAAGATTTTTAAAAGTGTCTGCAACAGTCTAGAAAACATTATGATTTTTACTAAAGTCTTGGGAAATGTAAAAATAAATATTCTGTTTTGAAATCCCACAAAATGGAAGCATGCAGATAATTTCATGAAATATTTTAAATTTCAAAAGATACTTCCTGTAAGTATTCTCTTCTGTAGTATTTTATTAAGCATTGAGAAGTTTCTAGGAGAAATCTTTATTGAAGTCAATTATTTCCCCTTGAAAAATAATCAGGAAATTAATTTAAAAAGGAAAATAACACTGCTTTCTCTGATGTCCTGTCCAAGGCAGTGAAGACCTATTTTCTTCCCATCGCTGCCCAAAAAAAAACCCACCCCAGCCACAGACAACTTTCTCCTCTAAACAGGCAGTGGATTTAAATCCACTTAGAGGAAAGGCTATAAATTACATTAGACTCTTGTACCCAGCTACAGAAAGGGAATTTGGAGACCCCTCTTTAAGCATGGTAGACAGATGCCAACAGTCCAGTCATGGAACTTGACTGGAGGAAAATGGGACATGTCTTCATGCCTCCTTCTTCTCCTGCCAGAGGGCTCAGTGGTGACCTGTCATGATAAGCCATTGT
Source organism: Pachyramphus minor (assembly GCA_013397135.1). NCBI lineage: Eukaryota > Metazoa > Chordata > Aves > Passeriformes > Tyrannidae > Pachyramphus > Pachyramphus minor. The sequence goes on along the minus strand of VYXB01003582.1, from coordinate 144,546 downwards.
TTCTTGTTGTTTTGGGGCCCATGGGAGAAGCACATCCCTCCTTTATTGGTTATATTAACCATAGAACATCATTTTTCCATAGACTTAAGAGCACTTTGCCTAGGCAGAAAGCTTAAGCCATTAACTGTGTAAGAAATGTGGGCTGAAACGTGTGTTTTTTCCTCCTACAGTGGTTAAAGGAAGTAATTCTCCAATCTGATAGAGTGCTAAATATATTGAATTGCTGCTGACTTTTTATTTATTCCAAAATAATTGTGAATAATTTGGCTTTAAGGTCAGACAAAACAAACAAATTCTTCCTGTCTTCATTGACAGAGTGGTATAAAAACCTAGTGTGGATATCTTTCATGCCAGGGATTCAGTTTCTAGTTTTAATGTGTGTGTATTTAATCCAAAGCCCAAGGACAGTTTCATAAAATTAAACAGGGCTATTTCTACAGAAATGTGAACAAATGCCTGAAATCCAGAAGAACTGGAACAAAGTCTAGTTCTTACAAGCTTGTGCATTTAAGCTGTGGTTCTTGCAGTAATCTTCATTACTAATTAGCATGCAGGAATAATTCCCTTCCAGAGGTTTGTTAAATCTGCATTTCATTGACTTCATGCTATGTGAGCTCTGTCTGTACTTGCATAGCAATATGTTATACACACTGAGAATAAAGAAGGCAGAATGAAGATTCAGTACCTTCTTTATTTGATTTAAACTTCATTTTTAGACCTTTATTCAAAGATTTGTTAAAATTTGACAAAAGGACCCCAAATAATACAAGCCTGAGCAGCAAGGACTCACTTGTACTGGTGACAAGGAGATGAAGACTATGCTCAAATACTATTTCTTAAAACTTGTCCTTGAATGGCAGAATGGGAAAAACTGACAGAAACTGAAGTGGAGGAAGGGGTGTATGTGCAGTGAAGAGACCAAAATTGTCAGTGTAGGTGATACGTGGGGCTGTATGAAACGATTGCCAGAGCAGCAGGCCTGAGGTGAAGTACCCCTCAGTGTATTAAGTCCGTATGTTATGGCACTTGGAATTCAGTCCATCGATGCTTGGCGGGACCTCCCATATGAGACTGTGGCCCTTGCTTTGTAACCAGGGACTGAGGACACTTTACCACACCAGTGCCCACGAACTGCCTGTGCAGAACCTAGCAGACCTAGGTGTGCTGACTTTTGATCCTCTGCTTGTAGCACCCAAACTGGCTGTAAGCAAACCTCACAGTGAGCTCTTGCCACTGCCAGACAGAAGTGGAGACACAACATGGTGCTGCAGGACTGTATGGGTGAACCTACTCATGAAGGGTGGGCAGAAGGAGGTGTACCATAAGCCAGGACCAGTACTTTCTGGTATGTCATACAAGACTTCAGGCCTGAGAGGCCTGGAGGAAACTCATGAGACTACTTGTTAATTCTCTGTTCCTTATCGTGGCATTTACAGACAAAAGTAAAGCAAAAAAGCCTACGCCACCCTTACTCTAACTGATCTCTGCCCAGACGCCCAACCCCACTTCGCCATCCGTGGATTTTTCTCTGTATGACTTGCTCTGCAGCATAAGTTTCTGCAGATTTTGGCCCTGTGTCTCTGAACAAGGAGTTCAACAGCTGACAGCTGACGCAGATTTCTTTTACCTTAGGCAATTTTCCAGCCTCCACATTCTGGAGCACAGCTTTAAGGAAGAGACTGAAGTGAACAAACAGTCTGTTCTTCTCATGTGTTCCTTGGAAGACATGACTTTCAAATCCTACAGTCCGATCAGCTGCACAGTACCAGAACACTACTGGGACCACCCCACAGTAAGGAGGATATACAAACATGCAGCAGTGGACCAGCGTCCATGTTTGTGAGGTACTTCTGGACATGCTCTACCAAAGTCATTAGTGTTATGTCTGTCTTTTGCAACAAAAGAGATGACACAGCCTTGTACATATATCACACACACAGTGTCAAGGACACATTTCTGCCAAGGCCATTTGTCTAACTATAGCACTTGATGGGAGCTGCTGACAAAGCTGTGCACTCCAAAAGCTACTTTTTTTGCGCCACGATTCATTGCAAGGAAGATCCCATCCATTTAAGGAGGTCAGCTGGAAGGTCAAGCTGCTGGGTCAAGGATGGGTGGCTGGGGTAGGCTTTTTGCGTGTCGGTTCATGTCCTGTGTCTCCATTCTGTCTCCAGTCGTGGATGGTGGGTACACAGGGTGCTTTTATACAAGACCAATAACTTGAAAGGAAAAGCCATAAATTGGATCACTAAAATCATTTTTAAAGCCTAATTGTGAGTCAAAACAAGACTGACATTTTAGAACTTTTTGAAGCAGTGGTTCAATTTCTGTCACTGCTCTGCTACAGAGCTGTACAAATGTTTGTGGTAGTCACAAGAACGGAAACGAGGGCAGGCTGCACCACATATTAGAAGCCATTAATAAGATTTAATGTTGTTATTTTGAAGGGGATTTTCTGCTGCTCTCAGCACAATATTGTGACTGACCTTCTTGAGATGGAAAAAATGATGTATTCTTACTTCATCCTGAATAACTGCAGCCAGCATGAGAACAAATCCCAGAGAGGACAAGATGATTTGCACTTTCTGTACATGTGAGGAAACTCTAATGTTAGACCTACAAAAGAGCCCAAATGCCACCTAGCTTCAAAATCTCACCTGGCTTCAAAATAGCAGCAGCCAATCTTTTTGCAGCACCCCAGAACAGAGGGACAAGCTGACCTTGAGCCTGCTGAGCAATGGCTCTAACCCTTGTGTGGCAGCTGAGGCAAGAAGGAGGACTGCTACCCCTGCATGGATTAAAAGGAAGTGGCAGCTATCGCCTTTGACAATGGCAGACCAGTCTCAAGGACTTGGCCCCAGGCTCAAGCGAGGGAGCGTCACATTGCTTTCTCCAGTGCCTTCTGGATGCAGCAGTCCCCAGAGTGTCCCATTTCAAAACAAAATAAATAGCTTCTCTTTAGAGGAGCATGGAGAACAAAAATTTTATTCCTTCTAGCAGAAAAATAGAAGATATTTTGTTTCCCAGGGATTTCTTATATTTATGCATTTATTTTAATCCCATTTACTTTTGTCCCAATGAGATAAAAGTACTACACGATGGCATGTTCAGGAGAGACTATTTAGGAGAGAGCTATTTTAAAGAGCCATAAAAAAGTAATTTCTTTTTGGACTTTATAATTAAGACACAACATTGCCATGCCTGTGTCTGTTACTCATTGCCATGTCTGATACTCAGCTGGCTGGACACAGTGCTTCTGGTAATCCTGCAAGGGATAGCGTTTCCCTCTCAAGGGTGGTATATGCTGGGGTGCAGGAACTGGTCCTCTCCAGGGTGCTGGAGTGCCAGAGATGGGATAGCCCCTTTGCAGCTCCAAGGTATGTCCCTTAGGAGTTACCACACAGCTCCATCAGGGATTGGCTATATCTGTTATGGGACTTACAGCTCTTTTAAGAAGTGGAGCTCTGAAAGTGCAGCTCATGAGGCAGTGAATCAAAACAGAGAAATTCATTATATAATGTTACATAGAATCATAGAATTATGACTTAAAAGAATATGTTCCAGGTCAGTCAAACAATGCAAATCAGCCTGAAGTGATTACTAAATAGAATATTTTATTCTGGAAAGAAAAGAATCATTTGAACAAAATGATTCTTGAACTTTTTTTTTCATATTTTCCTATTCTCTCTACTTTCCACGTACATGCACATGTGTGTCTGCATGTCTGTATGTATGTCAGCAGCATCACAGCAAGAATCTACCTTGTGCACATCACGGATTTCTCTTCTTAATGCAGGCACCCCTGCTAGTTCCTGAACTTTGTCCATCTGCTAGAGCCTAAGGGGCAGCAATATTAAATTAATCATAGTCTGACATTTCTTTGAGAACTGACATTTACCCAAACAGGTCCTCCATGCACATGTTCACATTAGGAAATTAAAGTGTAAGGTAAATAAGATTATCATTGTGTGTTTCTTCTCAAAAACATATTGCAAGTCATTATCTCTTCCTCTAATGACTGAAATTCTGTGTGCAAAATCAAATAATTAAATTTACATATCTGAATGCATGCCATTTTGTTGTTGTTGCAGGACCTGTACCAAATGCCTTGTGAATTAAATCATTTCATCGTCAAGAGTCAGCAGAGCTGCTGGCAGATAACTCTTCTTGACACGTTATGTGACAGAACAGACATGCACCAGAAAGTTCTGCTCCTTCTGTCCCTTTGGAGCATTCCTGGTGATTTTGGGGGAAGGCTTCAGCAACTGTGCAGCTCTCCTCTTCCTCCAAAAGAAAACCCTGCTCCACACTGGGGTCAGTTATAGATCTCGTTGTGTTCCCACACAAGCCAGTGAGGTTTTTTCTGTCTTTGGTGATGGGACCAAGATTAAGCCCACAATAACTGGATGAATTCCAAGTGCTTGGCTAGAAATCAGCAGGAGGCTGAAAAGTTCTGTCACTCTGTCTGTTGACAGCTGGTATAAGGCTGTTGGGTTGGTAGCTACCTCAAAACCCCCTAGATTCAAATAGATAATATGAATTGAATTCGTTGAATGAAGTAATAAACAGGAGCATCAGGGACAGACACTTTGCAGTTGATGCAGGTGTAACTGAGGATATCCACATGCGATGCCACACATGAAGAGGCCAATCTGACATGTTAATTCATATAAATGCCAGTATTCACAAAATATGCAGGTATGCACTGAGAGAAAAACTAGGCATTTCTCACAGTTTTTCTACTCAGTGAATTGATCGTAAAGAGTTTATTCTTTTTCTATGCATAATGGTATTGGGGAATAAAGTTCTAAGTAGAGGGAGCAAAAAATATTCAGTAAGCACTTACTACAATTTATTCCATCATAAACTCCAGCAGTAAAGAAAGAGGAATATGTCTTTCCTTTTCCCATCTCGCACACATAATCTTGAGATTAGAAAAGACTGTGTTGTCAAATGTCCTTATCATTAGGCATCATAAGGATGAGAATTGAGAACTTCAGAAATTATTTTTTTAGTGTGGCCTGATGGTCTCCAAGGAATCCCTTTACTGGAGAATTTGTTTGTGGTTTCTTTTTGCATAAAGGAGAAAAGAATTTTTCTCTCTCTGCTGCCAGTTTCAATCACTTCACTACTAACTGATAAATGATCTCAGATTTTATTATATTTTCTTCTTTTTTTCCTATTATCTCTGCCACGTGTGATTTCTTCAGTCTTTGTAGAACCTTATTTCCTCCAGATTTATTTCCAACTTAGGAAGGTATACACTTATTTTTTCATCACCTGAGCCCATTAATCTCTGCTGGAACAGGAGTTCTTGCTGAAAGCAAGAAGGTTGGGCAAAGAATTGGGTTGAGAGCAGCCCTGAGGAGAAGCTCAACAAGACCCAACAATGTGCACTTGTGGCCCAGAAACTCAACCATATCCTGTATTTATCAAAAAAATTATGACCAGCATGTTGGGTGAGATGATTCTCCTCCCTTACTCCACTCTGAGGTCCCCAAAATAAGAAGGACATCGACCTGCTGGAGTGGGTCCAGAGAAGAGCCACAAAGATGATCAGAGGGCTAGAGCACCTCTCCTATAAAGACAGGCTGAGAGAGCTGGGTCTGAGAGAGCTGGAGTTGTTTAGCTTGGAGAAGAGAAAGCTCTGAGGACACCTTATAGCACCTTCCCCTACCTCAGGGGGAGCCTAGAAGAAAGCTGAAGAGAGAGTTTTTACAAGGACCTGTAGTGACAGGACAGTGGAGAATGGCTTTAAACTGAAGTTACTGCAGTTACTAGACTATGGCACTAAGTGCCACATCCAGTCTCTTCTTAAATACCTCCAGGGACAGAGAATCCACGACTTCCCTGCGCAGCCCATTCTAGTGCCTAATTACCCTCTCTGTAAAAAATTTCTTTCTAATATTCAACCTAAACCTCCCCTGGCAGAGCTTGGGATTGTGCCCTCTTGTCTTACTGTTGGTTGCCTGGGAGAAGAGACCAACACCCACCTGGCTACAACCTCCTTTCAGGGAGTTGTAGAGAGTGATGAGGTCTCCCCTGAGCTTCCTCTTCTCCAGGCTAAACAGTCCCAGCTCCCTCAGCCTCTTCTTGTAGGGCTCATGTTCAAGTCCCTTCACCAGCCTGGTCACTCTTCTCTGGACCCGCTCCAGCACCTCAAAGTCCTTCCTGAACTGAGGGGCCCAAAACTGGACACAGTACTCCAGGTGTGACCTCACCAGTGCTGAGTACAGGGGCAGAATCACTTCCCTGGTCCTGCTGGCTACACTGTTCCTGATCCAGGCCAGGATGCCATTGGCCTTCTTGGCCACCTGATGGAGGGATGGGAACTTAATGATGTTTATGGTCCCTTCCAACCCAAAGCATTCTGTTATTCTATAAAACCTGCTGTGGTTTGAGAGTCTTTCCAGAATTTTATGCTTGTATTCTTTCTTCTGTCATCAGAGGGAGCTGCAGGTGCTCAGAAGGTGGTTCTGGATTAGTTCAGACTGCTTGTCATATATGCTAGTATGCAGGGAAAGGATTTTGCTTTCAAAAATCCAGGGGCCATTAGGAGAATAACAATTCAGCACAGGTACCTGCACAGGTTTTCAGGAGATGTAGGGTGCAGCAGCACCCATGACTTGAAGCAATCAAGTGCTTATGTTTCATTGTCTATCCCATGTCTTTCAGGGCATGCCATGTAGCAGAGCATGGGACAACCTTCACTTGCAGGGAAAGGTATTTCATGAGATACCTTGACTGTCAGCACTTCTTGACTGCTCCTATAACTGCTCCCACCAGAGGGAACTCCCACCATGGAGCAGCATTGTGAGTGGCAGGGAGTAACTGAAGCGCATCTTGATTTTAGGTTCCCTTTTTTGAGGGGAACATGCATCTGATCCTGTCAGAAAACTGAAGAACTCCTTTAGAAGGTAGCTGTCACATCTGAACCATACAGCTTCCAAAAACTGATGTTCTTGGACATGACAAAAATGTGTGAGAGTTTACAATTGTGATACTAGAGCAAAATGGTTATTTTTTTTCCATTATAAAAGATCTATATTATTTAAACAAATGAAAGAAAGGGAAAACCCGGTCATTTGAAGCCTGAGCATTTAGTAATGCTCTCATCTCTTTTCTCTGTTTTGCGAGGGATGCTCAATGTGAGAATTCTGAGTGTTCATCTGGACTGGAAAAACAAGAACTTTGCTACAGTAGGTGTAAAAAAAATAATCAGAAATCATCATAAAGAAAGTTATGAGTAGATGGTCTGTGTAATGGATGATGTGGTGAGTGACTGACAGCTCTCTTCATGTTATGTGATTACAACCTTTGCAAATGGGCCTTCCAAAATTGTGAGATTCTCAGGTTTCCAGCAGCATGGTATCTCCTTCACTAACAGTGACAACAGAGCTGCCTCTGCTTAATGTTATAAGGAAGCAGATTCAGCTGAGATGCCTTAGCAGTATTTGATAAGTTTTTAGATACCCTTACAATAATTTTTAACAGCTCCTCACAGTGTGAACAGGATTAGCTTCTTCAACCCTGCTCAGTAACACCAAATGTTACTTTTTCTGATGTTTGAGGCATGCAACTAGCTGATGATTTTACTGACCAATATCTGTAAAATATTCATTATTATCAGATTTGTGGCTTCTGTGTCACTTGGACTGACATTTGTATATTGAATATTGCCTTCATTTTCACCACAAAATTTTAATTTACTGTAGTTACTGTGTAAGTCCAGATACATTGTTTCATATTTTTAAACAAACAAGAATAGTATCATGAAAATGCTGTATTTTTCTCTCTATTCTTGCAATCCACAACTATTCCTGCGTAGACATGGTGAATAATATGCTCTTGCTTGGGAAGAAATCTGGGTCCTCCACACCAGAAGCAGATTCCTCCAAAAGCAGAAAAATTTCTACAGATGTTATGCTTGTTTTGAACGAAAAACTAGAAGAAACAGGCACTGACATGGCAAGGTGTGACTATCATTGTAGAGTCATTATTTTCCTCTAGCGACATCAGATTTCCTAAACCATGCTGGAAGTAGCTCTTAACTGTGAAACTCTGACAGCTCTCTGCATGGTACAAGAGATTAATTCAGAGCCAAGTGCAAAACAAAAACATCTGCTTATTCATCAGCCTGGTCTTACAGAAGTGATCATAATGTGTACTTCTGGGAGAGAATAGCCTCATTACAGAATCAAGCCAGAGGATTTCCCATAACCAGAAAGCCTGGATTCTCTTACAGCTTTTTGTTTTACCACTTCTTCTCCTACTGTGCTCATTAAAGATTAAGGAAAAAAAACATTCAAGAAACTAATATATAAGATCCTCTCTTTCAGCTGGCCATCTGGTTCAGGTGGATAATTATCTTCTGACATCTGTTCAGTGATATGCACTGTATGGTAGTATTGTAATCTTAAGCCATTTTCCAGTGGACACAAATATCTGAAGCTGCAACAACGTTCTGGGGGTATGCAGGGTCTCCTCTGGGAAGCAGTCTGCACATTTGAATTCTAATACTGCTGAATGGTAACCAACACACCAAATCTGTTTACTGGCAGTTCAACTTGTCAAAGGATGTGCTCTCTCCACCTCTGACATGGAAAGTGCACAATGAGCATGATAAAAGGAAAGAATTTTGCATTTATACCTTCATCCTATTTTCTGCAATACTGTCATTGCCCTTCTAGGAGCCCATAAGACTTTAATTTCTTTTCCTGAGGAGCCCGGTAAAACAGTGGGCAAGAATATGTTAGCATCTGCTTGGTTGGAAAAACCTAATGCAATCAAACACAAATCAATTGAAAAATTGCAGTGCTGACCCTTACATGGTCTCCCGTTAACTCACCAGCTCCTGTCACTGTCAGGTGTTCTCTCCATTTGAAAAAGCTCTTTCTCTGTCATGAGTTTTATGATTAAATGCTTTCCACTGAAAATGTTGGGTTATTGAGTGTGAAAATGGGAACAGGAGAGGTTCTTTACCTGATAAATAAAGCCATTTTAAAATATTTCAGAAAAGAGATTTCAGGGTGTTTTGCGTTAATAGTTTCTAATTTTTCTTCTAGTCCAAATCCGCTTTCAAAATGCATGTAATGCATATTAAACAGAGGTAAAGATTCTGAAAGGTAGAAATGAAAACCTAGACTCTTCGAATGAACTGATCTGTGACTGATTTCAGAGACCCATTTCATCACACTTTACAGCAGTGCAATAAGGAACTGCCTAAGCAATTTCTGCTCAGCAATTTGGAATGAGTTTCTGAAGTCATATGGCCTCTGCCTTGGTGCTGTTCCTTGAGAGTATTTTCCATAAATCCTCTGTAGGAATGTGTTCGGTGACAAGTGCATCCTTCCACTTTGATCAGCCCTGCCAGCACATCTGGGATCACTGTTCTCTGGAAAGCAGATAAAATGTCACCACCTCTTTCTTAGGTGTTTGCCCAAAATCTCACTCCCATCTCACATGAAGACCAATAATTGTATCCTGGGGACACAAGGGCAGAACACACTGCACAGAGGAGCCACAGGCAAATGCTGGGGATGTGGATGCAGCCTGCCTCCCTCAGTGTGGGTGACAGTCACTCAGCCATGGAGTGACTCAAACTGACAGGTACCTCTGGTCCATCCCCCTCTTCAGCAGGGTCAGACCTAGTTGCCCAGGACCATATTCAGGTGGACTTTGAGTATCTCCAAGGACAGAAGCTGAACAACCTCTCCAGACAACTTGTGCTGGTGCATAGTCTACCTTAGAGTAGAAACATTTTTTAAATTTTTCTTTCAGTTTGTGACCATTGCCACCAGTCACGTAACTGTGCACCACCGAAAATATCCTGGCTCCCTCATTTCTTCCAGTCAGGCATTTTTACATATTGGTAAGATATCCCTGAATCAGACCAGGGCCAACTCTGCCCCAAGCTCTCCAGGCTCTGATCAACCTTCCTTCAGTGCTTTGCCCTCTGGCAAGTCCTCCAGAGATGAGTGCTGCTGCCAGACAGCTAATGAGGAATGAGACACCCAATACATGTACAACCATTTCATTTTGTACACAATACCTCCCGACATCATATTCACAACCTAGATTAAAGATTAATGAGGATTTTTAATCACCCTTCTCATATTATAATGCCTTAAGGCAACCCTTGTTCATCATTCTTAGTGGTGTCTTATATGTGAATAGGAGAAGAAGGGTTTGTCTCAGTGAATCTAAAAATGGATATTCCCTTTGATATATTATTAGATACATCTCCTTTTCAGTTTTTTTGAACTAAACTCAAAAAGAAAAATCTATGAGTTGATGTTATTGTAGAGAACAGGTTGATATTTCTAGAGACAAAAGCTAAAAGAACTGTCTAGAAACAGTACATATTATTCTTATTTTAGGTATGATGTGACTCATATTCATAGAATCATAGAATGTCTTGGGTTGGAAGGGACCTTAAAGGTCATCTAGTTCCAACCTCGCTGCCACGAGCAGGGACACCTTTCACTAGACTATGATGCTCAGAGCCCCATTAAACCTGGCTTTGAACACTCCCAGGGATGGGGCATCAAAAACTTCTCCAGACAACCCGCTATCTCCAACTCTATGTGCAACAGGTATTAAGAAAAGTTTCAGAATATATTCCCTTCTCAACTCCTATCGGGGGTACAGCTGTGAACCCCCTAAGGTGAGGCCATGAAAAGATCCACTTTGCACAGAAATCACACAACGTGAAGACAAAATGAATCTCTTTATTTAAGGATGGGCTAGCTTTTATCTGGTAGAGCATGGAATGCCTGGAATTTGGGAGGAATCGTGCCAGGGAATATCCATACATGGGAATTGGGCTGGAATATATCCAAATATGGGTAAGGAGAGATACAAAAATGAGGGAAAGCTATAAATTTTAACTAACAGGAACCAATAGGCAAAGGGTTTACAATCAGCAAATAGGAAAATGGCTAATACTAGCTTGAACTGCAGATTACATACAAAGTAAGATTTTTTTCTAACAACATTGTTAATAAATTGAATAAACATAACACTTTTATAGTATGAGAAAGCAGTCTCTGAGGTAGGAAGTTATTTGTTGTCCAGTAATCCATCTGTATATTAAAGCTGTCTTTTCTTCAATTCTCTTTCTCTTCAGATGTTCTTTTCCACCACATATAAACCTCTTGTGGAGTATTCCCAACAAACTCCTCTAACCTCCTCACCTCCTCATCAGTGCATTCACCTCACGGGGGAAGGAGGGAGAAGACAAGCAATTTCTAAGAAGATCTGTGCATAGTCATTAGGATCTAGAGTTCATGTAAACCAGATAAAACTTATGTACAACATTACATATAGCACTGCAAAACAGTATTTATTGAAAGAAAATTCAAGGCTTTTGAAAGAGACTTTTAGCACAACTTCTTTCTAGAGCAATCTCTAAAACAGCTCTGCCTCCTTTTCTCCTTGACAATTTTGTAATGTGTATTACATGAACAGAAGCTCTGTTTGTCTTTAAGAATTTGGAGAAATTTGTATAAATCCAGCAATTTCTTTCTTTAAAGTTTATGGAAATGCAATTATTTTCCCCAACAGAATAAAGTCTTTCACACTAAGTCGGCATGACTGTTGACTTGGTTTACAGTGGCAGCTCATTTTTCAGAGCTCTGAAGTATTGCATTTTAAGAACAGTAATCATGCTATCCTAATGTAATTTTGTTGACATTCTGCCCAGGGCCCATTTAAGCTTAGAGCTTGACCATGTGATCTAGCAATATTATAGTACAACATTTAGCACAAATTACTTATCTGAAAGCAAAAAACTACATTAGTGCAACATGCAGGTGTCTCAATTATACTCCAGCATATGTGTTTTAACTTTTAATGCAGAGGTTTTGTAATCCAGTTATCTTCATAAGTGTATTCATAACAGAACCTACAGTTAATTATTTGCTAAGGTAACTTTGGTCCATTTTTACAATGTTCTCTCAGACATTTATTGTCTTTTTAAATCAAGCCCACAAGGATTTAATATTTCAAATCAGATTGTATGCAATTTAAAAAAAATGGATGCTTAGGTAATTGCTATTTTGTGTTATATACAGTAAAACCACTTCTTTTTTTCTTGTAAATCCCAGGGGTTTTTGCTCTTATTTCCTTATTGCAGGTTGAGAAGGTGTAGGTCATTTTCAAATGGCCAAACATAAACACATATATTTTCATCACAGTAATAACCTCCTGCCTGACCTGGTTAAATGAAGCATTTGCCAATTCTGAGATGATGCTCCTCTATCCCACTCTAATTGGAAGCAACTGTTCCAGCTGGACTGGCTGTCTTATACAGAAGATGATGACATTGTTAACAGGATACAGGTTCTTCCAACCATCTGTCTCTAATGGCAAGATTCTGGGATATCTTCAGTATCTTCCTACTGGCTGGGATTTTCAAAGACAACAAAGAAGACAAAATTTCTGTTCATGTTTCTCTGGATCTGCTGATCAAACACAGACTCTGGTAATTCTAGCTTTCTTGCAGTGAAGTCTATTTAATGATCTAACTATTCTCAATCTATGGAGCCTGATTACTACTGTATTTCCATAGAGGCACGCATGCAAAGGATGTAGAAGAAACAGCTGTGGAAACCAATAATTGTACCTGTGAACTCAGACCACTGGATATTAAAGTCCTGCTTTCCATCTCCAGTGCATGTACAGCTGTGTTTTTCTGGGGCCCTTGTTCAAACCTAACAAAAGCCTTAGAGCATCAGCTCTCACAGCTTCAAAAACCATAGATCAGAAATCAAAATAAGAGGAGATTAACCTAAAAAATAGAATTAACACCAGTGGATAATACTGGGCATCAATCTTCTACTTTCTTCCTTCTGCCCAATTTTTATACGTTTCACAATTTGGAAAGTTCATGTGGGTTTCTTGCAAAAAATTATAACCCCAGCTTTTGTGGTGCTGTGCTGACTTCGCCATTGGTTGTTCTCTTCAGGCCCATGTTCCAGTGGACACCTCATGCCACCTTGCCCTAGCTAACAACGTCCCTGTAGATGTCTTCCTCTCCCTTTCCATGCTGGCAATGTTCTGCATGTGATGGCTGGAGTAGGGTCACTTCTGTCAGCCTCAGAAAGTCATTGCTTTGGGCTGCAAACACTTCTGCCATCTGTTGCACTGAAGGCTGCAACCATGCCAGTGTCACTGAGGGGGCATTGCAAGTGACTGCAACAAATGATCTGAGGTTGATGCTCTTTCTCCTCAGAGAAATGCTCCTCCAGCTTAAGGCTACATTTTTTAACAGTGCCTAGCACTGACAATACTTTACCAGAATTAATATGAGACAGTTGTGATCTCCTGAAATATATTTGTTTTTTTCTTGAGTATAGCAAATTTCATATCCCTAAAACACACAGAGCAACCCTCACAATTATTTAACCTTACTCTAATGAATTAAAACTCAACTTTCTTTCAAAGTGAAAACTTACCAGAGTTGTGGAAAGAGTAGCAGATTCCCTATTTCTTTCAGCCTATTCCCCAACCACTTCAAAATGACCCTTATGCATCCAGAGGGCACTGCAAACAGGGAGGTCTTACTTCATTGCTCCTAGAGGAGGCTTCCTCCATCAAAACCTCATGCTGGGCCAACAAAGAGAGCCTTGACAGAGAGGAAAGCATAGGAAATGGGGGATTATGGCAACTCCTTAATACCATAATCATGAGTCTTGAAGGAATGTACTATTTGCCAGTTTCTTTTGGAAAAAGATAACTCTCAAACTGGGATTTTTATTAGCATATCTAATACATTGGCTCCTTCACTAGAGATAGAGAGCTGGATGCAATTAGCATGCTGACGGTTGTTGTGTGTTTCTCTCTCTATATTGTTGTCTCCCAGAACACTGGAATTAAGAATGAGAAATTGTTAAAATGCAAAGCTTCATAAGCTGTAGGTAGTTCCAATTTCCCTGCAGATTCCAAAAGAAGCAAGGAAGAGTTCAAGAGGACAGCTGAGACTCAATCTCTGATACGAGATGTAGTATGATTGTCACATTGCTAATGGAGTAATGCTGTGTACAGACTTACCAAGAATCTATATTCTACCTTTACTCCTGAAGAAAACACTTTATTGTGGAAAAGACAATAATTAAAATAAAATAAAATACAGCTATGGCAGCCTAAGTGATAGGTCTGTGAAACACAGCTGTGTGGAATCAGCAGTACTAAGACTGGAGACTTGGCAACAGGAATGAGAAGCACTGAGAGGGAAAGATCTGTGGATTTGGGATGAGGATGTGTATCGGATAAAGAGTGTGTATCAGCAAATGAGTTGCTTCACAAGGAAAGAGAGGGGAGCAAAGGAGGCACACACTGAGGCTGACTAGAAGGGAACTAGTGGACTGGAGTTTGGGGTAGGAGATATGGGACAAGATGCTGCAAGGTAGGTGACAATGGGAATCTGACAAGGACATGCGTAGGTGACTCAGGCAGGCATGCACAATGGGCTGAGCAAGGGCAACCAGCTTTCTGTGGGCTGGTGTTGACATGAAAACTCCCTAGGAAGCTGGTTATTTGAGAGTTAATGTCAGCTTTCTGGCAGAACTAGACATGTGCCCCTCTCCTTCATTTATATGCTTTTTTCCCTTCCTTTATATGCCTTTAGTTTAAGACAGGATAAAATAAACACCAAAAAGGCTTGTTACAGTTATTAACACCAGTGCAGAACCCTGACTTCTAGCCCCCAGAGAACACTTCATTCTTAGAAATGAAATGTTACTCTTTTTCTTATACAAAATATTAAAAGTGGTAATATGGAAAAGAGTATGACAAAAAAGAAAGGAGCAGATAAAATTAAGTGAACAAGAACACAGAAGCATCTAGAAGACCCTGGAGATACAGCAGGACACTTGGAAGGTTCAAGGGAAAATGTGATCTCTCCCTGAAGGCAGGGGGGGTGCAGAGGTAGACGGGAACAAAAAGAGAGCTCTATTTCTGAATGGCCAAGGGTTTGATTTATTCAACAGCCTACACCTAAGTGGAGAAGTCAGTGTGTTTTTGCACACTGGTTTCAGAATTTGCTATAGTAATTTGGAAAATATTGTACTCTTAGAAGGACATTTCATGCTGTTAAGATCAACTCAAATGACACTCTGGGGGCTATAATCATATTTCTAAGAAATAAGTTTTCCAACAAAGGCTGTTTTACAGGCAGTGGGCATTTAAAGGTGTTAGTGGCCAAAAAGTATTGGACTTTAGTCCACATGCTTCTGAAACTTTGAGAACACTTTGTGAAGCCTGGGGCTGGGAGAGGGAACATTGAAAGCTTGTGTTCCTTGCAAGGCTGCATAACTGTTTCCCATTGCATTTTCCAAGAATCTGATATCAATTCCTGCAGCTGATGGATATGTGAGATACCTGAGAACTGAAAGCTGTGCATAAGCAGCAGCTCAATCACAGCCATCACAAAGGCTTGGTAGAGAACATTATGTCTCAGTAAAAGCTGAAAGTAAAAGAAGTTGGTATCACAGCAGAAATAAATGGTGAAAGGATAAAATGTTGTACTTACCTGCAGAAGCAGTTACTAAAATGTTGTGGGTTGTTTGTTGGGTTTTTGTTGGTTTGGTTTGGGTTGGGTTTTTTTAATAAATCATTGAGCTATTTTCTTTCTAAACAAAAGAAAAACTTAAAGGCTTGATTATTTTTCAAAGGTATTGAAGATGCAGGTGTGAGCACAACTTCTATCCCTGTGTGTATGTTTTTAGCCAAAGCACAATCTTACTGCTTTTGAAAGAAAATATGCTGTAATCAGACCATACCAACACCTTTTTTCCCATGCAATCAACCGAAAAAATGATCATGTGATTGTAAAAGTCAACCAGTTTTTGTCATTATTTTAGCTAGAACACTCTCTTCTGAAAGGTGAAAAAATGAAGTACTTTAAAACTACATCAATTTAGTATAATGTGGAAATGAAGAATGAGGTTTTGGAGCCATTTATTAATTAAAATTGTTTTGAGATGGAGACCGTTCAGTTTATGTACAGTACTAAACAACTCCATTTCCATGGGACTATACCACAGTGATCCTTCCAATCTTGAATAATGTTTTCTGTGTATTCACCTTTGAAAGGGATATAAAAAAACATTAATTGTAACATTTGTATTTAACTTTATATCTGATCTCTGAGACTGTGTACATCAGATGTCAAAATTAGAAAAATAAAAAAAAGAAAGAACAAGGCTGGTGGACACCTTTTGTCAGAAACAGGGTCCCCTGTTTGCCCTAGTCAGTCTTGTTAGAATCACAGGCTGATTGGGCCGGAAGGGACCTTCAAACACCAGCTAGTCCAACTCCCACTCTCATGGGCAGATACTTGGCCAAAAAATGGTCATAAGGCAGATTCTGCTGCCAGGGGAGAATCTCAGTTTTTCAGTTGGTTCAGTTTAGCTTTGAGTGAGAGGAATTGAGAATAGATGAGGATTTCGTAAGAGTGGAAGATAATTTCCATGAAAGTGATTTTGCATTATAAAATTCATTAGTCTGAGGAATTGGCAGAGAAAAAGCAGCAGAATTAGTTATGGAGTGAAAAATCAAACAAGAAACTAGGAAATTGGTGGGAAGAATTTCTAGACAAAGTCAACATCTTTAAATGCAAAGATGTGCCAAAGACTGACAGCTATTAAAGGAGATAATGTGAAAAGCAAAGTGGCCAGCTGGACCATTGTAAAGGGAAAACCAGGAGAATTAGACCACTAGAATTTTCTCAGGAGTTCTTTAATAACTTTAAAATTGAATAGATATTCTGAAAAATATGGGGAAAAAAATCAGACTTTAAATCAAAGAGGATAAGGTTAAAAGAGAAGTGAAGACTGCAGGGAAAATAAGGGAACCGAGAAAGAAATGTGCTAACTAGATTAAAAGCAAGTCTAGATCTACCACCAAAAAAAGAAAAAAAGCAAATTAATTAATGCAAAAATGCAGAGATATTGCACCATTTTTTGGCCTTGGCTTTGTGAAAAAAAGGGTTAACTGCAGTCATTGAATTTCTGGCTTTCATCTAAGGTGGTGATAGAAGAACAGGAGAGAACAGAAAGAGTTTTGACAAGAGATATATTCAAGCAGTCTGATGAAGAGGAGTGCAAGAGGGAAAATAACAGATTTACCTTTAAAAAGCAGAAAAAATGAACCGACGAAATCACATACCTATCAGTTCAAATTCGATCCATTGAAAGAATGGATCTAGAGGATAAGAGGGAACGAAAACAGCCAGCACAGACTTGTAAATAAAGCATCCCACCAAAACAGCTTACTTCTTTTCTTTGGCAGGGTAGCCAGCCTTGTGACTGAAGAGGGTTGTTATGATTCATCATGATTTTAGTGAGGCTCCTGGTACTATTTCATTTGAGGTTCTTATAGCTGCAGTAGACAAATGTCCTGTAGATGCAATCATTAAAAGTGAATGCAGGGAAACGTGATGAAGTCCTCTTCATGAGAGTTAATCAAAGATTGGCTGACACTCTTCAAGGACAGTGACGTATGGTTGTGTGGGGGTAAGAGTCATTAGCAGTTTCAGGATTGTGTTTAATACCTGAGATGATGGAATAGAGCACGTGAACATCAGATTTGAGAATGACACCAACCTGAATAAAGAGAAACTGCAAGGAAGGATGGGAATATATAGTGATTTTCAGTGAGATGAAACTCAATAAAATCCAGTACAAAAAATTTAGGCAGAGGACTTCCATGTATAATGGGTCATATCTGGCTGAGTGTCAGTACTGCAAGAAGAATCCATACTCAGCTATAGGACAAAATGATGGGGAAAAAATGAAATTTTATTCAGAACTATATTTTAAAAAATTAGTAAGATTGGATCACATTTATAACTGTAGAAGTCTAAAGAGGAGGTCACTGTCTTCTGGGAGTCATTCATAGTACATGACATCTGAAGGGTGATACCTAGTAGGATGGTAGGGAAATGAGAAAAAGTCCAGAAGAGACCTGCAAGAATGTGAAGAGGTTTACAGGGGCAATTTATGTGGGAAAGAAGAAAGAAATATTTTTTCTGGAAAATGGGAATCTGAGCAGACAGATGATTGAGAAAACAATGATGTTGCAATCTGCTGAAAAGGGAAAGGTATGCTAAGGTGTTCTCCTTCCCGGCATAGCAGAATCTGCTCACTGTTCAGAAGAAAGATTTAGGATGGATATGAGGAAAAACCTTTGAGCAGGATGGTGAGAAATTAGGCACAAGCTAAGTAGAGAAATTACAGAAAGTCCTGCTTTATAGATTTTTTAAGAAGGTATTACCTAAAATATGTGCTCATATATGGCTACGGTAAATTCAATCCTGCCTCAAAGCAGACTGTGGTCTGCTTTGTAGTAGTAGTCTTCTGATGACTGGCTTTTCTACAACTGCCCTTCCCTTCTGGTGCTTTCATCAGGCTCTCCCTCCAAACGAACTGTCTGCAGTGTGCCTCAATCCCTACTGTCTTCTCCAGGCTTCCCATTTCACTGCCTCCAGCTGCTCTAGAAACCAAGAAAGAAATTGGTGCCTGTTGATGAGAAAAAGTATGAGAGGAGGAGCACACTGGCACCCCAGGTCTGGACATCTTCAGATGCGTGCAGTTACCCACCCCACCCCCAGGACTGTAAAGGGTGCAGGATCCTTCCACACAACAGCTGGCTTGATGCAAATACATGAATATTTATGTACATTCAACACCTTTGCTCACCTTTGTTTCTTCTAAGCTGCTTGAAGGTACATGAATGATGCAGGTGGCAGGGGGAACTATAAACGGTGCAAGTCAAGGGGGAGAGGAGATGCCTGCCTTTGCTATTCAGCAGCCCTGAGGCTGCACAAGCTCAGTGTGACTGCAGTCAGGGTGCTCTTTGTCAGAGCAGAAGGCACTGAAGTTGGAAAGAGTGGAGAAGTCTGAAACTTGTCTGTCAGTGCTGAAATTATGGCCCCAGTACAAAAATTTCAAATATCAGGTAATTTGAAGAAACTTTTTCTGCAGGTAGTGGTTTTCTTTTTTAAATTATATAGATAACTGCAAAACCATGTATCCCTGAATGCTCTAAGGACTAGCTGACAACATAGCTTAATGTGTTGGTTAATATCACTACACTATTTCCTTCTGCTATTCATCTCACCGTAACAAAGTGTAGGGGAAGACAGCTCACAGGTATCATTTACAATTACCCTGCCAGTGTAGTATCTCAGATCTTTGCACTCAAATATCTATGTGTATGCACATTCATCCCTACAGGAAAATATTTCTCTTGTGTTTAAAAAAACGATCCTAAGAAACTCAACAGGAAAATGCTGTTGTGCAACGTGGGAACAACTTAAGCCAGCAGCACCTGCATTCAGTTAGTTAGAATCAAAAGGGAGTGTTTCAACCTTGGAACTGAGAAGGAGTGTGTGAATCAAAACATTCAGTTTGCAAAAAGTCCTGAGAATTCTAGTTAACTGAATGACAATACCAGGTGCTGTTTACCAAAGAACCCTAATAAAGGGGAAATGCAGAGAGAGCACTGTGGAGAATTCTGAAAAGCGAATCATGGTGTGCGCAGCCTCATTTCTTCACTGTCTATAGTGCAGTGATAAGGTTGTGCTGTGATAGTGTATGTCCTTTTGTGGTGTTTTTTTTAAGAACAACTCAAATATTTAGCATCTGAGAAATAAAAACACAGCCTTAACATTGTTATGATCAACTCAGCCATTATACTGTCCCAGTATGTCCATTTATGCTTTCCATTTCACAAGGTTGAGCAAGATTTACCTCTACCCTATGTCCAACCATTTAGCCCTTCAAAAAATTTGCCTGTGCTAAACTGCATTGTAAACCATCTTTTGCCTATTATGCCACACTGTAACTATATTTCCCATCAGTAACCCATAAAGTGCTTCCAAAAGGTTGTCACTGGTTATAGCTGGCCTTAATGGGACAGGAAGGAAGCGGAGTACAGGCAGTGTGGTTGTGCACTGCAGTGCTATATTTCTCGGTTTTCCAATATTCTGAGTCTTGCTGAGCTCAGTATTCTGAAAGGACGAGACTTATCCCTGAGCACTGACTGACTCAGAAAGGATTTATGAAAAAAATTAATTGCCTCTGAAATGAGGGAAATTAAGTAGCATGGACCCAAAATGAATGCTTGCAGGGTCTGCACACTCTATGACACACTGCAGCATTTCAGTGCCATGGCTAAAGCTTTCAGTGTGCTTTATTTCTCAGCGATACGAGCGTCTTATCTGCAATTGGGTTTGTATTATAGGTATTATCTGCAAACAGATATGTTGATGTCAGATATGTTGATGACACTGAGCTGAGTGGTGCAGTCAACACACCTGAAAGACTGCATGCCATTCAGAGGGACCTGGACAAGCTTGAGAAGTGGGCCCATGGGAATGCCATGAGATTTAATAAGAGCAAGTGTAAGATGCTTCACCTGGATTGGAGCAACCCCTGGTAACAATACAGTCTGAGGGATGAACAAATGGAGATCAGCCCTGCCGAGAAGAACTCGAGGATGAGAGACTGGATATGAGCTGGCAGCTCAGAAAGCCAATTGTATCTATCACCTCCCAAGGGCACAGGAGCAGGCAGTTCCCAAATGTCAGAAGGCATGCAGATGAGGCAGAAGGCCAGCTTGGTTGAGCAGGGATCTTCTCTTAGAAATAAGGAAAAAAAGGAAGGCATATACCCAGTGGAAACAAAATCAAATGACATGGGAAGAATTCAGAGATGCTGCTTGCTGGTAGGGAGAAAGTTCATGTGGCCAAAGCTCAGCTGGAATTGAAGCTGCCAGAAATATGGAGGACAATAAAAAGAGTTTTTTCAAATACATTAATGGCAATAGTCAGCATAGAAATATCATTGGCCCATTATAGGATGAGGATGGTCGCCTCACAAACAGGGACAGAGACAAGGCAGAGGTGTTTCATGCTTTCTTTGCCTCTGTCTTCAACACAGATTATGGACCAAGGGGATCTCAGTGCCCTGACCTGGAGGACCATGACTGAGAGAATTATTAACTCCCAGTGAACGCTGAAATTGTGTGGGATCTGCTGCTCCAGCTGGATCCCTACAAATCTATGGGGCCTGATGGGATTCATCCCAGAATCCTCAAAGAGCTAGCTGATGCCATTGCAATACCTCTCTTGATGATTTTTGAGCAGTCTTGAAAATCCAGAGAGGTCTCAGCTGACTGGAAGCTGGTGAACACTGTCCTGATTTTCAAGAAGGGCAAGAAGGAGGACTCTGGAAACTACAGGCCTATCAGTCTTATTCTGGGAGGTATTGAAAATCACCTAAATGGTAATGCTGTCATTGGTCACAGCCAGTACAGCTTCATGAGAGGAAAGTCCTGCTTATCCAACCTGATTTCCTTTTA
>VYXB01003582.1:50439-122577 GCA_013397135.1 Pachyramphus minor | reverse complement strand
CCTGTTCGAGTGAGTCCAGAGGAGGGCTACCAAGTTGATCACAGGGATGGAATGTGTCTCCTGTGAGAAAAGGCTGAGAGAATTGGGGTTGTTCAGTCTATAAAAGGGGAGGCTTAGGGGTGACCTAACTGTGGCCTTCGGTACCTGAAGGGAGCCTCAAAAAAAGATGAAGTGAGATTTTTTACAAGAGCTTGTAGTGACAGGACAAGGGGAAATGGATTCAAACTGAAAGACAGTAGGGTTATATTAGATATAAGGAAAAAATTCTTTAATGTGAGGGTAGTGAGGCACTGGAACAGGCTGGCCAGAGAAGTTGTGGATGCCCCATCCCTGGGAATGTTCAAGACCAGGCTGGGTGGAGCTCTGAGCAACCTGATCTAGTGAAAAGTGTCCCTGACCATGGCAGGGGGGGGGAACTAGATGATCTTTAAGGCCTCTTGGAACTCAAACCCGTCTAGGATTCTATGGCACCTCAAGTGAAGAGTCAGAGTTTGACACACTCATCACACATACTGTAAGGCTTCTGCCACCTCCTTATAGTAATACATCAGTGATTCTCTTCAGATGTGTTTCAAGGCTAAATTTGCAGTAACAAAAGGACTTCTCAACAGGAGCACACTAAGACTCCCTCTTTTTAATATATCCCAGAGCCAACTCCTGCTGTGGGCCTTGTAGGTCCCAGTAGGCAAGTGGCTCATTGTCTCAGTATAGAAGCATAGGGTGGTTGGAAGTTCACATGGGAAGCAGGTCTCAGAACATTCCTTTGACTTTCTGCTGTTTAATGAAGAAAAATTAAGTCCTAGTTCCCTGGAGTTGAGAGGAAGGCTAGCTAATGGCATCCATGAAATGTGGGACTCAAATCATCTGTTTTGGCACATAAGGAAGCATAAGTAGCACATAAGAAGCCATAAGGAGCACAGGTATTTTCTTCAAAGAAAGAGGGGTTCTGACTGAATTGAATTCTGTTTCTCTGAATCTCTGTTTCTAAAGTGCTCATTGTATACAGACACTTGTGAGGTCATATTTAGCTTGCTGAAACAATTGTAGAGATAATTTTAAGCTCAGACACGGAAGCGATGCATTTGATGTGGGATGGAATAGCATTTGACAGCAGAAGGGCTGAATTCCCAAAATGATCAGCCAAGGCTGCATTAGAATGGTAAGAGACAAGGTGTGTGCACCTTCTACAAGGAAGGTGTCTGCAAGCATAATTGCTTTATGTCGGTGTCCGCAGTTCTGACAAAAATTGTAGGTGAATATCCAGTTTTCCCTGGTGAATTTCTTACAATATAAGACAGTGCTTAGCACAGTGAGCAGAAAACTGATCTTTTTCAAAAGCTGGTGCTAAGAGCTCTCATAGGGTCCCAGCAAGAATGTAACAAGCATCTTTAGCCATGAGGAGTTCACATGGAAAAATTGAATGTGACAGTGATCTCCAAAATCCCATTTGCTTCCACTTCTATATATGGAATTTTATTTCCCTTGGAACAATATCTAAAAAGAAACATGAGAATTTAGAAATAATATCTACAAAAGAAAAAGTTTAAGTGGTGTAGAAAACATCAAGGCTCTCAGGTTTTACCTGAGAGTTATAAAACTACAGAATCTGCTAAAAACCCGCCTTCTAAAACTACTGAAGTTAGGCTATACCCAGTCTAGCAGAAGGAAATTGCAACAAAATTTATATTATGAATTACAAGCATAGGATGTTGTTCATATTTCAAACACTGGAAGCCTACAACTCATGAACAAAACAAAGGAAACCAAACACAAATAAACAAAGGAACAATTAAATCCCAGAAGAAAAACACAAATGTTTTTATCTCAGCAACAACAAAATTATGCCAAATACATGGAACCTGTTCAGAATCTCTATATTTTTGTCTTTTCTAGGAGAGCTGATAGAAAATCATCCTGTTTGATTCCAGTATTGGAAAAGAAAAGAAAAATAAGAATCAATGGTCAATGATGATAGATCATTGGACTCTCATTATGCATTTGCTCTGCATAAATATGTAACTGTTGTGGTCCTGTCCACTCCAACCATCTTTACAATGCCAGGGAACACTCTGGCCTTTTGGCTCCTCATGTGCTCTCTCCTTCTCTGCCTTCACACTGTGGTTTTGTTTATCACTCCTCACAGATGTTAGCTACAGAAAGACTCGTATTTCTCTTCTATGCTGAAGTCCCACTTCTTTGCTTCTTGCCTTGCTCTCCCTCTCATACTACTATTCTTATGCAGCTGATTCAAATCTTTTTCAACCCAATATATCTTTGTTCAGTCTTAGCATTTCCCTTAGCAAAGGGAATTCCTCCTATTGCCTCCACTTCCATTTCTACATCCACCCAAATTTGCCTCTTTGACATCTTCTATCACTTCCCCAGAACGGGTGACCCTATACTTCTTTGTCCTTCCATCCATGATTGGGTCTTACCCTGAGCTTCTGCACTTATCTCCATTTCAGTCTTTAACTGTGCTTTAAGTGCTTATGCATGTGCTTGTGGTTTCTGAACTCATAATTGGATAGATTCTTTAGTGTAGTCCTTCAATACTTTAAGCAATAATAAAATGCACAGAATTTTGTGAGGAAAACAAATTAATATTTTCTCTTTCCTCTGAGGAGAGAACAAGCAATTTGAGAGGAGCTTTCTCCCTGAATAACAAACAATATTCAACTTCATGAATACATGTGTGGGGAGCAACTTCCCAATTAGAGTACTCTTCAGGATATTTTGGCTTGTGCTCATCCCTCATGAAAGAGCTTGGTGGAATTCCACCCACTAAAGAGTGAGCTTGGAGCACTGACACACCACATTGAGGGAGGTTTCCAGGAATAATGTGCCATTTGCTCGGATACAAGTTCACCACATGTTACAGAATATTTTTTTCCCCCTTTCATTTGCCTTACTCTTTCATTTGGTGTTTTTAAAGACATTTAAATGTGTGCATTTTCCAGGATACAAATATATTAACCACTTGCATAATAATAACAATAACAGCAGTATTTGTGTAGAAATCAGCATGTTCCCATAGCTTTGAGCATGTCGGACAGTCAGTTGCCTTACCTGTCCAGCTGCGTGACATCTTGAAAAAAAGAGGAAGTGTGTGGGTTTCCTCGCTGATGTCCATTGCTGACCTCACTATGCCTAATACTGTGCATGATGTGCATGACAGATAGTCCTTTGAGAAAAAGGGGGGTCCAGAGAGGCCACTGGGCGCAGATAGATAGAAGGTGTGACTACAGTCACACAAGAAGTGCTGGATCACTTAAATAAGTTCCACCTCTCCACATAAATATGTAACTATGCTATTGGAAAGTGAGGTGTTTAGACAAGGTTAATTGCTTTGACTCCTCTGTAGTCAAGAGAGAGAAGAAAATCTCCAGAAGGGGTTTTGTTTCATCCTGAGGTGGGTGGGCAGGAAAAGCAAGATGACTCATCTTCTGGGATTGCCTTTCTGTCTTTACTCACTATGGAGGAAACTTAGTCATGAGTTCACACGTTGTCCAATCTTGCGAATTACATGAGATAAGTCACTCTCAAAGTACTTACGGCAAACCAGGTTGCTACTGGAGGGGTTGAGGCCCTGCAACAATTGCACTCAGAGAATTTTGGAGTGCAAACCTGGGATTTCACCAGCTGCACTTGAAGACAGAATGTCCTGACTCCCCCTGTATTCAGCATCCCTACCTGGGGTTCAAGCCAGCAGGAGCTGCTGGTGTTGGGCAGCTTCCAAAAAGTCATGTCCCAAACCATGCTTTTGGATTAGTTAAGAGAAATTACTAGGTAGCCTGTAGCTCATTTGTCTTTAAGACTCTATTGTCTACCTTGTTAGGATAACTATTTAATAGCTATTTGGCATAAAAGCCAAGGACAAGAAACAGCAAAATAAATAGATCAAACACACAGATACAGAAACCTGAAAAAGCTGATTGATGAGACGCTTAGTGAACCACTCAAGTACAACTTTGAAGAGTCAGATGTTCAGATGCAACTTCATAAAGGTAAGAAGAAGGAAAGGAAAATTATTATGTGTCTTATGGGGAAGAGCAATCTTATTATGAGTTGAGGGAAAATGTGTGACTGTTTTAAAGTTATTATACAAGATTCAGAGGAAGAACAAAAAGGAGGCATCAAGGTAGACATGGAAGAAACAAGTGTGGGGGAAAAAAGTCCAAAAAATAACCAGAAGATAATCATGTGTAATCAGGTGCTGGTCAATATGCTCACCTGTCCAGGCTCTGTATCTGAGCACCTCAATCTCTATTATCTCCTTTTTAAACTTTGTTCCTAAACATCTGATGTGTGAGCCCTATATGGAATCTACCAGTAAGCTTCAAGCCAGACTAGCAAATGAGTAGGACAGGTCTGTGGCTGGATACTGAAGGGACCACAGGATTGAGGTTGACTGAGCCTTTGGAGTGGTCAGGGTGCTGGGATTGCAGGGTGCTTTGTGTTTTTTTGAATGGTCCAGCTTTCCATTACCATCTCCAGTCTTTTCCTCCAACAAGGCAGCCAGTAATATGTGCATGTGTTCCTCACTAGAACAGATGCCAATTTTTCTTCAACTAATAAGCATTCGGTCTCTCCCTAATGCTCGTGTGAGATTTCCAGTGCTCCCAGTTTTGTGGAAAAAGACTATTTGGCCTGTGGCTGTCATGAGGACACTACTGTTTTGGATGTTGGAATTAGGTTAGATTTCAGCCTCCTCTGATCTAGACATCCAACTGCTTCTATCTGATTCTTCTCCTCCATTAATATTTCCATAAAATCAATATATTGCTATCATGCTGGGACAATTTCACCCATTTTTTAAGGAATATGTTGGATACATGCTCCCTTGAAAACTGGGATACTTTGGAGAACAAATAGAAAGAATATCTCCTACTGTACACAGGGCTTAAATCACTGAAAAAAAATTATTCACTCCAGATGAGTTCTCCTTCATGTTGTTCAAGTTTGCCCATGGTGGATCTGTAAGCAGGAACAACTCCGTACTAAAGACTCCAAGGCATGAAATTCAAGTTTTTAATTTTAATTTTAAAAGTTAGGTAAAACTTTCACATAAAGGGAGATTTAGTTTTTTATTATTATTAATAAGAGATTCAGTTAAGCTGTTTTGATTTTCTCTGTAGTCAGCAGGACTCTGCTCAATTAGTACTACAGACAACCTAATCTATGGCAATAATAAAACACTAGAAGAGATTACTATTAGTTTTTGAATAATGCAAGGAACAAATAGTCCCTGCTTAATTTTCCATTCGGTTCCACAAGAGTTACCACAGGCCTTAAAAGACTGAAAGAAATACTTACCAGAGTCAAGTGAAGTTCATGACTTTGGGACTCATTGTGTTTTTCTCCCATTTACAGGTCTGAATCTGGACTACGGTTAGTGCTATTGCTCTCATCTTCTAATGGGTTCTGTAACTATTTTTTCTGGATTCATTTTTTGCTTTTGACTTCAAGCTAGAGGATTACTACCTTGGAGCTGTTCTTCAAACATTGTTTCCCAAGTGACTTCCCAAGCTTTGATCTATCCAGGAGCCTCTGTATCATAAAGGACTTTTTCTCCATAAAATTTCAGATCCAATACCTCATTTCTATTTTTGTGTTTTATCATTATCCAACATGTTTATCTTATAGTTTCAATAACATCTTGAAGAAAGAGATATTGGGCATAAAAATATCTGAGTAACATAGAGAACAATATTTTCTCTTGTCATGTATTTTGTGTAAATAATAGTTCTTGACTTGATAGTCTTATTGTGATAAAAGGCAACTGAATTAAAAAAAAACCACTGAAGTGTCATTTTAAATAACTGCCTAAATTACAGGAGCTTGATTTGAAAAGGGACAAAGGAAAAACACAAAAACATATTTCCCAGAGAACAGAGCTGCAACTAGGCTATTATCTATTTTTGTCTCCTGTCAATAATTTTATATTATCAGTATCTTTCATAACTAGATTGAGGAAGGAAATAAATTATATTCCTCTAATGTCTCTAGTAGATTATTTTGAGAGATATATTGGGTTGGGGTCTATAAGAAATATTTGAGTTGGAATTACATAGTAGAACCAATAGTTCAGTTTGGAAGGGACATTTGGGCATCATTTAATCTCACTCCCTGCTCAAAGCACAGCTCACTTTGAAGTTAAAGCAGGCTGTTTGGCACCTTGTCTGTCTGAGTTTTGATTTCTGGAGGATGGAGAATCCCACAGCTGTCTGGGCAGTCCAGACCTGTGTTTCACTGCCCTCAAAGGAGATGTATTTTTCTTACATCTTCTTCTTACATGTTTGTAATTTCCCTTGCTTCAGCCTGAGACCATTGTCTCTTGCCTTTCTCTTGTGCATACTGAGAAAACCTGGTTCTGTTTTCTTCACTGTTGGTAACTGGTGACAACAGTTGGATGCCCTCTAAGCTTTCTCTTTTCAAGGATAAACACAAACTTTACCCACCAATGAAATTGTTCAGTGTCTGTACGTCTGGAGGTGGTGCAAGGGGTTGGAGGTGCAAAAGAAAAAAACATTTCTGCTGTAATATTGCTGTTTATCTTACAATCCTAAATGTAATGGTTTGATCCTTAGCTACATGGCTTGCAAATTATTTCAGAAAATACTACACCAGATCGCACATTGGTTTGGAAAATAAAAAGTTACTGTCATAGCCAAAACAGTCTATCTCTCCCCTTCATATAAGTCACTCTTTTTATTTCAGCTTTCCATTTTGATTTAATAATTTATGTAAAATATTCCCAGGAGAATGGATGTAATTTCTGTAATGCCCCAATGTCTGTAGTTTGAGGAATTCTCCCTTTACAGTTGAGGAGGGACACCCAGTTCCCAGCACAGCTCTTTGCAGATGTACCTCTCTTGTAATACATTTTGTTACTAATAAAGAACAATATCTCTCATCTACTTGTCATTTTATAAAGACATTAGCAGCCATACAAAAACAAGAATAGGTAGAGAACAATTAAAAAGCTTTATCCCAAATAAAAAAAAAAACAGTGCTACAGAACTATCATTTAATTTTGAATAGTGACTGTGCAGAGCTGAGCTAGACTACATTGGTGGGTAGCAGTAATTTCTTTTATTAGATCATCTAGTACATTTTAAATCTGCAATATTGTTTTTAAACATGGTTCATGGAACTTGGTATCTCACACAGACTAGCACATAGTGTCCAGCACAACTGTCACTTTAAACGAGACAAAATGCTCTGCATTCAAATGAGAGCCTGTCGTTTTCTTAAACTCATCACATAGAACAAAATAGTGCACAGAATAGCTGAGGTTGTAAGGGACCCCTCTGGATATCATGTAGTCCAACATCAGTGCTAATGCAGGGTCAGCTAGAGGACTGTGTCCAGTCAGGGTCTGAATACCTCCAGGGATGGAGACTCCACAACCTCTCAGACCAACCTGTGCCAGTGTTTGGTCACAGGTAACTATTCTTTTTCTTATATGAAGGTGAAATTACATGGATTTTAATTTGTGTCCTGTTAGTGGGCAACACCAAGAAAAGCCTTGCTCCTTCTTCATTCCTTCTCTTCTCCAGGCTGAAGAGTTCCAGCTCTATGGTCATGAATGATCCTCCAGTCCCCTCAACACTGTTTTGACTTTTTTTCTGGGTTCACTCTGATATGTCTCCCATGTGCTGGAGAGCCCTGATCTGGACTCAGTATTTCAGATGTGTCTCACCAGGGCTGAGAAGAGAGGGAGGACCACTTCCCTTAACCTGCTCGTAATGCTTTACCTCATGCAGCCCAGGATACTAATGATCATTTTGGCTTGAGGATGCGTCACTTGCTTGTGGTCAGCTTGGTGAACACTAGGACCTCCAGGTCCTTGTCTATAGAGTTGGCTTCTGGTGAAACAGCCCTCTGATTGTACTGGTTCATGGGATTATTCTCCACATAGTGCAGGATTTTGCATTTCTCTTTGTTGAGTTTCATGAGGTTTCTGTCAGTCTATTTCTCCAGTCTGTTGAGGTTCCTCTGGATGGCAGCGCAATCTCTGGTATATCGGGAACTCTTCCCTGTACTTTTCCTTTCTCTGCTCTTCCTATATGATCTCTGGCACTCTTTACAAGCTTCCATTCCTGATTGATTCCAAACTTTAACAGTAACCTAGAAATTTGACTCTTCAGGCTATTATGCAAAGGGCTGCATTCTGCCCAAATGTTTTTAACCAGGCTGTGCTCCATCTGCCCTTGGCACCTTGGATGTTCTACCTGTTTTGTTGAGTTTTTACTCCTACACCTCCCAGTGCATTTCATAGGGAATTACATTTCTGATTGTACACAGAATCATTTGAGAGAGGTTCTTTGCCTTAATTAATGAAGCAGAAGAAAGCTACCAAGCACTCCCAGATGAAGTTACTCAATATTTTCCATTTAAAGCAGTACTGCGAATTTTTGCTCTGTGAAATACCCGTAGCTACTAATTTGTGGGTCTAACTAACTAAGCAAGCTTGGATCTCATCATGAACACATTAGGGTCACATAGTGTGCTCTTAAATAATTTCAGCCAAGATTTCTTACCCCTCTACATGTTTTCTTGAATATCAATTTGCTTTGACTTTCTTACCTGAAGTCTAGAGGAAAGCATATGCCAAGATACAAATACTTAACATCACAAATAAGTAAAAAAAGGTAGTATTTAATGTTGAGTTTATAAATCAATATAGAAACTTATTTCTACAAAAGCAATTTTTCTTCATTAACTGAGCTACTGACATTGAGTAACCATTCACACTGTTTTCTTAGTTGCTCTAATTAGTTCCTTTGAAGTATTTACCTCCCTGTACTGGCTAGATGGAAGACTTAGGACCTAAACACTTAGTAATTTGAATCATGCATTTAATCAGACAAAAGTTGCTTTGAGTGATGGTGAGAACACTTTGTCTGTTCAGGCCTTCTGACTTTAATAGAAAGTAAAGATCTATGAGATTTTGTAATCACTTGCATTATTGTGGTGGTTTGAATCTGGCACCCAGCCAAATGCCCAAACCCACAGCAAAGGCCTTCCCCCCTCCCTTCCCTTCCCAGGGCAAAGAAATAAAAACTGTAGGACCCGAGATCAACCGAATTATATAAAACATATATATATTTACATATATCACAGTTATATACAATTAATATACTATATACACATCTAAGGGGGACAACATACCCCCAAAGGGAGAGGGTAAGGGAAAGGGAAAAAGGGAAAAAAGGGACAAGCAAAAGGAAAATCAAAATAAATTTACACTCTCAAAAACCCAACAAAGAAGTATTAACCAAGTGAAATCTCATGACTTTCCTTGAGACAGCCAAATATCGCCGACCACCCACCAGCAACCTCCGCCTCCCAAGGCCCACAAGGCCGCACCAGGCCTCACTCCTCCACACGGGCAGAGCCGACAGCAGAGAACCTGCGCCTTCGGATCTACTGGAAGGGAAGAGAACAAAGGCTTCTCCCTCCTTCTTATTTATACACCAGGTTATGTAAAAATCATATGGAATACTGGGAGCATGGTCACTTCCTTGGTTGCAACCTGGTTACCAGGAAAAAGACCTGGGCCAAACCATCGCAACTATTTTAGAGGCACAGGGAGAAAGTAACTGAACAAAAAATGCTATACAAAAAAGCAGTGGAACTCTGACTAATTATCTGCTTAAGTACTGAATTTTAGAGAATTCCTACATAATCTACCGCCTGTGGAAGCAGAGTTTTTGTTCCAATATTTAGATGGTTATGAATCTCTATGAGAAATTTTAGTTATTACCAGGTTATTCTTTCTGTCTTGATGCTTAATCATCCCTGAGATGAAGGAATGATAATACAGTTCTCTTCTGAGAAGAAAATATGAAAATATATACAAAGATGTTAATTTTTATGAAATACAGAGAGAACCCTAATATTTTGGAAAGGCAAAAATGGAATTGCTTTTAAAATAGCCTCAGATGGGTTGTTTTCTAAATGAATAGGATAACTAATCTATAATTGTGGTCAGTGAATTTTACTCACAATTCTGCACCACATCTTTTGGTACTCCTAGTTCTTCTAAACTTTTTAATGGTTGAAGTTTCTTGAATAATTCTTCCTATGGCTTACCTATGTGCAAGCTAAACACAGCATATAGGGCTAGAACATGCATTAAATGGCAGCTCACAGGCAAGAATAGTTCTACTGTCAGGACATATTCTTTGTTCCTTATTACTAAAGAAAAAAACATGGGTTATTATTTTTTGATGAAGGAAAAACTTTTAACTCTTCACATGTAACTTTATTTTTCTGCTGGCAATTCAAGAAAATCTCAGCTAATGGTATTTTCTTCTCTATATTTCCATTATTGTTTACCAGGCAACACCATCTCTGTTGCTGGTGGATATCAGGTTACGTTCCAGATTGCTTTGCATAGTAAATTGCATTTTTTTAGCCTCTAAACTCTATGGAGTGTCTTCACTCTCCTTTCTCTGGGTAATAGCAAAGGTGTGGAGCTCATCCATATCTTTGAAAAAGGCTGGAGGGATGAAACTGTAAAAAACAGGTTGCCAATTTTTCTCCAGCTTCCTGTTAAAGTGGGCCCCTTCTTTAACAACTTCTGGTGAAATTGTGTCGGCTGAATTTTCAGGGAAACCTTGTTCTTTTATTTCTTTTTAGAGATTAGCAATAAACAATCTTGATAATAATGTTTTAGTCAGCTTCTGTATTCACTTTCCCCCAAAATTTTTCATAACAAAATGCTAACAGATTTGACTTTCATATGCTGTCATTCCTGAAGGAGTTAAGGTCTGCAAGAAGAATACCTGAATTTGTGTACGCAGCAACCATTTAAAATTTTAAAGTTAAGATTTATTTGTTCAAGGGAGGCCAAAAATAGTATTGAAGCTAATGAATCTCTGTGGGCTCTTTATTGGCAGTTATATGTTTTCTGGCAAGAACCACAGAGAGAAAAATAATACCTTGCACTGCAGTAATGTTTTCTGTCTCAGCACCATAAAGTTTTACAAACTTTAAACTGCAGAAATGCTCAAAACTCCTGGCTTTGGGTAACCCAAGAGGACACAAATTTCCATTTTCAGAGCTAGCCTTTTATCTCTATTGGTAGTACTAAGACCAGGTCACAGAGTTGTTCTGGTTGCAAGAGGCCATGTCAATATGTCCGTAGCACAGAGCTTACCATGCTGGTTATGAGCTGTCCTCCTTTTCACCAGAGTCAGGAGAGGTCCTTGGACACCTTTGGCCTTGGGGCTACTGCTGCCTGCTGTTGTGGTGCTGCTGGGAAGGAGATAATAAATCTACTGCAGAATCTGCATAGCCGGTAACAGGTGAATCAAGGGCAAATGCAAAACAACATGACATCCAGTAGCTTCTGTCAGGTGGGCAAGGGGTGGTCATCCCAACAAATCTGAAGCCACAGAGACTGTCAGAGTTGCCACCCCATTGGGCATATTCACATCTAGCTTGATTTTCTTTATTTGATTTCTTCAATGAGTATTTGGAACAGATCCTCCCTTCCTTTTGCTTTGATCAGCTCATGGGACTTTTGTCTGCTTGGTGCCTGCCATTTCCATCTGCTTCACAAGGCTAAAACACATGTCATGGCCCCCTGAGAAACCACCTGGAAAAGTACTGGAAAGGAGCATAAAAGACATAATAAATAAAGTACACAGGGCACTTCTTAGTAAGGGAAAGATATATCCAGAATAACAATGACTCAGAAAGAAGAGTTTCATCTGCAGAGGGGAAATACTGCATCTGGGGAAGAAAATGTTTACAATTATAAATGATTAATAACCATGCCAATTTTCTACCTAATAACTTTGACAAACTTCTCTAAAGCCAGCCTGCCCTCTAACATGTTCTCTGCAGTAACTGATAAGGCCAAGTTTGTTCCACTGCAGCCAAGGTACTAGAAAGTTTCTGGATGTGCACATAATAGCTCGTATATTGTCTCAAGAGAGATATTAGACCTGGTGTCCAGAACCTGCTGTTTGGTTGCTATTTACCACCCAGATGTCACTCCTGAAAGCTCAATAGGTTTTTCTCTCTGTCGGGTCTCTGACAGCACCCAAAGCCTAGAGCCCCTGAAGGCAGAAGAAGAGACAGGGCATGGGTGCATCAGCAGCAGCTGCTGGAGCTCCCAAAAATTGGTGGGTGTGTTTTTTTGGTCATCTGAGGGGCCCCCAATGGTCCTCAGTTTTATGAAACCTGAAGAAACCACTTCAGAGGGTGAGGAGCCCTCAACAACTCTGCTCCTTGGGGAAGATCCAAAGCTTTGGGGTTCCCTGGAGAGGACCTGCTTTAGCCAGAGTCTAAAACCTACTGTCCAAGTCTTCTTCAGCCTCTTCTGCTGGTAGACAAATAGGTACCAAAAACTGTGGGGAGGTGCAGCTGGATGAGCCACATGTGCCCCAGAAGGTGTGAGGCTACATCAGTCCCTTGTCTTGTTATAACTATATGAATTAGCTTGCAGAATCTGTCCCACCTAACTGAATTGCTTCCGTATTTGAGTGGAATCCCAGACATTTGTGTACAGTGTGAATGTGGATGTCTTATGCTACATTAATTTTTTCATCTGAAGATAGCTTGACAGACAGGCAAATAGATACATGCAGGTGCCAGTTTATACTTAAGTGAGACATAAGGAATATTAAACAACCATTACTTATGATAAACTCCATTTCTTCTTTCCTTATTAAAGTGCACCAAGTTTATGTTTCTCTCTGCCTATAAAATTGGAAGACATTCATTAACTAATCTGTTATCTAATCTCTTCTGGAACATCCCTTACAGTTTTTTCAGTCAATTTAAGCCAGTTATAAATTTGCTAATGCCTTCATTTTCACAGAAATAAGAGAGAGCATGTATTTTCATTGTGTATTAATGAAAGACAAATTTTACCCCAAACAATTGAATTTATAAGTTTATAGAAAAAAAAATTGTTTTTCTGAAAAGTGAAGTTTCACTTGAATGATTGATATGAATTGAAGTGTATTTTAATAAACATAAGGAAGTTAATAGTGCAGGTGAAAAACATCATTGCTTATTCAAAAAATGTTCTAAATAAATGTAGTTCATCATTTTCCGTGATTGAATTAATGACTTGCAATAAAAAGACTGATTAATTCATATGACATCTTGGAGAATATAACAGAACGATAAGGCTTAAGCCTGACCCTTCATCCATCAACTACGAGCTGCCTGTAACGTTTTATGATAGGATATGCACACACTACAGATTTGTGAGAAGGTAATTCAAGCAGAAGTTTCATACATATATTTGCAAAAGGGGTGGTGATAGCTTCAGATTGCCATCCTGCTTATTCATCCCGAAAGGGCAAACCAGAGAAGGAGCTAGGATCAAGTGCTCAGTTGTTGGATGGCATAATACAGACAAAGAGCACCAATTCTTTTGCCACTAAGGAAAACCCAGTGCTAAGAGCTGGGTGAATTTGGGACAAATTAGACCTGTTTTGGGTAGTGGACATAGATCTTCAAATCTTCTGTGAATTTAATTTTCTTCCCTCTTGCCCCGTTTCTTTCTGATGCTCAGATGAAGCAATACTGGTCCCCTGATGTGATTGTACCCATCACACTTGGCAACAACTGCTGTAGGAGAGGAATAACATCAAGATGCTATTTTTCTGGGTTGCCCAGTGTAATAGTGCTCAAATCCTGGAGTTTCATGACAAATTTTATCTTCCTTGAACACAGTATTTTTCCAAAATGCTACTATGAGAGGAAACACTTATTTAAAATAAAAAAAAAAGGCAGAAGAAAACAAACAAACAAAAACCCAAAACAAATAAAAATAGAACACAAACCAAAAAAAATTACAGAGAACCCCATCCCAAAACAAAAAAACCCTGACCCAAAACCTTATAAGAGGTTTAAAAGACACTGATGATAGTTACTAAAATACCATGAGAACCAGACTCCATTTCAACAAGCAAGACTAGAACAAATGATTACAACATGTTCTCCAGCCTCTTCTTTCCTTGAAACCTTGCTGAATGATCTGTCCTGGGAATAGCCAGTTCAGTTCGTGGCACATTGAATTCCTTCACTGAAGTCAAAGGCTTCTCATGCTGTTTGCTGCACCGTGAGTTTGTCAGACGAATCTTTTAATCTAGTCCACAAAGATGTTTAAAATGGAGTAGGATTTCTAACACAGCAGAGGTTATTTCTGAGTCCTTGGCTGAGCAACAAAGCATCATGGCTAGCTCCTGTCCCGTGCCACTCTGCAGACTGACTGAGAGTGCCTGCCACAGGAGGAGGTGCACTTCACTAGCTTAATCTGTTTATAATACACAGTATTTTGCACAGGGGTTTTAAAAAAATACATTGTATAAAATTTTTATGAATCCCATTCCTTACATGTGGGGCTTGCTGCGTGTTGATAATGATCTCTGTTTACGACCCAGTGCAGACATGGAGACACATCAGGAGCTGGCACTGTAAGCCTTTAAAGAAAACACGGATCTGAATATAAACATCATGCCTTGTTTTGTCTACAAGTAATATATAGTTTTTAATGAGTACATTCCAGACAATTAGAAAATGTGCATTATTCTTCCTGTTGTGCACGTGAAGTGAGAAAAATAACTGGCAGCTGGAATGTGGACAGAAGGTACTTATGGATGTTTTCATGATGAAAGATACTGTATAGATGACTCTTGGTCACCTATTTCGATCACCCTGAATTTTCTCCTTGTCCATCATCCTTCCTTTACTCCCATATCCGCTTCCTGCAAGATTCCTTTGGATCCAAGCTGTAGTTCTTCCAGTTGCATCTCTGTCAGTAACACATCAAGTAGTCCAAGAACACTAAAAACTACAAACCCTAGTGTTCTTGGTTTGGCTGGTATAAAGTAAATTTTATTCTTGACAAAGTTAATTTTTTTCCTTGTAGCACACACTGATACTTAGTTGTTGCTGAAGAGTGCTGACCAAGTCAAGAGCATATTCAGCTTGTCATACTGCTAGAGACAAGGCTGCAGAGGAGAGGAGGGAACAAGAAGCTGAGAGGGAGCACAGCCAGGACAGCTGGCCCTAACTGGCCAAAGGGATATTCTCTACCATATTACATCATGATGATCAATAAAACAGGGGGGAACTGGCTGAGGAGCGCTGGTCTACAGCTTGGGGACTGATTCTGCATCAATCAGTGGGTGGAAAGAAATTGCACTGTGCATCATTTGTTTTGCATATTATTTCATCATTATTTTTATTATTTTCTCATCTTTTCTGTCATATTAAACTGCTTTTATCTCAATCCATGACTTTTACCTTTTTTTTGATTCCCTTCCGCATCCCACTGCAGGGAAGCAAGTGAATGGCGGTGATGGTGGTGTTTTGCTGCCTGCCGGGTTAAACCACAACACCAAAACAGATAAATGGACCAGAGGTTTATTTCAGTCGACCAGGTGAGAAAAATTGTCATCTGGACATTTCTTCTTTCCTATATGGCTAGGATGCACATCTGCCAGATGTTGCAGTAGGTTAGGTCAGGTGATGGCGCTGAGACACCCCAACCTCCAGATCTCTCCACCTGGTTGCATCACTTACATCTCATCTGTTCTTTGGTGGGGGATGCCTTTTTTTCTGGAACTATGCAGGGTGTAAGGGGATATGTGCTCTGGCTGGGGCCCCTGATTCTGCTGCAACACCCATAATGTGGGTTGAGCTTCTTTGCTCCCTTGCAGATGACCAAGGATCTCTGAGGAGTACTGTAGTGAGCTGAAGGGATACAAAGTTCTTTACCAATAAGGAGGGTGAGATGTTTTCTGTTGAATTGTGAATGCATAAAATGCACAGAAACAAGATAACAAAGGTCTTCCCACAGCAAGGCAGTTGACTGAACTGGGAGGTAGAGGACTTGCCAGGTGTGTCAAGAAAGCTGTTAGGCTTCTAAGTGTCTCACTGTCAAATTAAGAGGGGAAAACAGATTCTCACTCCTTCTGTCCTTCAGAGCCAACCTGACCATTAAAATATGTAAAAAGCAAATATCTGAAAATAAGAACTTGGCTCAGCAACATGGGTTACAGTCTCATCCGTTTAAAAGAACTAATGAATGATTCATTAGCCTTTTCTTTCAGATATTTGTAGATCTTCAATAAAAGCCAGTAGATATATAATTGAGCTGCCTGTAACAACATTAATCTTTCATTAATTTGATTTCTCTGTGGATATTATATTTTTACAAGACATTACAGGGTGCCATGAGTAATTAGTGTTCCTTCACTTCAGATCTTCTAGACTTTCAAGTGAAGTTCTGTACTAAGGACTTAAAAACAGTTATAAACTGAAAATTAATATTTGAAGTGATTCCCCAAACTAAAATATTTGGTGACATTTTTCCTCTTTAGAGCTGGAATTGATGCTAACAGTGAAGGTTGAGGTCTGTGGTCCCATTCCAGGTATCCAAGCTCATTACCTGGGGCTTCACTTGAGCCAAGCTACTGCATAGTGCTCCAACAGCTCTGCTCTAGCTCTCATCTCAGCTTTCTTATGAGAAGAATCTTTCTTATGAGAAGAATCTTTCTTATGAGGCTCTATCTTATGAGAAGGCCTCTTGGCTCTACTGCATGAAAGTTCTACTGCCTCAGTTCAGTCATGGACTTAGCTTGTCTATCGGAACAGTTCTCCTTCCAGTTATACCAATTTTTGGAGATAATAGGATGTAGGAGATAAACTATCACCATTTTATAGTGCTAAGACTGAGAAAGAAATTAAATGCTGCAATAGTTGCAAGATGTTTGTGATTTTGTTTGGGTTTGTTTGTAGTTGAAATTTCTTTTGTCTAGGATGTGGCACACATTTAAAGTTGTCATATGTGTAATAAGTAGCTAACATGCAAATATTTGGTAGAGCCCTGAGTACATTTTTTCTCAAGGAAGAAAATTGCAATACATGAGTAAATTTGAGGAGGCATTTTCTTCCTGTGGAGCTATCTTTGCATTCTCCGAAACTTAGCTTTCCCAGCAGTATGTGCTGGGGGATCTCATGTTCATCATGTGAAGGATTCATTTCTGTTTGCTTTAATGGTGCACATGTCCAAAAATGTGATGCAACACACATGTGCCAATCACATACTTTTCATCAAGTTTGCCTTTCCTTTATTAATCATGAACAGATGTTTGAGTTCAGCACGGGTGCTATCAATAGCATGCTATATTAAAAGTAGTTGTACAGTTTCAGGAAAAACCCCATATTTTAGTTTTTAATAGCTTTTAGTTAGTTCAGTAGAGAATAATAAGATAAAAATCAACATTCAACCTCTGCATATATCAAATTTGAAATCTCTAAGTATGCTGCTTTCCTGCCCATGACTATCTTAAGTCTGCTCATTGTCTTCCCCTATACAAGTGAAGACAAGGAAGATCCAAAGTTTTATTTAACATGCAGGAGAAATTATGCTTTTGCACTCTGTTGGAGCAGGAATTTCTAAAGAAGCAGAAAAAGAGCTGTTATTAGGACAGTCTGAGGCAAGTCTTCCAAGAAGTTCAATGAGCTTTTTAAATTTAGGTTTATCCAAATGTCTATCGAACTGGTATGTATGTCTTAACAGCCACCAGTTATTTCCCCTACCATTATATTCTCTCTATTCATTTTAAGTTCTGGTCCCTATTATTCCCTATTTCTCTACTCTAACCTTGTTTCTTTCTGCTCCTTTCTGTTCATCATGCTTTGCTTTCTTCCCAAACTGAAGATAAAGGAATTTAAGCAGTTGTCTATAATGACACACACGGAAAAAAAGCAGCATAATATGAAAATTTGCTTTTGAAAGATAGATATTGGAAGCTCATGGGCCAGATAAACATTACAGAAGCACCACTTTCCTAAGGCTGTTCTGCCTAGTAACAGGTTTTGCTGTTGGAAAAATATTTCCTTGGAGCCTAGGTACTCAGTTCATCTGTTTTTCTCTTCTTGTCTCTAACAGTGTCTTCCTCATTTGTCATGGGAAATTCTGTGGAAATAAACTTTAAAAAGTTAGTGAGTGACAAATGATTCAAGCAAAGGTATTCAATTTAACGTATGATATGAAACTGCCTTACTGACACTGTATTCTTCCTGTGTTACTTCCACAGAATTTAAGGATATTGATCAACCTCAGTGGAAAAAGTGGTCCCTTTATGTTGCACCTTTGCTAAACATGGCCAAATATCACAGTCCACAGTTCTTCTGTGAGAAGACATCAGGGTAAGGCAATACCAGTTTCACTTTAATCCGTTCACCGCAGATCGAACCCAACAACAGATCACAACGTGCTCCCATGGGCTCCAAGAAAATAATCTTAAAATACACTGCTGTGCAAGATAAACCATTCTACTTCTACTCTAGCAAGAATACTAATGGCAAAACATGAGTCAAAACGTAACTGAGAAATCACTGTGACATGTAAATCCATTGCAATAACAAGACTTGCACTAAAACTTGCAAATTAGTCAGATCACTGAAACAGTTGAAATAATTTTCCCATGTCTTTGCTGAATTCATCTTCAAATATGATACGTTGACCATATCTTGGGGACACCTTTAGGCACCAAACTAACCCCACTGTTTTCTCAGCTCTTCAGGAGCAATGTGGAGGATGCTAAATGGATTAGCCTTTGCTACACAGATGGATTGAAAACATGAATTTCTGCAAAGGGAAGTTTGCAGAACACATGCTGAATAGTTGGCTGCTATAAGTGCAAGCAGGGCACGAAAAGCCAAATCAGCTCGAATCTGGCAGATTGCAGTACTTGAGCTAGGTTCTGTTCCTCATCCAAGGTCTCACTGCATTGGAGCACCAAGGAAAGACAACCAACTGTGAATACATCTTAACCCAATGGTTTGGGGGTTAGGAGAAACTTTATCCAGCTTCACCCTTATGAAGAGATAAACGTGACAGATCCACAGTTTATATTGTGTTCACAGGCAGCAAAAAATAAGATTTCACCCTCAACTTTAGGTAATCCCCCTCATTACTCCATTTCCAGGCACCTTTCCTACTTTATCGCTGTAGTACAAGCATATTAAATAGTAAATCCAACATCTCTGTCACGTAAGAACTGAACAATTTGCAGTATATTTACTATCAAGTAAGAAAATTACAATGTAATATATTTATATTTCACATAAAAAAGATAAGGAAAACATAAAAGCCTTGCTTTTGTCTGTCAGCTTAAATGTGAAAAACGAAGTGCAAACAAAACAACAAAAGCTAATTCTCAGCTTTTTTCTTATGCTACTGGGATGTTTAGACATAATGTGAACAACAACTTTTCATTTTTTTCTCAATAAATTAGTCCAAAAGCTAAACTTTTCTTTTATAGAGATGAATATAGATATATAACCATATTGATACAGGTATATAGTTTTAGATTATATAGATATGTTTAGATATAGATAATGGTAGAGATCTAGAGATGGTAAAGATAAATCACCCTTGCTAAAACCCTTCCAAATCTGAGGATAAGATGATGCAGTAGCACCTGCCTTAGGTTTATATATACCCTGATATCATGTCATTTTTGGATCTTAATGAGAGTGGAGGTACAAACATCTTTCATGATTTCCCTGGGGGCAAGAGCTGCCACCAGGAGAGTGGGAGGCTGGGCTGCAACTTGCACCAAGGCCCTTGGTGCTCATGTAGCACTCACAGTTTGACAACATATAAGTCCCACTCTTTCTTTCTATTTGATTTCTGATTATAACCTCTCTTTCACTCAACAGATGAAGGAAGATGGTTTCTCACACTGTATCAGTGAGCCTGTACAGATAGATATGTCAGTCCTGGTTTGCAATTCATATTCACTTAACTTATAAAACTAACTTATTTTTTAAAACAGTTTTAATATTTGCATAAACTTTGCCTTTTTTATTTTGCCTTTTATTTCCTTTTCCTAGCCATAAAAAGGAAAATGCCTGAAAAGAAAAAAAAGATCTTCAGACTTATAATGGTAAAAGAAAGCCTTGCACTGAGAGGGTGTTTTTCCTCTTTTCTGTGCCTTGTTACTGAATATTTCAGCTGAAAGATGTTTCTCTTTCATTCTGTTCTTCATCTTGCTTCATGACTAACAAGAACTGTCAGCACTAATTCAAGAATTGGAGGGGAGTTGGAATGTTTCCTTCATGAGGAATTCACAGATTTAGGGAATTATTCTGAACAATATAAAATGGAAAGATAGTCTAAATGTCTTATGACATAAAATTACCATAACAATTCTCAAAACATGGAATATGTGCAATGGTTGTTTCAACTTTAAAACTTTTCAGCTAAGATCTTATAACAAAGTAAAACTAATTTTGAAATGACACTCAAATGTTCACGTACAGCAAAATCAACAGGCAACTCTTTACCAAAAGCTTTGTATTTCATGTGTTTTCAGATGCATAACATGCATAATAAAATTAGCTTGCTGTCTAGAGAACTGCTCATTTCAGCAAACAATTCTTACCAACCAAAACACACCGTGTGGGAAACTTGCAAGTGAATTTACAAATTCTCCCCATCCCCCTTGCAGAGAGTGTGAGAACAGGAGACATTGGAACAGCCGCTTGCTAAAGACAGCAAGGACACTTACTATTTGGTTAAGAATACATCAGAAAAATCCTGACAGTTGTAAAAAGGAAATTACTCTGTCTGAATTCCCATGATGCTGAAGTCTGTTGCACTGTAAGTAGTATACACTGTGGGGTGGGTTGGCCTTGGGCATGCTGGGATCTGCAGCCTTTCCCAGATGGACTGTCTCCCAGTTGGGAGGTGGTTAGTGATGGTCACACTCCCTCCAGCTCTCCTGAGGTGTGACCCTCTCCTGCAGCACTGTATGAGAGATGGGCACTGGGACAGACTTTCTTTGTCTACTCTCTGCTCAGTCGTGGGTTCTGACAGCAGAAGAAAGGTGGATTTGCACAACTTGCGGCTTTATGCAGGTTCCTGAGGTGCCACGAGTGAGTGAGGACAAACAGCCAAGATCGGGGCTGTGAATCTATTCCTGC
The DNA here is from genome assembly GCA_013397135.1 of Pachyramphus minor. Lineage (NCBI taxonomy): Eukaryota > Metazoa > Chordata > Aves > Passeriformes > Tyrannidae > Pachyramphus > Pachyramphus minor. The sequence continues at coordinate 101,601 of VYXB01003582.1, read as the reverse complement.
ATCTGTAACCTCTGTTTGACTCAAAGTTCAGTGGCATACCAATGGGGCCAACACTGAGCACTTCTGGGAAACCCTCCTTTGAATTTCAGCAGCCCTGCTTTGCCTTAAGGGGCCTGAGGACACTTATTGTCATAGAAGAAGTGTCAAACACTGTAAACTATTTCCCTCAGTCATAATCCTTAATTACTGCTAATGAGGCTTAGTAACTTTTGATATCTTCTGAAACAAAGAAGGTTACCAGAGGTTGGGCACCTCCTTGGTGGAGAGCTGGCTTATTGCTTTTTTTTCCCCCAGCATCTGGAGTCCATCAAACAGTACAGGTGTGTGAAGCTGATCTTTGTGGAGTTGGAAACCCAGTGCATAACAACCGCAGCTGGACATTCAGAGCAAGAAGAACTCTTCTGTCTTCTGACATTTAATCTTTAAATATAGCATACCATTGTTAATTTTCAGTAGTTTCCAGGTATGTAACTGACTTCTCCAAACGCAGAGGGTGGCGTACAAATCCAGGAGGAATAGACCCTGCATCAAAATGGTGCAACCTAATGAGACACACAGCCTAAAATCTCTTTTCTTGCACACTGAACCTCCCAGACAAAGCTGCATACTCTTCAAATTGCACCTTCCTAATCTCATAAACAGTGAAAATTATTAAGCAATACAAATGACATTGAAACCAATGATGATCACCTGTTATGACTTAGTTCTCCTGAGTTCCTGGTGGGAAGTTCTGCAGCATCAAAAAAACAGGGAAATGGCCTCACAGGCAGCAGCAACAGCTGCAGTATTAAATTACAGCCTTAATAAATTGCTGTGTCCTACAGAGCCTTGTGAGGGTGTCCCAGGCAGTTATGGCTGGAGTTGCCGTAACCCTTCTGGAAAGAGAGAGTTGCTAATTGCTCTGTGTACACTGTCAGCAGGCGCTTCCTGAAAATTTACAGTAATTTGCCAAATGGACTATGGGATCCTTTTACTTCAAGCACATTAAACAGAGATTGGGCTGAAGCAGAATTGGAGTGCAGGGTTTACAATGCGTACAGAGGGGTTCTTTTGGTTTGACTGAAAAAGGAGAGAAAGGTTTCTCAGTGGGGACAGATGATGAACTCTGGAGCCTTTACCCTCCATGTCACAAACAGGCAGCTACCCCTCCCACATAGGGTGTATCACATATGCAATGGATATAGGACACTTGAGGACCAAAATATCTAGGAGGAACTTTAGACAGTTATTTTGCTGTGGAGTTCCCAAGGAATTGTTGGTGTGCCTGCAGGGGGCACGGGTAGATCTGCAGATGAGAAACAAGGGTCTGGAGAAAATGTCTCTCATTGCCCTCTCTCTCCCTTGACATCAACTCATCACCTGACTTAGAGTTCCTGTGTCTTGTCTGGACCGTATGAAGTTCCACTGTGGGCAAATCAGAGCTAGGGATTTGGAGTTGTAATGTGAAAAGGAAATGTTTTAAAACATTAGAAACCCCAATACTTCATACATGAAGACCCTATCTGCTGATCTGGATAGTTTATTCAGTACAAAAGAAAAGAAACAATAAAGGATGGACAACTGAAAATATTTTTCTTTTTAAACGTGGTGAGAGAGATGGATGGTAATCTAATTATTTTCGGAGTGAGATGTTTCATTTGAACCAAATAAAAGGAGGCAAGAAACTTTTCTGAAGGTGAAATTTCCACAAACTTGCTAATATATAAAGAAAAAAATGTGATCCCCTGACTTTGAAACAAAATCCAGTTAGGGACCTTATTGCCCTTAAGAAGAGAAGAGGGAAACATTTTTAGGAAGTGGAATCACATAAATAGTATTGGTTTTGCAGAGATTTATTATCTTGTTAGTACTAGATGTTAGTGGAGTTATGACAGACTTGCCATAAGCACTTTCTCTATCTCCACATTGGTAGCACCTACAAAACCTCTGCATGTTCTTCTATCCAGGTCACACTTGGATTCCTCCTTGAAACAGGTGCAAAGTAAAAGATTCCAGAAAGGTGTGAGGTATAAGATTAATACAGAAAGACAAGTATTAGAATTTGAATACAGAATACTATTACAATTTATAAATTATTACTTATGGGTTATGAGAATCCATATAGCCAAGTTAAAAGTTTATGAAAGAGAGATAAATTCTGTATGGAAAAGATAAAAATAGCAAAGTTTTAGTTTCTACTCAGAAATGTCTTCAAGACTTAATGTAAGCTTAGACAGAGGAATCAAAGTGAGGGAAGAGAGACAAAGACAAGCTGCTCCAGAGGCATTCTAACAGGAAAAAAAGTGGGACTAGGAGGCCTTCTCCAACCACTTCGGAAAAGTATTTGGAAATATTTAGCAGGTGGGAAGTTAAGTGAGCAAAAAGCCTGAAGATTTAAGAGCTGATCCAGCATGATATTCTGATTTATGTCTATTATAAGAACTAATGAGTGAAGGGAAATCGAGGTCAAAATAGAGAATGCCATTCACCTAGAATTAATGGCACTTTCGGTACTGAAAGGGACTAGGAAAACTGTGAATTCTGAAGACTTTGAGACATTTATATGCTATTGCATTGCTTTGCTTTCATTCTGCAGTTCCAGAGAACTGAAGGAAGATATGCTGGCATAAAATTTGTATAATGAGGTGATAAATTGGTCTGTTGTTTTGAAGAGGGGAAGGACTGTAAAAAAGTGACAGATTTGATTCATAGCCACTAGTTTATAGCCACCAGAAAATGCCAATGGATATTAAATGGCTAATTATCATACCTAGAGCTAAATTAATACCTTAGACTCTTGCATAGATTTCCTTTAAAAAGGGAGTGATCAGCATAGTGACAATATCCTGGAATGATACCTTTGCTTCAAATCATGACCTGAAAATATTAGTAATGTGGTCAAATTTTGTGAACTAAAATTCAAACTGCTCTATCAAATCATTAGTAAAGATTGCCCTTAGACAATGATCTCCATCATTTAATCAGCCCTTTAGAGCAATACATCTATTTGCTCTGCAGAGGATAGCTAGATCTTAAGAAACTTTCAGAAATGGGGGTGTCTAAAAAGAAAAGGAGACAGGTACTACCTAGCTGAAACAGTCAAAGGAGTTTCACACGGTGTGAATAGGTCACAAAATTTACATGAATATGTAATATTCCTCAGCTACCATACAGCAAGAATCCCCCAATAGTGCTACTCTTTCTCATATATTTCATTCTATGGATGCCTGAGGCATCCTCTCCTACTTCTCTCAAATTCTATGGGAGCAGGATAGTCTCTGATGATTAAATCTTTCCCAAACAGAGAGGAAGAACGACTTTTTGTTACTCAGCTCCCAGTACTGGTTGCTGTTAATCTGCATGTAAATGTTCTTTCCAGAGTTATAACGTACTCTGAAGGCTGGTTTTAACATAAATCTGATTTAATCCTGGTGGATACGAGTGAAGGGTGGTTTCATGGAAGCCATTACACAGGATGTTCTATTTATTAAGCTCTTCTGGCACCTCAAGATTTTTGACTGGACCCAAAGAATGACAGTATTCTTTTCCTTTCACTTTAAGAGTACTTTTTGCTCTGTTAACTAAAGCTGACACATGAAGTCAGTAAAAAAATACAGTACAAGAAAACAGCCTGAGACATCTGTTTTTCTCTCCCATAGCAAGTGATGAGCTACTCAGTTTTGTTACTGAACTAAATGAGAAACAACATTATTTAATGTATTATATAATTATTTAATAAGAGTAAATCCAGTGGGACAATAAATTAAATTATCATGAGATACAGGAGGATTGGTGGAGATGTGTACATACTGTTCCTCACAGGAAGACACCAAAGCTTTGCAACAGATACCAGTTACCCTTTCCTGATTCCTATGTGCCATCCAAACACAAAGAATTCTGCTGTTTCTGTCTGCAGAGTGCTACTCAAGGAAGATATCTGACAAATCCCCCAGAGGATGATAGGTCAACTTTAACAAGACCCCCTGCATTTGCTTACTAACAGTTAGACCACTCAGACATTTGATACACTCCAACAGTTCAGTAGAAATACCCTGAAACATCAAAAGGAATATTTGGACCAGTATGGATGCAAAGAGGTTATTAAGTCACAAATCTACAGCATGCCTTGATTGCATGGCCATAGATGCTGATAAATACAGGGCATCTTGGCAGACACATGTGGCACCTGTTCCTGCATCCAAGCTTGCCTGTACCCCCAGTGTTGCTTGTACTCTTCTCATGGTGGGAACACAATGATCTCAGCATCACTCCCTGTATCCTTGATCTTCTAGATGCATAGTTCCATCCTACACATGTGGAAAAACATAGAACTTGCCTAAAAGCCATAAATCCTTTCCACGGCTTTTCTTCCTTTTGAAAGAGCAGAATATAAAGAATATAAATATTGGAAAATATGTACACACATATATACATACACCCTGTATGCACACATGCTGAAAGACATACACTGCAGAGGATGACGGGTAACGAAGAGAATGAGAGTTTCAGCCTCACCAGATGCTGGTAGAGGCATAATATTTGAAATAGAAGTGAAGACGTGTTTCTTAATTCGAGAAAACAACTGTGATCTGACCAAATACAAGGGTTCTGGGAGCTTTTTTTTTGGAAGAGTTATTCAAAGAGAATACTGCCTACATACAGTACTTCACACTTCTCTGTAGGGCTTCCTTTGAGTACACAACTTATTTCTGAGGTAGCCATTTCAATGTTTCAACAACAGAGGAAAAAAGACAACAAGAAAAGAGAGCAAAAGCAGTTGAGCAATTTTCATACATTCTTCTGCTAACAGAGTATCTCTCTGCTTTCTATTGCCAAATTATTCTCATCCTAATTACAAGGCCACAGCTTCCCAAACACCTCTCCTGAGAAATCCCTGAATGATCTCACCAGAAGTAAATACTCACTATGAAACTTCATCAATTCACATCTTGGTCAAATCACATTTCGGGGAAAAGTGATTAAGGAATATTCATAAATGAGAGGCAAATGTCTGATATTGTTAACACAGACTCTGCAATCAGCTTTTTAATTTGTGGGAAGACAGCCAAGACAACCATTTTTCTTTAGCAGCTTTTAAGATTTAGATGCTTTGGACCAAACCAATACACTGATGGCAAAGCCAGTTTCCTCCAGAGCTGAATTTGGACAATTGAATTTTTTGAAAAAAAAATTTTTTTTAATTATTTAAATGCAATTTTTATTTTTGCCCTTTCTTGGGGCAGGCAGGAAGAGCTTCCACACAAGCAATAGATGCCTTCACTACAGGAAATGCACACTACGCAACGGAGTGAATTATAGGGGGCTTTATCAAATATTTTGTATCCAAGTAGGTTTTAGATATATTCTTTTTTCCCATTTACATCTCAGTTTTAATGTCTTTGGATGCTAAAAAATCTCTGCCTTAAGCACTGCTATTTACAGTGACAAAATTAGCTTTCAGTCTTCCATTCAGCTAAAGAAAAAAAAAGTCGAATTAATGCTGGTGTCTTTGTCCAATAGAGAAAATCAACACATTCTTTCAGTTTTCTTCTTGAGAAATTCAGTGCTTCCCTTTGCTCCAGGTTCACTCAACAGCACAGTCTTCTTTTCTGCAGGCAGATGGGGAGGGGGTGTCACAGCATCACATTTCTTGCCTGAGGCTACTTCTGTCACAGCTCTTCCTCATAGTTCATCTTCCTTGGAGGTGCAAAAAAAGCTCAGTGTTATTGTGGACTCTACTTTGCCACCTGAATCCTATAGCATTGGTTTGCTCTCTCTATGCAGAAGTCTCCTACTGAAGGTAGTTTATTCGTTCAGCCTCTAAAAATAAAGGGACATAGGTAAACCTACCTACAATTCAGCTTGTGGTGGTTTGAGCTATGAGAGATCTGCTTTTGGGGATGTTTCTCCAATTGAGGGAGGAATAAAGAAAATAAAGTTTTTCTGATATCAAATGTGCATAACCATCCCAGACAGTTTCAACCAAAGAATGGAATTCACTCACCCTAATGTATCTGTCAAAATTATGTATTTCAGTCAAAACTAGTGACCATTTTATACCTAAAGGGTAGAAAATAGCAATCCTAGATCACAGTCCAGAATGGCTCAGTTGGGTCACTTTACCAGAGACTGCTTCTCCCCATTGTTTATAAAATTAACCTCATGGGACCAGCCGCAATTTAAATGTCTAATATTGAGTGACATAAGTGCCACTCTCAGGGTTTGTAGGATAAGGGAATTCTGAACTACAAAATAAAGTAACAGTGCAGTGGAAGCGCTGATCATCTGTGTTTCTGTTGACCATGTCTTACCTTGGGGTTGAGTCCTATTTCCTCAGAGTATAGAGGAGGACCTGGTCCATCCATGTTTTCTAGTGTTGAAGACGGATGTGTGCAACTGAGGGGGAAAGAAAAAAGTGAAGGAAACCAAGCAAAAAAAAAAAAAAAACAAGGAGAAGTTATCAAATTTCTAACACTCCTAGTAGAATCTATGGCTTAATGAGAGACTATTTCAGGCAATAAAAATTCTCAGATTTATCTCTGTGCTTGATATCGAGATTGAGAAAGTTCAGGTTCCACTGCAGTTTCTCTGGATCAGTATGCTGCTGTTATTGCTGTTATCATGGGGCTGAGATAAACTCAGCTGTGAGACCCCAGCAGCCTATCATGGATATATTCAGACTAAAGACTTACAGTCGTTTTTAGCCCCTGGTCAGCCACACACCTTTGTCTCAAATGTCTTTGTGTAGGTGAGACCTAGAGGTACAGCAGCACTGACCTCTCCTCTTCCCCCTTCCAAACATAGGCCGCTCCACACACCTCAGTCCTTGACATAGCATGTTGGATATAGGATCCAGACAAGAGGATTAAGCGAATTTTCACCCCAAAATGAACTGTGGAAGGTCCCAAGAGATCTGCCTGTAAAGTCAAACTGGTCTAAATGATGTTCTTAAATGTGAAAGCAGAAACTGTTGGTGAGCACGTCTTAAAGATAAATGACTCTCTGGGCACAGCAAACTGTTTCACCTTCATTTCACTTTTGTTAGAGAGACTGCAGAGATGGAAAGAAATTAGGTAAAACAGTTTAACTTAAGCTTTGGTTCACAAGCATGACACTGCATAAAATTTGCATTGATTCAGGTTGGAGAGTGACCCATAAGGTTAAGATTTATTTGCACTCATTTAGACCCTTTCGAAAATGCTTACATTCAATAAGTCATGTGTGAAGCCAAACGAATCACACTGGCCGGCATTGGGGGAAAAAAAAAAAGGGGGGGAGGATATTTGTATTTTTAGTTGTCTCTGATTTTGCTCCTCTTGAGGGTTCGTACTTGAGAACATAAGGAGAATGACTAGCTTTTATTTTGTCTCAGTATTCAAAAATTTCACAACTTTGAGAAAGAAATCAGTTCTTGATTTTTTTTTTTCTGGTCTTGAGTTCAATGCAGGCATACAAAACAAACAGAAATGTAAAGTATATGTATTGTGATTGATTTGGAAATAATTCTGTACTTCTTATGAATTTCCATGAAGTTCTACTGAACAGGCAGACAAGATTATATCTCAGAGCATCTTTGAAGAATTCTGTGTTCTTGTTCTACTTTACAATGAATTTATTCAAAGCCAGTATGAGCCAATATGCTTACCAAGATAGCAAATGCATTTACATACAGTTTTACAATAAATTAATCTCATAAAAACACCTGTCCAGCTTGCTAGTTTAATGCATTGTGAAATTTCATTAAATTCACAGAGTTTTGATGGTGTGATGGAATTTGCCACAGTGTTTTTCCTCAAAAATAGTAGGAGGTCTGTGGAACTTACAATTTAAAAACAGAAGCTATTGGTTGTGAAACTGAAGTTGTGAAACTCTCAGCACTTTTACAAGACTGGACCTGTAAATAACTCGGAAGATGAAGCTGATCTAACTCATGTAAATGTACGTGCCTGACTCACTTCCCTAAGGTTTCCTGTACAGTCAGTGAAGAGAATACGTAGGATTCACCTTGTCATAAAGTAAGTAGCTGAGACAGGTGAAGTGAGTTAGATGCTGAACAAATCAATTCCTCTCAAGAGACTAGGGAAGGAGCCTTAGGTGTCTAGATCACATTGAGAAGTTTGTGCATTGTAGACTCTCTAAGTCAGGTGAGGCCAGAAGGATCTGTTGGATCAGCCATACCTGAAAATCCTAGGCCTTAATATTTCATTCTTATGCCTCTATATTGTGCATGGCTAAAACATACCTTGACTAGAGGCACTGAAAGCATCCTGATTTGAACATTTGGATGGATTTGTTCCGATGGGTAATACTCCTCCTAAGGCTCAGATTTTAAACACACCAGCTGATCTGGGGACAATATACCTTGAGTATATCATAGCAGTACATGCAGATAGATGTTATATATAAAAAAGAACATCTAATATTTCTGTTAACTTTTCTATACACATGCAAATGCAAGTAACAAAAGATTATCTTACTGCATCAAATAAAAGGTCTGTTTAGCCTAATATCAGGTATCTCAGTATGGCCAAAATGAATGCTTAGGGAAATAAGACCGGGACAAGTATGTATGATATTTCCCCAACATACTCTCCCTGTTTCCTACTTCTTAACATTCAGGGACTTCATAAGCCAGATATTTTCCCTATGATGTTTCTAATCAGATTGGACTTTATGACATTTCTGATCTCAGACTCCTTCACTGAGCTCTCTTCATCTCTAGAATTTCATATTCTCTCAGAACTTTCATCATCTATAATAACTTGTGCAGAGGTGTTCCAGAACCACACTAGAATGTGTTCCTACATTCTCGTCAAAAAATCAATTCCTGCTTTGCTGTGGTTCAACCTGACACCTACCTCTTTCATTCAATGCATCTTGGTTCTTGTGCTGAGAAGTGAAAAGTGTGTCCTTATTCAACCAACTAGTTCTGCTCATGAGTTTAGAGACCTTCATCCTGTCCTCTGACAACTACCTAATTTTCAGATGAAAAGACAACCTTACTCAGTAGTTCTTTGTACAAAAGGTCCTCTGTACCTCTGACTGCCTTTGCTCTCCCTGAACCTCTCCAAGCTCTAACCCATCAAAGCACAGTCAGCAGTTCCTCTGTGGCAGCCCTCTCTACTCTGTCAATTATATTCTGCACTGAGCAGTCAGTACTGCAAACTGCTGCCTTGGATGTGACCAAGAAGAGGAAAGAGGAAGAAGAATACCTTTTAAAGCATCCTCCAAATTAAAATACACCCGCCACTCCCTGTACATGCACTGATTCCAAAGATCCAAGGTGTTCTGCTTAGCCTCGACTATAGGTCTTGACCAGAAAAATGTTCCATCTTCGTGAGTGTTAATTTTGCTATGGGATACACTTGGAATTGTGCTCCCCTTTTATTTTTTCATTGTAATTAGTAGTGTCCTCGTTCACACTATTGGTGTTGTACTGACATCCATATAATTTAGATGAACAGAATCACAGCTTACATGCAACGTGTTCTGGTTCTGTTGCCAACAACTAAAATCTTGCTTTGTTTCTGTTTAAACTCTGATGAACAAACCTTCATATTTTTTGTTTTAATGGTGCTAAGGTCTGCTCTTTTAGCCAGTTGAATTTGGTCACACCGTGACAGTAACTTTGGCTTTGGTGTCTTGTCAAAATAGCCACAAAATCTGTCCTGCAAACCTGGTGAAGATTAGAGACTCAAAAAGATCTGGTGACATCATGAGGGGTTAACTCTGAAATCCCAATATACTCTTCCTGGAGAAACTCTCTTACACTGGGATTTTAGATCAGTCTGCTACTCACTGCCTTTGCTGCAGGAACTATTATAGGCCCAAATATTCTTTTTGCTCTTTTGACACTGCCCAAGGAATCATTTAATAAAGTCTTCACAGGGCTGGTTGAATATGATAAGCAACTCTTCCATGGTTGCTTATTTGATTTCCCCTGCTTCATTGTTATTGCCATCCCTTTCTGCAAGTAGACTAATGTATTTGATGCCTTCTGGCGTGAATACTCAGCACAGCTGGGAATACAGGAACAGAAAGCAAATTCTGAATCCCTAATTGTTTTCATCACAAGAAAGGGGACTCCTGGAGTTTTTCATAAATAGTTCTGGTCTACGTGACCCAGTGAATGACATTAAACCATGGAGGCTAGAACCTCAGTCCTGAAGAGATAAAACCTAATCCGAGATAAGACTTGACATGTCACGGCAGCAAACCACATGGGAAGAAGGATGCCAGGGCTGGCTGCGATAAGTGCTGTATAGTTTCACAAAAAGTTTGTAAAGCCACAAATCATTCTAAGATTTACTTGCTTGTTTTCAGATGTAAATAAATGCAGGCATGTTCCCCTGGCTATGAGTTACTGGTACTTCTCTTCAGGAAAGAAGTCAACATTGATCTCAAAGACAACCGGGAAGAAACACAGGGGGTGACTTCAGAGCTTAAAATGGGGACAGACTTTCATTTGAGGAAAGCAGAAGCAGAGGCAAAGAGATTGATGCTCTGATGACAGAACAAACAGCAAATAAATTATTTGTGCTCAGCCCCATGTGGGACAGGAGTAGTACAAAAGGCAGCAAACCGATAAACAAATAAAATAATTAGGCGTCAGGAATTTCTACATGCTTTCCTCATTCTTGGTCGGGGTTCCATTGTTCACCACACTGAAGCTATGCTTTTTCCCCCCATCATTTGAGATTGGTGCTATTGTTTGAGTTGCTGTGAGGAGCTGCCAGCTCCCCTCCAGCTCAGTGCCAGTCGCAGTCTCAGAGGCTGCAAACACTCGGGACATGAACCACTGTGGATGTCCACAGTGCCTGAGCCAAACAGCAATTCACAAAATAACAGATCAGTCTGGGAAAAGGTGCTGGAAGAAAGTTCATCCCAATACAGAATGATGGCACTTGAACTCCCACACCATTCAGGATAACTAGATGTTCCCTCAGTGCAAACGCAGTCAGACCTAGAAGTGGCATCTTCTGAGACCTGCTCCTACCTGGGATAATGATCTCAGCAGTCAATCAGCACAGATCTGGATCTCTAAAACAAGACTGAGCTACATGGTTTATCTAGTCCACAGGGTTTTAATTTTGAATCGATACACTGGAAAAAAAAATCAAGCTGCAGTCAAGTATGGCTGTAGTGGATCTCAGGCGACTGGATTTTCTGTGCGATTGTTGAGTGGCTGACACTACAGAGTCGTGGTTTTGGCTGGGGCCTCCGAACATCGTCTTACAAGAGAGAGACAGTCAGATGGCAATATTTCAAAGTTGAAGGTCCTAGCAGAGAGAGCCTGAGGGTTCTGTGTTTTTCTGCAGTTAGTAATACAGAGGGCTGTCCCTGAGCACGACACAGTCACAATGAAAATTATTCAGGCTGAGGGTGGGCTTCAGTTCAGACAGGATGCCTGGAAGTTAGCTGGAAACAGAGCTCATCATTAGCCATTTATGCATTCTTCTTCCGGTTAAGGTATTACCTTCATATTAATATTTATGAAAAGGCTAGTCAACACAGAGGCACCTGATAGGTGAAACATGCCAAACAAATAACAGGTTACATCAAATTTACAAGTGAAGTCTCTTTTTTTTTTTTTTTTGAAGACAGAGTGGGTTAGACAACAACTGAATAGGAGACTGACACTTTGATGGCAGAGCAGAACTCAGGAAAAACAACTCATCTGAAAACCTGAGAGATGTGAGTGATCCAGTGATGCCAAACACATGAGACCTGGTGAAGCTGCCATAAGGCAAGTTTTACTGTCTGAGGGGGGGTTCTCTGCTTGCCATCAATTACTTTCCCATAAGCATCTCCACATGTGCTAGTTTATTAGATCTCATGCTATAAAGCAACCACCACTGCTGTCAGGGTTTAGCAGCACAACAGCATCTTTCACTGTGTGACCTTTCAGAGTGATGGGAAGATTGGAAACATGACAAAGATTAAAAAACCAAACAAACATATTTTCTTACTAAATCCATTATTTACATTTTCTCCCTCCCTTCCCAAAACTTTCCAGTAGAAAGTTAAGTAATGACTAACACTTGTGGGATTTTTCTTTTTCAAATAAATCCTTTCTTTGGGTACATCATTAAAGTATGTGTTACTGTCAGGTCTGGTGAAACTGTAATTACAGTGAGTGCAATAAATAAAAGTATAATGGCTCCACTGCATAAATAATGGTTCATTATCCCAGTTTTATTGGTATTTAGTTTGCTGAGCCAATAAGTCCTCCTGCATATCCAAAGAAATCCAGTTCTGATCTGAGCAATTCTGCTATGCTAAGTGAAAGAAACAAGAGGTTTTGTATGAGAGAGGACATTTTGGTCACACTGGTAGTCAGTCCCCTTGCGTGGGCTTGCACTGCTGCCTCCCAGCTGATGAAATGTGTCAGTGATCCACCTCGCCATGGTGTTTACCATGCATGGTACCAACACAGCAATCCACCGACTTGAGGGGGTGTGCCCAACCTGGGTAGCCCCCCAAAATTCCTGCTGGGGTCAGCTTGTGCAGATAATGCTTTGGGCCTGGTCACATTTTTTTCTGCCATGAGTAATGATGGGAGACCAGCTCCAGCATGAGCCTCAGTGCTCTGCCACCACTGTCCCTCCAGATCTTGCCCTCCCAGACTCTCTGGGACCCCTTTCATGTTTCCATTTGCTGAATCTTTCCCTTCAAGTCTCTTGAACACCTGTTTCTGTTTCAGGACCCTTGAGTGAGATTAGTAAGACCTTAATGCTGGTTTGAAACCTGCCAGCATCCTCAGGGTACCTTCTTTCCACCTGCCTGCTGAGGGTAGGGTGTTAGCTCCTGTCTTTCCACCTTTGTATGCATTGACATGCACCAAACTAATAAGTGTCAATAAAACCAATATCAAAGACAGCAGTCTGCATGGAAGAAAGGGAAGGTAACGTTTTCTCAAGCCTCCTACTCACTTTTCCTGCTCTCCAGAGCAGATATGATTTAGTCTTGTGAGGTGTTTTCTAAATATTGGTCCCACTGTCCTCATGGCATGGCATTAGACTCTGAAAAGGCTGATGGTCACTGCCTTTTTGACACTTGAATAATAACAACAAATGATGTAGAAATCCCCTGCTGATTGGAAAGTTTCAGCATTCAAGCAAGGAAGAATCATGAAATGTCAATCCTCAATTGGGGGTATACTTGGGTCATTGGAACTGATGTTCATACAGACTGCCTCTGACATCCCAGTTCATGACAAGTGTTTCTTGCCTGCTACAAATCCACCCATGGAACTGCTTACACCAACAGGGGGGCGAAACTGTGTTCCAGATGATTATTTATTACTCATTCAGCTCATCATAAATACGAGGCACTGAGTGGTAACAGGCACATCTTCAGGCCAGACATATAACCAAATTACCAAGGCATAATGAGTTATTGGATATCACCAGAGTCACAGTAACAGCCTGTGCCTGGGCTCCTTCCCCATGGTGAATGGAGCACTTTGCATTTTCCATAAGCCAGAGGTGCCTGTGGCCATTTTCCCCGGCCCAGCTGAACACAGTGATCCAGTAGCTGCAGTGCCTTCCCCCAGGCTGAACTACCTGCTTTCAAAAGGAGGTCTTAGCCTCACTGCCAAGGGTTGGAGCTCTCACAGGTTAGATGCTGGCCCTCCCAATGTCAGAATGTCCTTAACACTTTCCTAGAGTTTGTACCTCTCTTTCTACCAACATACTCTCCTCTCTCAGTGACCCCTGCTGACTTGGGTCTTCCCCAGGGTGTTCTGAAACCAACTTATCAGCAGGATGACCCAGCCTGACACAGTAATGTGTGAATAATATGAAAATTTCTACCATTATTGTGAACTTCAGGTTTTTTATTTTTTGGGTGGGTGTCAGTTTAAATAATGTTCAATAGTGTTATAAAAGTGGTGGTTTAGCACAGAATCCTGACTGAAATGTTAAGCTTTCTCTTGTATATTGACAGTCTTAGATGGTCTGGTATATCCAAGCCAAACCTGAGTCCGACACAGCCTGCCCTGGATTAGGTTTCCATTTTCATATAAGTTTTCCATTGGGTTGTATGCATCATACTCCTCAACTCAAGCAGCTGTGGGCATCACAAGGGATGAATTATCATCACAGAGTTGCTCATTGCCCCTTTCTGGGGCAGTGACTCCGTTTCCAGACATCCCAGACTTGTATTGGCATACACTTCTCCCTGGAGCTTGGCAGGTTGGTTCAGTTCAGCATACCAGCAAGCACTCCTGTCCTGAGCACAGTTGTGTTAGCAATAGGGGTCTTGCACACAGCTCTGACTTTCAAGCATTGACATGGTGAGTGGCACAAAGCCCTTTCTGGCTCCCTTTTGCATCCTACCTGCTGGCTTGCATCTTGGAGAAGCTGCATAGGAACGGACACCCTTTACCTCACTCCTCCTTTCTTTTTTCCCACAGCATCATGTTTCTTTTATTTTCATCCTACCTGTATAATTGTGGATTCACTTTCCAGACATGTCTTAAGCGCAGTGGTACTTATTTTCCCTCATAACTGATGTTTTGTACTGAGGACATGCCAGTTCTTTCCCAGTGCAAAACAACTGGGTTTAATACATTGCATTAATTTGCTTCCCAAGTGGTTAGATTTGCTGTAATTGCCTAAATCCCCTCTGCATGACCTGCATTTGGGGCTTTAATGAAGAATTGCTGTAATGCTCTTCTAAACTCTGTGTACTTTCTTTCACATATACTCCCATATTTACGAAGTTCCTTCATCAGCAGGGACTGCAGTCTTCATCAATGAGATACGGAAGTGAAAACAAGAAGTTTTCCTAAAAATGTTACTTGGAACATTTATTTTTGCTATCACATATCTTGGTGAATTTTTCACTGAAGGCTGTAAACTATGGTGCAGGGAAAACATAATCCCTGTCTTTCAATTATAGCCTACCTCAGAGATAGAAACCCCCTTTTTAACAGTCTGGACTGTGCGTGGCAAGTCATGAGCGCACTGCAAATAATACATAAACAAATAATAAACATTAGGCTACAATATGCCCTCTGCTCTTGAGAGTGAATGCAGTCTTGGGCAATTGTTTTATATCACTGGGGTTTTCAGTGTTAGTCATCTACAGAATTATTTCAAAAGAAATTGTAGGTCTTGTCTTCAACAGACATTTCTGATGTATGTTTTTCCTAGATTGCAGCTGGAGTGCCAATTTCTTACGCCTTTTTTTTTTTTAACAGAAATACATGTAGGGAAAGAATGGGACTTCTGTTATCATTAAGGATCTTAAAAATCACTGTTTATTTTACTGCTATTATATAGTTCCATTATCATTTTTTGAATAGCACATTACCAGTAATTGGTTTAAACTTTACAGCCATATCTATCTCACATCCATTATCTAAGCTGATTCGAAGAGTGCTGGCAGTGTGCAAAGACAAACAGAACTAATTGAACACATACAGTCTCATGAACCAAGTTTTCAAAAAATTCACCTAGTGGAAAAGCCATTTTGACTCTGTCAATTACTCTTCTATTGAACCACCTTTCTGGGACTTATGTGCCCTGTTACTGCAGCACAAGAAGCTTGCTTCGTGGTAGTTTGCATGACTGAGCATTTGCCCAAAACTAAATAAAAAATGAACAAGGGTTCAAGCATTCTATGTAATGAGTTAGTATTTCCTACTCTACAAAGTTGTAATGACTGATCATATTGTCCTCAAATGTATTTAAGTTCAGATTGATGTCTTATTGGGAGAAATATATGGAGAGATTGAGATAAGCTCACAACTAACAATCAACCCTTAAAATCAAATGCAGGCTGGCAGTGACCAGGAGAGACAAACAAATCATCATTCTTTTTTTCAGAAATAAGAATCAGATGATAATGAGATTACCTATGAAGATGTCATTGTATGCAAATATTAGTCATGGCTACCTCTGGAGCTTTGTTGGTGTAGCAGACCCAGTAGCCATGAGCTTTCTTCTCAGGATGTGACTTTAATTGCAATAGATTTTAACCCAGTTCCATAAAATGAGGTTTTAAACCTTTACAGGGAAGTGTTTTCCCTTTCCAACTGAGCATTCTACATATGAGCCTGCTGCATCCTTGACTGGTAGAACAGACAGAGGTCCCTGCATTTAAAGTTTCTGCTCTGCAGCACTAGGGCTTTGACCCTCTCCATGGGTACAGTAATACCAATGGCAGATTGCATGCATCTTGTGTGCATGCCACACATTATTCAGTTAAAAAACACCATTAACACTGTCCCCACTGTAAACTAGTTGAATCAGACAATGTGTCGTAGAGGTTTGTACACAGCATGAGCTTCTTTCAACACAGATTTTGCAGTCAAGGATGAAGTTTCTTTAAATCGCAAAGTGCCACTCCTGAGGCAGGAATGTAGCAAGTAAGGGTTGGGGGACCCACACTCTGTTTCTTTCCTCCACTGAATCTTGCAGGACTGAACACCACTCCCACTGTGAGAAAATACATCCATTGTCTGGTTTCCATAGCTCATTCTGGCATAATGAGCCAATCCATAGCTCAATCATGGCATAAACTTCTAAACATCTCACAGATGTGCATCACCCCTAACATGACGATGTAGAATCACAGAACATCCTGAGTTAGAGGAGACCCAGGAGGATCATTGAGTCCAACTCCTGACTCCACACAAAGCAACCTAAAAATGACGCCATATATCTAAGACCATTGTGGAAACACTTCTTGAACACCAACAGGCTTGGGATTGTGACATTTTTTGTAGGGATCTTGTTGCAATTCTTGAGCGCCCTCTCAGTGAGGACCTTTTTCCTAATACCCAGTCTGAACTTCCTCTGACATGGCTTTAAGCCATTCCCTTGCATCCTATCAGACACCAGAAAGAAGAGATCAGCACCTCCCACTTTTGAGAAAGTTGTAGAGAGCACTCAGGTGATTCCTCCACTTCCTCTCCTCTAAGCTGAACAAACAAAGTATTCTCAGCCATTCATTTTAAGTCATGCCCTCTAGTCCTTTCACCATATTTTTCACCCTCCTTTGGACATATTCTAACACTTTATATCCTTCTTACGTTGTGGAGCCCAAAACTGCACACAGTACTTGAGGTGGGGCTGCACCAATGCTGAGTATAGTAGGACAATCACTTCTTTCATCCAGTGGGTTATTCTGAGCTTAATGCACCCCAAGATAGCCAAAAACCGGGGACTGACATGCCCAAATAAAGATACCCCTTGGTACCATTGAAATAGGTAAGAGGAACTGAAACCCATCTTGACTTGTTATTTCTTGGTATTATTACTAGGTATAAGAAGTGACAAGCACATTACAAAAAAAAAAATCACCTATGACAGTGATATAACAACTGAAAAAGAAGAAACAAGACCTACACAGGTCCCCACCACTACCTTCATCTGCTATTTCTGCATGATATCTCCAGCCTTCCTCATCATCTCTGTACCCTTAATGCAGGATTAGGTTTTATACCAGGAGACAGCAGAGAGGTGAAGAAGATGACAAAAGCAGCTGGTAGGACTGCCATGGTCACTGAATGCCCAGGCACTATCTCACGGTGGAGATACGTTCACTGATATAGCAAGGAGAAGCTACTCAAATTCAACAATAATGAGAAAACTAGACTCTGTCCTTCCAGGGTCCCTCCAGGATAAACTGACACTTCATAACATCATTTATAGAAAGGTAGATCCAGGTTCTAAAAATTATATTCTATTAAATAGTTGCAGAGTCATTTATAAAGGGGAAAAGATTTTAAAAGAACATTAAAAATACCTCTTCTTCTGCTGAAGTCCCCTGAACATTACCAGAGTTATAACTCATTACTCTAGAGTACTCTCAGCATTATATATATCCCTCTGGAATATGTATTGCCTTTATTTTTAACTGAAATGATAAGTAAAGCTAGGTATTTTTAGCAGAAATACTCTACATTGATTCATACAGCTGTGCTGATATTAGAGCTTTTTTTCTTTACTCATTTCTCCTTGATTCCAGGAAAATATGATCCTTTCTTGAGAACTGGTGGTTTTATTCATGGTGGTTTTTTCTCTGATTGATGAAACTGATTGTGCTTTTTTATGGGTGAGGAGCACTTACCTGAAATCAGTCACTTGTGAAACTCCATGTTAGAGATATTCTTCACCTCAGATAAACTTCCTGGAGGAACGAGTGAGTAATCTTTTGAAAGATTAAGGAACAGGAGGGGAGAGAGAGAAAATAAAAGACTAAAATCACATTTAGTTTTTTCATGAAGACCACATAAAGCAGGTTCAGAAAGGGATTAATTTTGGGCTGCTCATCACAACAGTAGAAAAAGAGCTGATTCAGTGCATACTAGTGCAAAAGGTAAAATTGATGTCTTGAAAGCAGTATACATTTCTACTGCCTCAAAGAAAATTTTATATAAATTCAGAGTTTTAGAAATGCTTCGCACATAATCAGAGTTGTTTAATCTTGTCAAACAGTTGCCCTCTGGGAAACAGGCATTTCTAAGGAGAGCATCTGACAGGCAGCTCCATTTTAGAGACTGGCAGCAGAAACACGGGAAAGAGTTGCACAGGGAGCTTCCTTCCAGCAACAGTGACATTTAAGCAATTTTTGATCCTCAGGCAATTTTAGTTACCAAGCATGGGAGACTTTTTCCCCGTTCTATTATGAACAGTAATAATTTGTACCCCTGTAAGTTTTCTAAAGCTCAAGCCATGTTCACGTGCCACTGCACAAGGTCTTCTAAAACTCCAGGAGAAAGCAACGCAGAGTTTGCTGTGAATATTCTGAAGTTCTTTTTTGCAATGGAGATCAGTTTTGGTCCATGAAATAAATCTGGCTTTTCCGGCCACTGTAGGCTTGGACTATGCAGTCTTTCTTCAGTGTCCACCTGTGACAGGTCCCATGCGTGTACTGAATCATGATTTCTCCTCTGAAGACTGTCCTATGTGCCTTCCTGCCAATGCAAAAAGGAGAACAGTGGTGATGGCAGCTGTACCAAAACCACGGGGAAGAAGCCATCTCCCTTTTCTCTGCTGGATGCAGAAGGCTGTATCCATATTTTTCATGGAGACAGTCAAAACTTCCTCATGAGCTGTAGTGTCTTTTAACCACTGGCCCATGTTAGTAGAGCAGGGTGTCTAAATGCAGACAGGTAGGTAGGTAGGTAGGTTGGTTGATAGGTAAGTAGATAGGTAGGTAGGTAGGTTGGTTGATAGGTAAGTAGATAGGTAGGTAGGTTGGTAGGTGAGTAACAGTGCAGCTTTGTGTTGCAGGTGGTTGAAAATTGTCCAGTTAAGCTTTTTCAAAGGAGGCTATTGTGAGATATGTGTTCCTTTGAAAATTGCCTCCAGATGCTTATATACACCTTTAGACCCTTAATCACTTTGCATTCATCACCATGAGGGACATGGATTAAGGGCATATTCAGGCACGTGATCCAGAGATACCTTAGCCAGTATAGCCTAGATAAGATGCTGGCAGGAGAGAGTCAGGGTTTGGAAATCATCCTCTTCTTCTCCCTTATGTTTTTGTCTTGTGTCTTTTAGTGAATTGGGGATTTTTTTTCCTTCCCTGAATAACCAATGTAGAATTATTCCTATGTGAAGCATTTTCTTTGCAGTTTCCAAAAGTTATCTCACCTTAATGAGCTCAATTCCTGTCTGCCATGTTACAAGGGTCTTCCATTTACCCTTCAAGAAGTTCTCTCTGCTGAGGAATGGAAAGCTCTGCAGTAAAAAAGAGAGCAGCCGGAGAAAATGGACGCATTTTATATATCACAGCTGGAAAAGTCATATACTTTTTGCTTATCCCAGTGTGTGCAGATGCTAAAATACAACATGGAAGTTAGAGGAAAGCAAATCCTCAGTGAGCTGTCTGAATTTCAATTCAGACATTGTCTATTCTTTTCTGCTTATGCATCTCCCAATGGCATTTGGGGGACTTACTATCCCGTCATTGCTCAGCTGTCAGAAGAGGACCTGGCCACAGAGGCAGTACAAGTTTTGTGGTGTCTGTCACATCCTATGAGAAGAAAGCTCTGTAGGCCAGCAGCCACTAGCTCTTTCCAGGGTGGGAGCCTTTATAAAGTCTGTGACTTCCCCCACTATGGAAATGAGACTTGGATGACAAAGAAAACAATGTGCAAATAGCCTGGAGGAAAAGAAGTAATTCCCAAACCAACTTTTTATTTTTTCACTTGAATGTTTTTATGGTATTTTCCCAGTCTCCCTGTGAGCCATCAACAGATACGAGTGCGTCACAGTGTTTTGTGGATTAAACCTGGAAGGTCTTCAAAATCCCAGTTTACTCAAACATCCCTGAGGTGACCGGCAGCTACTGAAGGAGGATGTTTCTCTGCATCCAATAGCACAGCCCTAACTTGACAGCCGGTTTTTCCACCTCCACTGGCTTCATCCTCTCCTAGAGTCTCCTGAACATTGGTGGTCCCCAAACAATACTGACTCTGATGCTTCAGTCCTTTTGTCTTCCCAGTGTGATTTTTGTCTTCTCTAGTATGATCCACTGGAGAGGAAAAGTTGTTGGGAATGAGGAGCAGCATCCCACTGGGAGCTCCAGAGACATGCCTCCTTCCTCTCACTCCAGAGTCTGCTAGGTTGGAAGGAGTGGAGCCATGGTCTTAACCTTTTCCTTCACTGTATGCTGAGACTTGGAGAAATACCTTACCTGGCTTGTACACAGAAGCAGGGGTTACAAAGGTGTAAATGTGTAGCTTTTGAGCACCATGGTGCTCACAGGATGGTCTTCAGTCCAACACTGTACTGAGACTTCCCATCACATCCAGAAGCACAGCAGTCTATCCTACCAAGAAAGATCTGTGTGGTTTTATCCCTGCCCATGCAGCATCCAGACTGGCAACAGGTAGAGCCAGCCAGGAAGGTGAGAGATGGTGGTTGGTAAGACAGACTGAGAAGACTTCAGATGTTTGGCTGTTCCGAGTGTCCTCTATTGAAATGTCCTCAGGACAATCTAGGATGGGAGTTCCTGACCAGCAGCAGGGCACAGGACTCCTCACCTCTTCCCCAGAGGTATCTATTTTCACCGACTTGGTCACGCAACCTCACTTCTGACCTCCTCTCACATATTCCAGGCCTGCCTTCCCGTTCCATCCTCACCACCAGCCTGATGTCCAGCTGCTGATGTAAGGAGCTGTAAAGCTCCTTTTCCTGAGCTTTTTTAGGGCTGTGACTGATATCCCAGGCTGGTCCACAGCCCAGAAATTCCTCTCCCAAAGCCCATCACTCCTATTGAGCTGCTGGGAAAACTGCCAATTGCTAATGGGCAGACAGCAGGACCAACAGAAATAGAGGCATCATTAAACTAGCACTTGCTGACTTGCAGCCTCAAAAGGAAAATCTGAGCTCTGCATATTCTCTACACTCCACAGGCACAGTTTTCCATCGCTGTCGACCTTCTTTTCCCTCCTGTGTTTCTGCTATTTGGTCTGACAGCTGCTTGCCTTGTCCCAGGGATTCTGTGGACTGGGACTATTCCAGCCCTGTGGCTGGAGGAGGCCCAGATCAGAGTGCCGCCTTCCCACCCCGGCCCCATGGACTGATAATGTGGGAGGTAAATAATACATGTTGCAACCGCTGCCTTTGACTAACACAATACATTGCGTGCACTTGACGCCCGCAGGTTATTATTTCTGTGGCAAAGCTGAAAACATGGGACAGATAAAAGAGAGATTCACTTTTTAAAAATTGATGGTGCTTTTCTTTAGATCAAATTTGTGATTTTGTAGCCAGCTGTAGAAGAGCCATAGAGGAGAGGTCAAAGGAGGGCAGGGTTGGGTGAATTGCTGTTCTGGTCCCTGTCCTTCCCACGCCTCATAAAATGAAATAATGATAAAGTCCAGTTGCAGGCTCACTAGGAGATGTCATAGCTGTGATAGCCTAATGAGCTTGAAATGACTGAAGAGCGTCAATAGAGAAAATCTATTGTGGGAAGATTTCTAATGCTCAGCACAGCAGGGAAACACTTTCTGAAATCCCAGAACATTCATCAGTGGCAGTTTAGACTGTAAATTCATGCAGTATAAAGACATATTCAGTACTCTAATAAAACACATTTTCACTTTTATGAATCCAGAATATTGATGAAGTAAAACCAGTACTAAACAAAATCTGAATGTGGAGTGTTGTAAAGTAAAATACACTTTGGAAACTTGAATTTTTGAAAGTTTAGGATTTTTCTAGAATTTTTCTGTGTAACACAGGATATTAGAGTAATTAAGATCTGAGAAGAGCATCAAACACCTTCCTCTGCTTCAAAGGCACGCAGCCGAGATTATATGTTAAAACAAACTGTTTCAAATCAATTAAATTACCTCTTGCATCTCAGTACCCATCCTTGTGAATAGGGGTGAAGGAGGAGATGTCACAATTCTATTTCAGTTTCTTGCTGTTGTTTCAATTACTTTCTTGTAAAGAATCTAAGGAAAAAAACATTTAAAACTATTAAAGAATGGATACAAAACTAGGTACAGCCTGACCCAGAGGACTTGCTATCTAAAATTTGCCACCAAAATGAAGTGTTGGGAATTTACTGTTCCGGGTCTACCACGGTTGAATTTACTGAGCTGGTGGGAGGAAGACAGGAGACAAGAAACAGACAGACAACTGATCACAAGCTCCATGTGACTTTTGTTACCAGAAAAGGCAACCACATCACCAAAAGCACAGACCCAGGTTCAGCACATGAGACATCTTTCAGTTCTGCTCGGCACTGGTATGACCTCATCTGAAGTACTAGACCTAGCATAGAACACCATGCCCAGGAAATGGGTGACTTAGAGAAAGCCTAAGAGATACCAGAGAGTGTGGCAGGAGGTCCAGAAACCATGTTTGTAAGAATTTAGAACAAAGAACTGAAGAAAGATGGGAATTGCGCTGTTCAAATTCCTATGAGACCCCCAAGAGGAGGGAGCAAGCATCATCAGGGATTGACATGTGTGCAGCTGTACCAGAGTGGAGTCAAGAGAAAGGACCAAGGGGCCCTGAAGATGATTCCAGTCTTCTCCTTCTGAGATAGCACAAAAGTGAAACACAACAGAGGGCAGAACATTTGCCTGTTCACAAATCTGCTGGCCAAAAGGCCAGACAAAACCTTGGCCAGAGCACTCTTGTGAGCAGGCTGTTCCTGATGAGTGGAACAAGGATATGGGTCAATGCAACTTCCAAAGATCAGAGCAGAATCATATCTGGTTATACCATCCATAGTCTCAACACAGAAAAGCCAGTGTTGACTGCCTGGGACCTGGTATTCAGGCTTTGCCACTTGACTTTATTGAAACTGAAAGCACAATACAGAGGTACTAAGATATTACTAAAAACCCATTATTGTTGTTTTGGTGTAAGCAAGGAGGAGAAATTAAATTCTTCTAGAGTATAAGAAGTGTGTCTTTTTAAATATCACAAGTACACACAATTTTCCTTCATATGACTGCTTCATTTTCCAAGCTGCATCTGACAAAAGAGCTAGTCTCCTTGACAACAACATGAAGCCTTTTACACAGGGGGATTGTGCTGTATGGCTCATCACAACTTCCAAGACATTGCTACTGGACAAAGAGTACTTACTCAAAATAGGCAAACCCCTGTTGCACCAATCATGGTAACAAAGGGCATGAAATGCCCATGGCAGAAACCAGGGGAATGTGAGTTAAATATTTTTTTTCAGGGTCAAATAAAGCACAGTAGTGCACTGATGTTTGTTGTTTGTTTTTTTTTTTAAGTCTGAGGTCCTTACCTGTTTCTTGTTCAAAGTCCTATAAATACATTGGAAGAGTTCTCTCATATTCAGCTTTTACTAGTAATGATCTGTGTGAGACAGAGAATCTTACAACACTGAGGTTCTGGCTCTTGGCTTTTTTTTCAGGAAGTTAACTCGTTCCTGATTTTTAATCCAATGTAAAGAACAATCATAAATGTTGGCAATTGGAAATTCAGAAAACTACTGAGAGCCCTGATCTGAGTCCTTTAATTTCTCTCACTCAGTTTTGGTATGTGCGTGCTACAATAATATTTGTATGGAGCTGTGTAGTTGGGATAATTTAATTAACACTTTCACAGTGGAAACAGAATAAATTAATTAACACTTCTCTAATTTTTGAATGAGAAAAGCCCTGGAAAGGAATGTTGTCATTTTTGAGTTTAGTCACATTATTCAATTTTAATAATGTGACAGAGTACTTAGATCCAGAAAACTAACTAGGTATTCAATTGTTTCCTTATTTTTCAGCTTTTTCTGAAATGTCATGTTATCAGAGTAAAACAGAGCAGAATTTAAAAAAAAAAAAAATCTATTTTTTGCTAGGTTTGCTCCGAGAAGAAATCAGCTTTATACACCATAAGTAATTAGAATTCATTTTTAATATCTTGTTAACTTCAATATAGTAATATATTTTTGCCTAATTCTGAAAATTGCATTTGACATCAGGAGTCAAAAAATGTTGGAAACCAGCAGTCCCAAGTAGCCACAATCAGGCTGGAAATGGCAAGCATTTGACCTCTGCCTCCAAGGCAGAGGCAGATATTCAGAAGGACACAGAATTGCTGTCCTTATTTTCTGAACCTCGTGATGCTGCTCAGGTCTTTCTTCTGTCATCGCTGGTCACTCGGGGAATAAAACAGATCTGCAGAAAAGAAAATTTGGTACTAAAACAAGGGTGTCAAACACTCTCGTTGTGTCAATTCCATCAGGACCTAACAGACTGCATGCTGGTTAAAACCAGGATCAGGGCAACTGTTTTTCTTCACAACAACTCTGTTTGTGGTTTGGACATTGTTACTGAAACAGAAATTGAGTCAATGAAACAGGAGAATAGCCAGTAC
Organism: Pachyramphus minor; assembly: GCA_013397135.1. NCBI lineage: Eukaryota > Metazoa > Chordata > Aves > Passeriformes > Tyrannidae > Pachyramphus > Pachyramphus minor. The sequence continues at coordinate 76,795 of VYXB01003582.1, read as the reverse complement.
AATAACTCAATGTACAGGGAAATATATGTAAATAAAGATGCAAATTAATGGTTTGTTCAGGAAACAACATGTTTAACAAATTAATATCTGAAATTTGCTCAAGGTTAACATCTGCTTTGTTGACTGGTCGTTTCCTTCTCCCAGGCCAAGAAGGTGATCAATACAAAGAGGATAAGAAACCAATTGCAAGATTTACCTTCAAAAGGGATTGTCTTCCATGGCAGAAAAAAAAACGTTCACACCACATGCCTCACTTTGTGCTTTGGTGAGCCTGGGACATGTATCCTCTTAACAATAACTGGTCAAATCCAGCAGGAGTAACGAGCGTTATCTAACCTCAACCTGATCTCACAGTCAACTGAAAAGAACTAGCTCCTGACAACACAAAGTCCTTCCTGCGTTTGCATGCCCAGGACAGAGCCTGAAGCAGCCCAGCCTAGACAAATATCCAGCACATATCCAAGGAGAACCATTAAACACAAATTGGCAAACAAGTTCCCCGCCTCTGTTTCAGTCACTGCTGTCTGCTGCCTTCCGTGCACCCCGAGGATCTGTCCTGCAGATCTGCTTTCTGCTCCTTTTCTCTGCAGAGGTGTGTGCATGCCTTCAGGTGCTTTATGACTAGCAAAGGATTCTTTGGGCAACGAAGAGTGGAATATATTTGAAAGTATGGTGGTTGGAATTGCTTCAGATAACTGTGAAGGTGCATTCAAATGTGGTTCAGAGACAGCAGGACAAAATCTTGTAATCCAAACCAAGGGAGAAATAGCATGATGCAGGGGAGAGAGTGAAAGACTCCAGCGTGTGCATCCAAAACACACAGTCCTACCCTGCCCCTCTTCTGCCTCGTGGGGAATGATTTGCATGTACTTCTTCCTTTGGTCTGAAGAGCACAGACACAGTAAGGAGCATTTCCATCCTTGCTGCATCCCACTGTTTCTGCTGTCACATCTGTTCTTCTATCATCGCCCTGAAACTGATGCCATGCTGAATTCACTGCAGCAATCACAACTGTTATATCTTATTCTGAAAGCTGCACTCATCATAAAAAGTTAAGAAGTTTCAGAGACAAATGATCAGCTTGGCAGAGGCAGATAAACCAACCGCTCTGTTCCCGTGCTTTTAGATACAGCTCCTGTTAATGAACATGCAGAAGCACTGCTGTGATTTTCTCAACATCATTTCATTGCTAAAGAAGTTGGGTCTTTTTTCCAACATCTCTCCTCCCTCGCTTCCTAGAGAAGAAAAAAACAAACTTGAAGATTCCACATATTCTCTATGGGATGGGGACCCTCCAAATAGAGAGCTGGAAGGGTCAATGACAGCAGTTTCCAGACACAAATATCAAGCTGTACAGTTTCCCGTAGAGCTCTCCTCTCTTACACTGTTTAATCTGTAGGAGAAAAAAACAATCAAAAAGGTCCTGAGGATTATTGCCTGTCCTCCCCTGTGCAGCATGAATCAGAGCTTGGAAACCACCATCTGAAGGATAAAAGAAAAAGCCTGAAGTGCTAGAGAGCACTTGTCTAAGTACACCTTCTCCATGGATTTGATATGAGGACTTCAGCAAACAAATCAAGCCTTTCTTTTATTTTTCATTTCTCAGCACTTAAGCAGACTTACATATGAGACATCAGACATATGGGATATGGATATGGGCCAGAGAGCCCCTTGAGAAGGTGGGAGGTGAAAGAAGATGGGACCACTGGATACACTAGGACGTAGACACAAAAAGAATGACCAGCTGTCAAGAAGACCAGGAACTGACTCCTGTAGTGGGAGGATACAGGAACAGATGTGATGATGGAGACAGATGGATGTTTCCCTGTGTTTTCCGTCTGCATATGCTGGTGTCCTTCTTCCTTTCCACTGCATCATTCTGTTCCTCCCAGTGATTTCAAGTATTTCTACTCACTGTTACTATTTTCCAACACCTTTGTCATCTTCCATTTTTTTCTGTTCTACATGGTATGGATTTTCTTTGTTCCATCAGTTCTTCTCCTTTTTTGCCCAGCTTGGTTCTCTGTCTGTTCCTGCATAAATTTAACCTGTTGGCTGGCCATCATATAAAATATTGTAGGAACAGGATGTTCCTTTGTAATATAATTAAGGATAGAGTGTGAACAGCTGATCTTCTGACATTTTCACCAGACAAAAAAGGGGGGAAAAAGCTCTTCCATTGCATGTCTATTTTAGATGAATATTGCACTGGACAGAAGCCAGGGGGTGCAGTAACCCCAGGCATCCCCCAAAGCCTTCATTCTTCTCAGGACAAGGAACATTCTCAAAGTCACCTTCACACACTGATGTTTTCACAGTTCCCTCCAAATTAAGACCTACGAATAAAAGGAATGAGTGAAGGCAGAAATCAAACTGTTTTGGTAAGGTCTTTGAGTCTTCCAGTGAAAAATGACACACAGTGACAGGTCCACTGCAGAGACCTGGCTTCTTATGGGATTTCAGCTCCTTCTACCACCAATCCCATAACCTCCAGGACAACTATGGTGTGCATAGGGCAAGGTGTAAGTGCACAGAAAATTTCCTGTGAGCATGACTTTGAGAAAGAGGTGTAGATGGTGGTGTGACCAACCAGCTGAACATGGAGTCTCAGGACTAGACAAAAACAAATGTGTAACCTTTGGGTCTACAGACAGAATAGAAAAATGAAAAATTGGACCAGATCCACAATAAAGTATGAGCATCAGCACTTTGAAAACCGTTGAGACACCCTGGGATTTCCCATGTTATTAAACAGAAGTTAAGCACTATGTCATGAGCTAATCTTACTTACACAGAGAAGAGACACTCACAATAAGCCTAATTTTGGCCTAATTATTTTTTATTCTTAGCCTAACTAAGGTCAAATAGAAAATTAATATTTACAAGTCTACTGCAAAGAGGAGCCAAGTACTGCAACAAGTTAGTAGTGGTGGTGGTGGTTTCTCCAGGACGAGACTTTTTAAAAAAGAAATTAAATCCCTTTCCAAGTGCTGCTGAATGTTACAATGTTTCATCTAGGATTGTTCTATAGCCTGTGCTGAGCAGTGTGATAGGAGAGATGATCACAGCAATGCTTTTAGGCTTGTACCCTACCACACATGCTTGATAAAAGTGTATTATCAAGCTGCCTGACACAGGGCTGTGTGCAGTGGATGTGTCCTTACACCATATACAAGATGCGTCTGCTTTTCGGTGGGTGGAATCTAAATCAGAAACAATCTGCCTCGAACTTCCGAGGGCTAAGGAACAGTCTGAAAGCCCACACAGGCATGAACAGAGAAACCAGGACAAAAGGCACAAGGGCCATGGGCCGAAACATGCTGCTCAGATGCTTCCTCAAGTGGAGTAGTGAGGGTGCTCTGAGCACCGCACTCGGCACCAGAGCCACCCTGGCATTTGGGATCCTTGCAGACTGAAGTCACACTGCAAGTCACCACCTCTGCTTTGCACAAGCATCATGTGAGCAACCTGCTGAACTGAATGGATGTCAAAAAGCAATCAGGCTGAGAGGTAAATCAGGCTTTAGTCTTTATCAGAGAATTCACACTCTTTGTTGTGTTAAGTAATTCACGCACTGTATGTTAAACAAGGATATTAGCAACAAGAAGTGCTCAAGTCTATCTTTATAGGAAATGTACTAGTCATGAGGAACACAAGCAATTGTCATCATCCACTTCGTTCTTGCAAGTTCAACCATTATGAAAATGTCAGGGTAGGCTAATTTTATGCTGCATAATGTATTTGACCTACCTCTTTCACTCAGATGCACTTGAAACTGTTCAGCTGATCCTAAGCAAATCTTGAAATGAGCACTAATTCGCAATGTTATTGATTTATGGGTTTATTGCTTCCTATATGATTATAACTGTTCAATAGGTCAAGCACTCTCTTTACTTAATTAATATTTGCCACAGCCAGTAACCTGAAGCCATTTTGGTGGAAAAATCCTGGAAATACGCAGTCTGCAAGCTTAATAGAGCTAACAAGATATTTACTCTCCCTTTACATTCTGCATTAATCATAGAATCATAGAATCAGCCGGGTTGGAAAGACTTCCTACATCATCTAGTCCAACCCTTGATTCAACACCGTCGTGGTTACTACAGCATGGCACTGAGGGCCACATCCAGTCTCATCTTAAAAACCTCCAGGGACGGTGAATCCACCACCTCCCTGGGCAGCCCATTCCAATGTCCAATTACTCTCTCCGTAAAAAATTTCTTCCTAACGTCTAACCTAAACTTCCCCTGGCAAAGCTTAATACTGTGCTGTCTTGTCTGACTACTGGTTGCCTGGGAAAAGAGACTGGTGCCCACATGGCTACAATCTCCTTTCTGTTAGTTGTAGAGAGTGATGAGGTCTCCCCTGAGCCTTCTCTTCTCCAGGCTAAAATCTTCCCTGAGACACATACAGGACATGTTTTCCCTTTGGGTTGTTTGGAGAAATGCACAGGATTTGAATGTTACCAAAAAATCTCTGCTTTTTTGTCACCTACAAATAGCTTATTCATAAAGACATGCACACCTCATCCTGTCACCCTCTCATTGCAACCCTTCATCCTTCACCTTCAGGTTGCTCTGTTTTGCTTGCCTGTGATACCAGTTAGTCACGCCATGTCAAGCCATGTGCATGCTTCCAAAACTGCAGCACTAGGCTTTAGTTTCAGGGAGAAAAATATGAGTGATTTTGCCCTATAGCTAAATACTGGGCTCCCTTTAACTTAATTTTGACAAATATTGTGGCTCTGACCCTGAAGACAATCAGCAACAGGGCTGTGCCTCACTACCAGCAGGCCCCTGCATCACAAGCACAGGTCCCGTTCCTGATGAATGGCACCTCTGGGAGGTTTCAGTATATGTCTGCAACAGCTCCAGTAAGTCACCTAATGCAGTGTGATGTCCCACCAAAACAGCAATACCTGGCCTTGTGGGCAGACACAAGTGTATTATTCACACAAGGTTTTCAGTGCACTGGAGGATTTATCAGCATCCTGCTGTGGTCCAGTCACGCAAACCAGGCTGTCCCTGTGCCAATAAAGCCACTCCATGATCATGCAGACAGTGCACCATTGGCAAGGAAAGCTGATCCATGTTGACTCCTGTACGCCAAAAAGCAGTATGCTGCTTGCCTTTCCATGGAGACAGGGCAATTTTCACATTGTAACCCATCAACAGTCATGTTAATTGTAAACTTACATGTCTCTGGTCTTTTGTGAGACTCTCAAATATAGTTTTCAGATTTTTTTGCTCTCCAAGGCTACAGTGTTTTGGTATATGTTCAATTTCTCCATCAGTGAAAGCTGTAAAGGCATCTCAGTTACACAATGCAGCAGAACACAGCTTCCTTTTATTTATTTTCACAGACAAATTATTGGATTTTTTATCTCTCAGGCACTATTCAACTTCTAACTCTTCATTCACATTTCCAGTCACCCAGCAAATTCCATTGCTTTCTTTTCTTATTTATTCTTACTCAGTGCTCCTTTGAATGAATGCCTTGCAGTTGGCCCTGAGGGGAATATCTGTTTTCTCTCAGATGGCAACTGAAAACCATGAGGGGAAGCAGAAAGTTGGAGATGTTCCCTTCCACAGACAGGAAGGTCGCTGTGACATATTGAGGTTTGCCTGTTGTTTTATACCCTCCTTGGATAGACAATGCTTGCAAATCCATAAATCTTCAGCTGTTATTGATTCTTCCTGCACTCTGTATGTGTTGTTTTAAGCAGATACCACACTATTATAATAAAAAAATATATTAGTGGCTTTAAACTACAGGTATTTGACTGAGGATGGCAAATCCTGCTGCAGTTTCTGCAAGCCCCTCTAATCCTGGTTCTAGTACATGTTCCCTCTGCCTGCCATGGCCTGTCCACAGTGCTGAAACTAGAGGTGTATTTTTCTCCCCTCTCCTGCCCTCCTTTCATTTTCTGATGCATCAATGCCAACTTCATATCCCACTGCCTCTTTTTCCTTGTCTCAGAGTGTCCTCTCTCTACTCAGATCTCTAAGCATCTGGATTTTCCCTTACCCACTCTACTACTCTCCTAAAATGGCCAACCCTCCTAATTTTCCATTCTCTCGAGATGTGAATCACTTTTTTTCCCCTCCACTTGTATATATCTTCCCTCATGTAGGATCACCTCCTTTCTTCTCCCTTGCCCTTCTTCCGCTTGGTTCTGGTTGTTGCAACAGTAAACCCCATGCTGGTCCTTTGCCTGTCCAGTCATTCTGCGTCTTTTCATCCTAGTCAAGTGACATCTCTGCATTTTGAAGGCCCTCCACAGCTTGATTTCCAACAGATCCTACTCTTTAGTCAGTCAGCATTTTTCTGTAAATGCTCAGTGTTACTTCTGAATGTGTCTCTTTAAATCAACTTCATTCTGACTAATTTCTTAAGAGAATTTTCTTTATGCAAATACTTAAAGCTTTGGGTTGTATCATGTTTGCTCCTGGACCATTGCTCAGATAATTTACCTTCAGTGAATTCAGGAGATTGCATCTCTCAGCAGGTCATCAAGCTTTCTTTCGTCTTCATATTTCTACCAAATTGAATTGGATTTCTGAAGTACTGAATTTCTACTGAATTGAATAAAAAATTGATATTGTTGATTGTGTTAATCCAAAAGGGGCATTAATAAAACCTCCTAGAGTAATTCTTCTTCAAGAAACTCCTTCTTACCATGAGGGCAGTTTGTTTTAACTCTGCTATCTTTCTCTGTTTACTGCAAAATGCACACATTATGAAGATCCTGTAATGACCACGGTTTATTTTTTTTTTAACATCATACCAAACACTTCTTTATTCTACGGTTCTTGTTCTTCTTTGTTCCTGTGAATGACTGAGTTTTCATCTACCACTAACTGCAATGGGCATGTTGTGAAAATATATCAGCATGTCCCTAATAAGGCTGAAAGCAGGAGGTGGCATTTATCCCTGTACTTTCCAACAAGCCCAGAACTCTAGCTACAAAAACAACATAATGTTGGGGAAAAATAAAATAGCTCTCCTAGCTATGTTGCTCGTTAAAACTTTTCAGCAAAACATGCAGCTGTAAACATCCAGATAGGGATTTTGAAAAACTCATGAAAATAACATTTCTGAAAGTCAAAGTAAATATCACTAATATTTTAAGACTTTGGAGTCAGTAGTACTCACCAAGATAGGTCTACTTTCGGAAAGAAAAAGGGTGTTAGCATTGTGGCTAAAATAAAGTTGTTTAATATGCTATTCTAAAGAACAGACAGTAAGCCACCAAAAAACCAAAAAAAAATAAAATAAAATAAAATAAAATAAAAAAACCAAAAACAAACAAAACCAAACCAAAAACCAAAACATCAGACTCAGTAAAATACTCAGAGAGAGCACTAGTTTTCCCATGGAAACAGTGTTCACAGGAAGTCAGCGGAACATGACCAAAACAGGTAGCTTTATTTTTACTTTACTAAATTCACAGGTAGAGCAAGTGGAAAATGATAATTCTTCAGAAATAAATTATATTATGAGAAGGAAAAAAAGAAGACCTTGATTACTTGAAGCTCTTTAGACTGACACTTTATTTTACTCTGGTTTTCTCTTGTCCTAAGTGTTATGAGAAAGGGACTTGATGCAGCAAGGTTGGATTCCTGTGTAAGAATCATTTGTGGAGAAAAAGATAGAGATTGGGTGAAATTTGGCTCTTAAGCCAAATCATGAAGAACAAGAGTAACTGATCATGGATACCATTAGGCTGCGTGAGTGCTGTCAAAAAGGGAGCAGGGGAAGGTGTGGTGAAACCCGAGCCCAAGTCTGCAACTTGGAGATTTTCTAATGCTATGATGTTGTGAAGGAAAAGCCTCCAATTTTCTGCGCGGTGATTTGCTGGGAGACCTTGTTTAATAGAAGGAATGACAAAGCATCTTTCCTCGAGTCACAGCCTTTTCAAAGTAGATAAGCAAAACTATTTTTTTATGAGAATAAGAATCTCTTGGCCACAGGAAATGCCAAACCTTGGCCACTTCATCTTAAGCCTTTGAAAGTGTGATTTCACTTTTCCTGAATAAGCTTTGTTTTACCCTGGAGGTACTGCAGCTCATGACAGGCTAAAACACTACCCACAAAACTTTTCCAGTCCCCTTGGTCACAGCTCCAGGCAGATTTGAGGGGATGATCACTAGAAATGGGGCTTCAGGAGGCCAACTGGGCCATGTCCCATTTGAGAAGGATGTAAGGAGTTATCTCCAGGAGCCTGCCCTGCCCCTCAGTGCTGCTCAGCCACCCACGACCATGCAGGGTAATCTCCACATAGGTGATGGCAAATACCACCCTGGCAGTTTGCTGCACTGGGATGATGGAGGATTGCAATGTCTGTGAGCCTCTGGAAATCAGACATCCCTTTGATCAAGACTAATGCAAAAAGCACAGCTGCACCAAAGGTTCTCAGTCATTAGCATCGAGGTACTGCTGTGATAGGCTTGTAGAAGAAGCATATGCCATCTTCTGCAGTCCACTGCTAAAATCTTAATCACTTACTTTTCCATTAATTTAAAATGCTTTAATCCTTCACCCCCTTTAACAATCAGTAATTCACATTGACTGGTTTTCTCTTGGAGCACCTGGAAACACCAGCTGCTGCGTGTCCCAAGCAGCAAGTGATGCTCCACCTTTGCTTCTTAGCAGTATTAGCAGTGGAAGAAGGATGGTACTTTGCTGGCATGGGAGTTCTACAAAAAAATTACCAGAATATTAAACATAGTAAGAGAAAGAGCTATGAAGACTGAAATATTTTTTTCTATTCCATTTCTCCAGAAATAACAGAGGAACCACCAAGTGACAATGGGAACTTGTATCCCATTGCAAATCCATGTGAAGTCCATACCTTCCCTCTACTGACAGGAAAGCAGAGCAGGATGGCTAGCACAAACCCAAGTGGTAGCAGACCTGGAAGCAATGAGAAAGCTTTGGCCTCAGGTTTCGTGTAGTTTTCTCCTTTGATATTTTTTTCACCATTTTCCTTCAACTAACTTCTTATTTGCTCTTCAGTTAGACCCGAGGTGACCTCTCATTTCTGGCTGCAAAGACAAAAAAATGTGTACTGCTTAATCACACTTCTAAATGCACATTGTCACTTTGCTGAATCTCATACACTCAAGATGTCTCACCGTTGTAGCCAATCCCCTGCAGAGCACAGATAGCTCAGGCCAGCTGGCCAACGCTTATAACTACCTAACATTTATTCCATCTAATTCCCAAAGTGAAAGCAACTTTGCTTAGTGCAGATCTCTACCAGTTCATTTGTAGCAGAATAGCTTATCTAAGTGCTAATAGAAGAAATCTTTGATTATCAGTATATTCATGGGGATTTAGACTCCAATTCAAATAATTATTTCCTTGACCACTATAGACAAAATTATACGGTGCTGAAGATTGGAAATGCAAGGAAGAATATTTTCATTAAAAACTGAATATAACCATTTACCAATTTTAATTAGAGTGGCATCATTTGTGTTGCTATAGTTAAAGGCTTACTGGTATTTCTGGTATAAATAGACTGCCATTTATCATAACAACTCAATATGCATTTGCACTGAGATAAAACTTGACAGGATGTAATAGCTTGTTTTTAAATTTTTTTTTTAAATGCTAATTTGATACATTTTCAGTTTAAGTACAAATTTAAACACAGCTTTGTGAGCAATTAAATGTCCTTACTCTAGAACTATGTTGTATTAGAAAATCTTTTTAGCATTAACCAGACAAGTTTCCTGCCCTGAAAAAATATTTTCTGAGTTTTCAGGGTTTTTTCCTACTTTCCCTATTAGGATGAGGTCAAGCCCCTGTCAAAGTTATTGACCGCAACAAATACCAGCAGAAAAATAAGCATTGCCTTAAACCAGCTTAGGAGTGCCAGCATTTGATGTCTATCTCTTGATGGTGGCAAAAAACTTGTCTCTGATCTTCCGCACCCAAAGTCCGTGGCTCGAGTAATTGGGGATCACTTCTCAGAACTTCTTGCGCTGGTGCATCCCTGGGTTACCCTTGATGATTTCCATAATAACCCTCCTAGAGTCTCTTCTCTAGATTTGAATACAAATTTTGCCTGTGAACTGAGACATTTTCCTGGTCCGTGGGCGTTTGCCGTGGGCGTAGTCCCAGCTCCTCTCTACTTCATCACATTACTCTGCCCACCTCTGCAGGTGATCACGTACACTTTTGGGGGAAACACCTCTCTCCAAGTGACCTTCCAAAGCAATAATAAATCCTATGACACTGTCACTTCTCCATTTTGTCCACTCTCACATGCCATCTGGGCATCTACTTTCATCTGTACAAGCTGTAATGAGAGGCCATAACTATTAGAGAGCCCTGTTATGCCAGATTGTGTGGGAGAGCATTCCAGCCCTCAGTGTGCTTGTGAGCAGAGGCCATGTTGCTTCACTTATAAATTAAACACTGAATTTTTGTGAAAGCATGGTGATGGGTATCCCCATCCCTGCTGCACAAAGGTATTGGGTGCACAGGTGCAGGTGGAGAGTAGAAACTTGTCTCCATGCAGCAAAACTTCACGTGCTGTATCTCTGTCAAGCTTTGTGCAGAAAGAGAGGGACAGAGGTGGCAGAGTAACTGCCTCATATGTAGAAACATATCTGAACTGAGGAAGGTGAAGTTCAAGGAGAAGCAGTAGAGAGAGACCAAGGAATGAAAGGCTGGTCAGGAAAAGTATCTTTTCGTCCTTTCACACATCTTGGCAATTAGTGTCTTTTGACTTTTCATTTAAGGAACATATTATTTGAGATTTTTTTTCTATATACTTATTGGGAAAAGAAAAACTTTGGTATTATGACAAAAGCTCTGCTTTTATCAGACAGCACAGAGCAGATGAAAACATTTTGCTCTCGTCTGCCTATTTCCTTTCTTTGCAGGTAGCAATTAAATGACACCCACGGACTCAAACATGATGGCTATGCTCAACTGAGGATCTGAACTACCTCCTGAGATTTCATTTAGGTTTTGTCTAGATCCTTCCTTTTTTCTTACAGAAGAGACAAAATGGGCTTAAATACAGGTACTGTATGCACAGAACCCCAAAGGCAAAAAAAATTTGACCACTGAGCTGTGTGCATCCCTTTCAGGCATAAGGAATATAGTTCAAAGCTGACTTTGTACTTCTGAACTCTCAAATTTACTATTATATTACACACTTGTCCACTCAGACAAGACCATTATGATTTTTTCATTTCTGTTCTTTCCACATGGCTGCAAAGACTAAACCTTGCCATTGCAAGAGGAAACTTGAATAGTTCCTGGATAGCATTCCAGCAGAAGGAGGTGGAAGTTCACATAACATTTCATCTTTCCCAGCAATATCAGTGTCTTTTAGGAAAGAAATAGCAAACACTTCTATTTATTAAGGGATGAACACATGAATTAAAGTTTGGGGTTACTTCTACCAGCTTGCTACAAGCTGTGAGTTACTTATCTCACTCCAGATACAGCTGTAACACTGTCAGTGCAAAGCAGCTTTCTTTTATCCATACAGACTGTCATACAGACACCAAGCCTTAATTATTATCCACATCCATACTATGCTTACCAATTCCAGGTAGGTGCTGGGAGATGATTGTGATATATCTTGGATTCCCTAAGCAATACTGTGCAGGTGACCCTGGGAACGGTCCAACACATTATTGTGGGACAACTTCTATTTTAGTAGAAAGAAGACTTCAAGTAATTAAGTTATTTTTGCCTGACAGTGCTTCCAGACTTGTCAGCCCTGGACAGTGGTGTTTTCTTGTGGTGGCAGCTGAGTCAGCACAATTTTGGGGAGCTACCGTTGGTTACTGAGGACGTCACCCACTCATGCACATATCCAAGTCAATTCCAAGAGCACAGCATCAGGAAAGATGGCTGCATAACAAGATCCTCAAGTACTGGCTTTGCTGAACCTCTCACTTCCTTCCTATAGCTGGATGTAGTGTTTGATATGACACCAGCACTCATTGTCTTGTGAGCAAACAGCTGTGTGAATGGGAGCAGAATAGTGCTGGAATTTAGGTATTCCAGCTTGAGGAGGCAAAATCCTGGGGCTTGTCATATTCATGTCATATATCACATTCTGGCTGAGTTCCTGAAGCTCATCTTCAGCTTTACAGAGGAAAGCTTAGTGGGCAGCATGGAGCTGAAAGGGCTGCATGGACAATTGACAGTGATTTGTAAGTAAAATGAAGGGTGAAAGGCAAGAAATTCCATTATTAGGTGGATCTGCCTTCTGAACAGAATGGTCATGAAGACACATAAAATGAGAGTCTTGTTCAGGTTCTGTAAAAGTGATAGCACCAGAAAACAGCAAATCTTATTTGAGCAAACAAGTAGCAGCAGCAAGTACATGGAAGCTATACAGAGTCTGCTGAGAACATACATGGGAAATTCAGAGTGGATGGCATGAAGAAGAAAGCAAAACAGTTTACAGGAGAGACAATTCCTTCCTATCCCTCCAGACTTGTACCTCAACTATTTTATTTCATGGGTGAAATCTAGCAACATATTAATAGGAAAGATGTCTTCTTTGCTTATAACTCTGGCTTCTAAATTATCAACAGCACCTTTGCAGCATCACATTAAGGCAAAGGCAAATGAGGATCCTGCCTAAATACAGACAAGCAAATACATAAATAGAGACATTGTTAAATAAGTATTAATCACTGCACACATTCTATTAAACTTTTTTCTTCTGACTATCATGTAGGCAGGGGTAAAACACCAGTTGATACAGCTTTTAAAGGAAACTCTCCTGCTAGGCACCTAACTATGAATGCTGCTAAGGCTGTTTATACCTCTAACTACTTATTAGTAGTTAGGTAGGTGCATCAGTTAATACAGAAAGACTTGCGTCATTAACTGTGCTAGGCAAAAGAGTTGGCAGTGGGCAAATTTTAGAGGTAAATTTAAAAAAAAAAAAAGGAAATTCCTCCAGAGGGAAAAAAAAGAAGACTCCAATTTTGCTCACTCTGAACTCAAACAGATATTCTATATATATGTGGCAAAGACCCTTTCACGGTCTGTCAGCAAGCAAACACAATCCCAAAGCTATTTTTCTGGGGGGAGTGTAAATCCTGTGCAGTGTGAGGATCCACAGCTTGGGCTCCCCCAGAGTGAGGATGCTCCCTGCCCACCAGTTTTGGTAGCTCCTCTTCCTCAGAGGAGCGTTCTGTTGTTCTCCCAGACACCTCCCTGCACAACGCACCTGCCCTCTTCCAAGAGATTCCCCCCACTATTCATCCCTTTGCCTTCATGGTGCTGAACTTCATCCTTGGGTGAGTATGGGGATGAAATGGGAGAGCTCCACCAGCCAGGTGAGCTGGGCTTAGGTGCTGCTCACAATTTGTGATGTTCCACTTCCTTTCCACTTCCACACCGCAGAGAGACCAAGATCTTCCCAAAATAGCATCTTAACCCTCTGCTCACCAGTTTCCCAGAAGTGCTATACCTGTTGAGATATGTACCATGAGGCAATAACAGCTAGACAAAAAACTCCTCTCTTGTTGAAAGGTTCCTTCCTATGTTGCCATGGATATGATGACCTGTTTCTAAACTCTTTTTTTTCCCCTCACAGTATATGATCTCTACTATCATTTCTACATTTTGATCCATTCTAAATACAATTTTTAAACAAGTTACTGTTCTGCTTTTATCTTGTGATCACCAAACTACCCTGCAATACAGGTATTTTTTAATCACCTGTAAGTTTTTCCAACCAAGTCATCATCTCAAAGGCAAGGAGAAGGAATTGGCTGAGGATTTTTTTGCTTGTTTCTTGCTTCTTTGAAGGCTGTTTTGTGCCACAACAACAGAGCTGAAATGAATGTGTTGAAAATAATTAATTTTTAACCACATTCCCACATACAAGCTCAAGAGATTCAGAACTTCGGCAGCAATGCTAGAGAAAGCTATCCATGTTAACTCTGCAACTTATTTATTCCTCAGTTTTGCTTGTTTACATGATGTATGAAAGGAACAAATTCTGAGAATAATGAAAAACACATTCAGGTACAAAGATGAAGATGAAACTTCAAGTATCTAAGAAGAAATCATTGTGTGAGGGGCTTTTTTGTTGTTGTTGTTTTTTCCCCCGTCTGTGGTGGGTATTTATTCACAAACTTCCTTCGTAGAACTCCCCTTGGCCTGAAAATATCACCTAAGAGCACCCTTCTCCCTCTGTGATCTGTTCTGCAGACTCTACTTTTTCTGACAACAGCTCGTTTTTGGACATGGAAAGTGAAACATCTGTGGGTGGATCTGAAGGTCAAACATACCTGCATTAGTGTCAGAGTGCGTGGTTGTGGGCAGTGCTGAGCTGAGACCTCCTTTGGGACCATCCTTCTAAGCAAAGCTCTGCCCACACAGCATGAATGCAGGTGCTGCAGGGACAGGGGAGAACAGGCAAGCAAGGTCTGTACCTCTCATTCAGTGAGGCAGCTGGTTCCACCAGGATGAGCCACACTCAGGGCTTTTACACTTCTCACTCAAGTGTCATCAAACCAGAATACATAAATAGTACTGGGAAAAGACAGACTGAACCTGCTTGCATCCTGGCTAACAAATCCTGAAAAAATACTGGCTGATATCAGAGATAAGGACTGTAGATTTGGTTTAGCAGTCATGCAAAACTAAGATGACTGAAATTGGTTTTCTATAACAAAAATCTGAACAAAGAGCAGAATCAGAGTCTTTTTTTTTTTTTTAAGTTTAAAATGCTGCTGTAATTTAAAAGGAAGTAACTGGTTACTGTACTTTATGCAATGCTATTTGTGGCATTATTAAGCCCTCCCTTGAAACCTTGCTATTGGAAACTAGATCTGGGCCCATTGTGAGCCCAGACAACTATACAAAATTGCTTGCTTTTTCATACAATGACGCCTAAAATATTTAGACTTGTGTCAGGCACCTGTGCCTGACACATCCAGCGTGTTCTCATGTCAGGACCAGCAGCATCCCCAGTGCGGTTGACTCAGTCCATCCTCCAGCCAGTACCGAGCTGGAGCCCCATGGCTTCCTGCAGCCACAGGAAAGGGACAGAACAGTTCCTCCTTACAGCCATGGCAGGGCAGCACAGCCTAGGGTGGGAAGGAGTAAAGAGGTACATAAACCCAGAAAAACAATGCTGCTCCATAAAAAGAATGACACATTCCCTTCACTTGCAAAAGCTGCCAACAGCAGTATGCACATCAGAAGCAACTTTAGGATGTAGCACACAACGAGAGCCAGTCGTTTCTCTTCTTGTTTTAGAAGGTGTTATCCTTCATAAGCTACTGGGTGCCCCACAGAGGCATTGCTAGAGGAAGAGGTTTGTTCTTCCTTCTTTGCAGCTGCACACCACTGAAACAGAAAGTATGGGCTTATAAATATTGTGTAATTGAATCTTACCCTGTGTACTGTATCCTGTCAATGGCACTGCCTTTTCTCCCCGACACATATCTTCAGCACTTGCTGGTGTGATTCCATATTAATATCTCTGCCTGCTGCTGGAATGTGCACTCACATCAGCAGCTCCTTCCAGCAACAGCATTATTAAAAATAACGAAATGTCAGGTTGTGCTACTGTGCATCTAGATCCATTATGGAAATGTGCTGCAGGACGATAGCAGCCTGAGTCAGTCCTGCATTCGGCTTTCAGAGGGAAAAAATGCAGAGAAAGACTTTTATGGTTTTAAATAGCACCTGGATTCCTGTCCATGGCTAACCTTTGCCTGAGCAGTGCTTTCCAGAAGGATGTACAGGGCAACACTTTAGTGAAAGAGGCACTGAAAAAATCTTGCTTTTTTGACCATCCTTCTTTAAATAGACAGAACCTCTGCTATTTTTATCCACCAGAAGTGTGTGAATTAAAATGAAATGAAAAGACCTAGGCTCTAGAAGGAGCAGAGTGGCACAAGATTTCAGAAGATTGGCACAAACAGATCTAATAACATAGGAAATAAAAAAGTCATAGACACTATGCAGTCAGTTTCAAATACTGTTTACTATACTGTCAGAGAGATCAATAATGGTCTGTCATTACTGATTTCCACTGGGGATATACAGAGTCTTGGGGAGGGAGCAACTATATTATGCAGAAGATGCAAGGAATGTGAAGAGTCAGGTGGAAGATACTGGTAACTGGAATTTCTCATGCAAAAAATGTGCTTGAATTCTCTCAAAACAGGTTAGCCTCATTGCACAGACAAGTTCATTTCCATCTATATTACTCCTCTCACTGGGAACTCTCCACCTGCTTCCTCTAAATAATCACAGGCCAAATGAGATGAGCCTAAGGGAATACAGACTAGGCAAAGAAAACACAGCCTGGTAGTGTCAGGGTGTGCACTATCTCTGGCATTACATGCAGAAATGTCCTACCTTCCTCATTTGATTTGAGCCTGTGCTGGTGTTACAAAGAAAACAAACCTGCGTGTCCTTCTCTGAATCGACAGCGTCCCTTATCACAAAGATTTCCAGGTTGTATCATGCACCTGTGTCTTGTATTGAATATTCACAAGTACACACACACGCGCAAACGGACAGTATGACCTAGTAATGGCACATAAAAGAGTTTGGGTTATAAATGGCATATAAAGTGGCACAGAGAATTGTTTCTGAGCAATCTAGGGTTCCTGGGGTAAACACCTCCAGATGCTTTTGTAGCTGTAGGACCCTGGCTGGCCTTCTTACTGAGTGGGGCAGATCCATTGTCCATTTGCTGTTTCTGTGTGTTTACAAGCACAGAATCAGAGTTAGCATTGTCCTACACATATACTCTCTGTATTGCCAAGCAGTAGCAATGAGTTAAACAGAATGGTCACATGAGAGCCATGAAAAGGAAGCAAAACTGCCAATTTGCCAGGGTTTTTGACTGAGCAACACCCCTCAGCAGATGGGATGTACCTGGTAGCCCATGTAGATAATCAGGCAATGATCAGCAACAAATACAGTGCAAAGGAAATACACCATGCATGCTTGAGAAACATATGATGCATAAAAAGCATTGTTCCTAACAGTGGTGTATCTAAGCTGGGGTTTGTCATGTTGGAAAGTTTATAGAGAGAGTGTCAGCATAGCTGGAGGGGGCAGTGCCATCAAGAGGAACAACAGAACCACAGCATGTAAGTGGCTTCTTGCATGATCTGGTGGTGGTGTAAGCATGGGAAGGATTTAATTGTTTGATTACTTGTAGTCATTGTCCTAAAACATGTTCTCAAAAGCTTTGGATACCTCCTTGGCCCATAATTTTTTTGCATTGTTAGATCCTAACATACTTTCAATTGTTGGTGATAAAAACCTGCAATTTAGTGTCCCTCTGACTGAGCATTGCCAACTTTGCTGTGCTTTAGGTAATGTAAAATGTTACTTAAGCATTTTGTAATTAATAGAGCAGAGAATGTCTGAGCAGAGATGGTCTCTGTGCAATTTGTTCCAAAGGTGTGATCCACCATGCCCGAGACAGAGCAAGGTTTCATATCAATTTCAGCAGGCTTTGGGTGCAATTAAAACTCTTGTTATGAAAGTGTCATAAAACAATTAAAATTACTCCAATACATGCAACTAAATCAAATGTCAGCCTGAAACAAAATTGTAGCCATTGAAGGCCATCTTAATTTCATCTTTTAAACCCATACTGAGACCCATCCCTATTAAGGGATATTATCCCATATTATCCCCACCTCTATTTATCACCCAGTTCAACATCACCAGTTAACCATTTGATATTGGCAATGGCACTGTTTTTTCCCAAATCAGTGATCCATCCCCATTAGTGTCAGGATAAGAACAACACAATATCCCCAGCTAACAGCTAAAGTTACAGCAACAATACCAAAACACGCTGTGTAGTAAAATTTAGAGTCATCACAGGCACACCACTAGTAGGTGGGACAGATATAATTAAATGGTAGCTGTGGGATATAGCAAAAATGAGTCAAAGTTTGGGGTGTTTCTTTGTGGGGGGAAAAAAAAATAGTTACAGAATGCCTTTATTCTTGAGGATTTTATCAACTACAGCTATTGCCTCCAAGCAGCTTTAAACATGCACTGCTTTGGGTGCTCAGAGTGAAACTGATTTTGTTTTTCACCACTTAAACCACATTTTTTTCTTTTCTGTGCAATTTCTGTGTGTGCACATTTCAAATCATAACAGAATACTATTATTTGCTTGATGTCTCCACAAATGTTTTTTATTAAGCCGAGAAGATACAGATTTCTGAGGTTTTAAAATACTGTTTTGCTTATTTCTCATCTAGAAATATGAAAGTAATTTATAAGTATTTCTTAGTGATTTGTCAGAATAACACTAAATTAGAGAAAAATAAAAGCAGGGAAAAGAATCCTCCCGTCACTGTACAATAAAGGGACTAAATTGCATACTTCAGCCCACTCCTGTTTTAGCAGAGAAATTCTGAGTGTGCTCAGATATACTGACTGCTATACTAGACTCTCCCCATACACACAAANAGCCACAGGAAAGGGACAGAACAGTTCCTCCTTACAGCCATGGCAGGGCAGCACAGCCTAGGGTGGGAAGGAGTAAAGAGGTACATAAACCCAGAAAAACAATGCTGCTCCATAAAAAGAATGACACATTCCCTTCACTTGCAAAAGCTGCCAACAGCAGTATGCACATCAGAAGCAACTTTAGGATGTAGCACACAACGAGAGCCAGTCGTTTCTCTTCTTGTTTTAGAAGGTGTTATCCTTCATAAGCTACTGGGTGCCCCACAGAGGCATTGCTAGAGGAAGAGGTTTGTTCTTCCTTCTTTGCAGCTGCACACCACTGAAACAGAAAGTATGGGCTTATAAATATTGTGTAATTGAATCTTACCCTGTGTACTGTATCCTGTCAATGGCACTGCCTTTTCTCCCCGACACATATCTTCAGCACTTGCTGGTGTGATTCCATATTAATATCTCTGCCTGCTGCTGGAATGTGCACTCACATCAGCAGCTCCTTCCAGCAACAGCATTATTAAAAATAACGAAATGTCAGGTTGTGCTACTGTGCATCTAGATCCA
This sequence comes from Pachyramphus minor, assembly GCA_013397135.1. NCBI lineage: Eukaryota > Metazoa > Chordata > Aves > Passeriformes > Tyrannidae > Pachyramphus > Pachyramphus minor. Next base: position 57,778 of record VYXB01003582.1, on the reverse strand, counting down.
TTATGGAAATGTGCTGCAGGACGATAGCAGCCTGAGTCAGTCCTGCATTCGGCTTTCAGAGGGAAAAAATGCAGAGAAAGACTTTTATGGTTTTAAATAGCACCTGGATTCCTGTCCATGGCTAACCTTTGCCTGAGCAGTGCTTTCCAGAAGGATGTACAGGGCAACACTTTAGCGAAAGAGGCACTGAAAAAATCTTGCTTTTTTGACCATCCTTCTTTAAATAGACAGAACCTCTGCTATTTTTATCCACCAGAAGTGTGTGAATTAAAATGAAATGAAAAGACCTAGGCTCTAGAAGGAGCAGAGTGGCACAAGATTTCAGAAGATTGGCACAAACAGATCTAATAACATAGGAAATAAAAAAGTCATAGACACTATGCAGTCAGTTTCAAATACTGTTTACTATACTGTCAGAGAGATCAATAATGGTCTGTCATTACTGATTTCCACTGGGGATATACAGAGTCTTGGGGAGGGAGCAACTATATTATGCAGAAGATGCAAGGAATGTGAAGAGTCAGGTGGAAGATACTGGTAACTGGAATTTCTCATGCAAAAAACAGGCTAGCCTCATTGCACAGACAAGTTCATTTCCATCTATATTATTCCTCCACCTGCTTCCTCTAAATAATCACAGGCCAAATGAGATGAGCCTAAGGGAATACAGACTAGGCAAAGAAAACACAGCCTGGTAGTGTCAGGGTGTGCACTATCTCTGGCATTACATGCAGAAATGTCCTACCTACCTCATTTGATTTGAGCCTGTGCTGGTGTTACGAAGAAAATAAACCTGCGTGTCCTTCTCTGAATCGACAGCGTCTCTTATCACAAAGATTTCCAGGTTGTATCATGCACTTGTGTCTTGTATTGAATATTCACAAGTACACACATACACGCAAACGGACAGTATGACCTAGTAATGGCACATAAAAGAGTTTGGGTTATAAATGGCATATAAAGTGGCACACAGAATTGTTTCTGAGCAATCTGGGGTTCCTGGGGTAAACACCTCCAGATGCTTTTGTAGCTGTAGGACCCTGGCTGGCCTTCTTACTGAGTGGGGCAGATCCATTGTCCATTTGCTGTTTCTGTGTGTTTACAAGCACAGAATCAGAGTTAGCATTGTCCTACACATATACTCTCTGTATTGCCAAGCAGTAGCAATGAGTTAAACAGAATGGTCACATGAGAGCCATGAAAAGGAAGCAAAACTGCCAATTTGCCAGGGTTTTTGACTGAGCAACACCCCTCAGCAGATGGGATGTACCTGGTAGCCCATGTAGATAATCAGGCAATGATCAGCAACAAATACAGTGCAAAGGAAATACACCATGCATGCTTGAGAAACATATGATGCATAAAAAGCATTGTTCCTAACAGTGGTGTATCTAAGCTGGGGTTTGTCATGTTGGAAAGTTTATAGAGAGAGTGTCAGCATAGCTGGAGGGGGCAGTGCCATCAAGAGGAACAACAGAACCACAGCATGTAAGTGGCTTCTTGCATGATCTGGTGGTGGTGTAAGCATGGGAAGGATTTAATTGTTTGATTACTTGTAGTCATTGTCCTAAAACATGTTCTCAAAAGCTTTGGATACCTCCTTGGCCCATAATTTTTTTGCATTGTTAGATCCTAACATACTTTCAATTGTTGGTGATAAAAACCTGCAATTTAGTGTCCCTCTGACTGAGCATTGCCAACTTTGCTGTGCTTTAGGTAATGTAAAATGTTACTTAAGCATTTTGTAATTAATAGAGCAGAGAATGTCTGAGCAGAGATGGTCTCTGTGCAATTTGTTCCAAAGGTGTGATCCACCATGCCCGAGACAGAGCAAGGTTTCATATCAATTTCAGCAGGCTTTGGGTGCAATTAAAACTCTTGTTATGAAAGTGTCATAAAACAATTAAAATTACTCCAATACATGCAACTAAATCAAATGTCAGCCTGAAACAAAATTGTAGCCATTGAAGGCCATCTTAATTTCATCTTTTAAACCCATACTGAGACCCATCCCTATTAAGGGATATTATCCCATATTATCCCCACCTCTATTTATCACCCAGTTCAACATCACCAGTTAACCATTTGATATTGGCAATGGCACTGTTTTTTCCCAAATCAGTGATCCATCCCCATTAGTGTCAGGATAAGAACAACACAATATCCCCAGCTAACAGCTAAAGTTACAGCAACAATACCAAAACACGCTGTGTAGTAAAATTTAGAGTCATCACAGGCACACCACTAGTAGGTGGGACAGATATAATTAAATGGTAGCTGTGGGATATAGCAAAAATGAGTCAAAGTTTGGGGTGTTTCTTTGTGGGGGGAAAAAAAAATAGTTACAGAATGCCTTTATTCTTGAGGATTTTATCAACTACAGCTATTGCCTCCAAGCAGCTTTAAACATGCACTGCTTTGGGTGCTCAGAGTGAAACTGATTTTGTTTTTCACCACTTAAACCACATTTTTTTCTTTTCTGTGCAATTTCTGTGTGTGCACATTTCAAATCATAACAGAATACTATTATTTGCTTGATGTCTCCACAAATGTTTTTTATTAAGCTGAGAAGATACAGATTTCTGAGGTTTTAAAATACTGTTTTGCTTATTTCTCATCTAGAAATATGAAAGTAATTTATAAGTATTTCTTAGTGATTTGTCAGAATAACACTAAATTAGAGAAAAATAAAAGCAGGGAAAAGAATCCTCCCGTCACTGTACAATAAAGGGACTAAATTGCATACTTCAGCCCACTCCTGTTTTAGCAGAGAAATTCTGAGTGTGCTCAGATATACTGACTGCTATACTAGACTCTCCCCATACACACAAAGTCATGGAATAAATTTGATATGAAATTTGAATGAATTTTTAATGAACTTGGAGTTTAAAGATTGACTGAATAGTCATCCTAAGGCAAAGTGTTTGTAAGAGACATTCAATTCACTTTATTGTGAGTAACTAAAACAATTCAAGACTTAATTTTAGGTGCCATCTAAATAAGAAGTATATAGTCCTCTGTGAAGAGTACTCTATGTTGTGTGTTTGATCACAGTTTAATCAACACTTGGGGTTTTTATCAAGTTCAAAAAGGGGCCCACAACAACTCCTGCAGCAGTAAGTGAGTATGTCATTGACAATCAAATCTAGAAGTGCATTTTTCTGGAGTTTTGAAGTTCCTTAACTGTATTTAAACATTTTTTACATCTTTTGCCAGGAAAACTTGTATAATGGTTCATCATGTTCCCATCTCTTCTAGAAAACCTTCCAAAACAGCTGATGGATGGCCACATCAAAGTGGGCTAAAGGAGCCTGCACTCCCCAGCATAGGGCAGTCAGCATGAAGGGGCCTCCTACACGCAAGCCCACATGCACACTTTATCACTGTTCTAGCCTCATTTCCTAGAGGCTTAGTGAGTATTGCAGATCTGCTCAACCTTACAGCTTTCCTGTATCTTGAGCCCAAATTTAACTTCTTTATGAACACAACTCCTGCAGTCAACATGCAGCATCTTCACACAGCATTTTTGGGTGGCCTGAGTCCACTGCCCAGTGAAAGACGAGGGGCCTCTTCAGGCATCTCACAATGCCTGGCAAGGAGGCACTGCAGCACCATTGTCCCAGTGAAGCTGGGGTGAGGTAGGATGTGACAGACACCTTGCAGAAACTGCAGTTCAGTAGGTCAGATTCAGGGGAGTTGAAACTTGTATGCTATAAAGCACAACCACCAGGTTGGCTGTAATCAAGTCAAAAGACCATGACAAATGTCAGCCTTGGTGGAGCATTGATTGGGATACATCATATTAAGACATTGTTAAAGCATTAACCAAAGCAGATCCCATACAAGCTGTGAGCAATAAATGAACTGCTTGTGCAAGAATGAGCTGCTAAGGTTGGAGGGATGCTACAAGGTAGCATCCTGCTAAATATGCCTCCAAAATAAGAGAGAATGATGGAGTAAGGGTGACATTTGCTGAACACTTACCAGTGCCACTGACAGAGATGGAAAGAAAACACACAAAGTACACACATAAGCTAATACATAATTATTTTGCCCACTGTACAAATGAGGAAGTCACAAACAGGCTTTGCCCCAGCATAGCAGAGCCAGAAGGCACTCTGCCCATACCATGCCCCAGGCATTAACATTTCATCTGCTAGATGCAAGCAGGCTGGAGCTGTGTCCTCTGGGCCATGCTCCCAGACAGACTTTTGCTGCTGAGCAGACACTACGGTTGCTCTTTTAGAAGCAAGACAGAGCTGAGGGCACCAAGTAGCACCACAGCTCCAGGGCATCTGAGGCTGCAGTACTGACATGTAGACGTGGAAGGACCCAGAACAACAGCAGACTAATGACTAATTGACTCCTTGCTGAGGATTATGATCCTGTCAAGTTTTGAATTTCACTAGATTTATTCGGACAGCATTTTGAAAAAAGGCAGCTCTACTCCTCCCTGCAGAAGCATCTGTTTATACCTCAGAGTGCTAGAACTACTAATGACCAGAGACCATCCATGAAAAACATAAGTCTGAGAGTATTTCTGAGAAGATCAAACATAAAAATACACAGTATTTACACTGGTATTTTTGGTATCATCTGTCAAGTCTTAACTGCAGAAGTTAATCCAAATAAAATGAGGATGCTGTTTTGTTAATTTGTTTAAGAGGAGTAATTGCAATGCAGTAGATTACTGTGTACTGACAGCAAAATAGATCACTTTTTCACAGAAGACAAAAAAGAATTATCTCCTTAGGAAGGTAACAGGGTGTCATCCAGAGCTCAGGAAGAGGCAGATTTGAAGAAAGGACTATGGTGAGTCTGGTGAGTGTCTCTCATAGCATCTCATCATAGCCAGAACAAAGTGCTTTAAAGAGAGCTGCAAGAGCCTTTAAAATGAGTTTTGAATCACTCTAATGCTGAACAGAAACCTGTTTTAGCACAGGCAAGAGTGGTTCTGGAGTCACCTGTTTCTAAGCAGCCAGCTACCACATAGAGGTGGATAAGTAGGTGGAAGCAGCCACCTATCAGTCAAAATGGCACCTCTGGAAACTGCTTGAACAACATTTCTCTGTCCCCCCCTAGATTTGCATCATCCTGCTGCACTAGAATTAATCTGTCTGATCAGCACTGCTTTTATTTGCCAGAAAGCTGCACAACAGCTCAGATTTGCCCCTAGCCAGCATTTTGTAGGATATGCAGAAAGTCTTGAGGGTTTTCAATCTCCACTAGGTCATGACTATTAGAATTACTCAAAAGAAGTGAAATCATTTTACTTCACTGTACATATCTAAACGTTAATCACCTCTATCTAAGCGAGTCACCCTGGGCTCCTTTAAGACTTGGTGGAGAGAAATGAGCACCTCCAAAAAGCAGCTCATTTCATCTTCACATTGATGCCTAAGATCGATGAGAGGAGTTGCTTTCTGGAGGTGTCTATTTCTCTCCATTAACTACACAGAGAGCCTGAGGTGATGAGCTTGCACTCTGATGATTAACTCACAATGTCAGAAGCTAAAGGCATATGAATCCCATGTGCAGTGCATTAGCATTTGAGCAGCCAGCCCTGCAGACAGAAGGGAGGGGGTTACAGAGCACACTGTTGACAGCCACTCTGGTGGATGCTTCTTACCCTGCAGAGACATGACTTCCTAGAGAAGAAGTAGCAACCTAAATGCAAAGAATGGATCAGGAAAGGAGAAAGGCAATACATTAAAGAAAGAGAAAAAGAAATGTATAGATAGCAACCAGCCAACAATTACCTGCTGGATGTTTCCTGCCCAACACAGCATGGCTCAGTACGACCAATTATATCTGAATTATCCAGAACTGCAGTAAGGGAGACTGTAGTTAGCCCACAAGATGTTCTCACACTACCTTTCCCCTTACACCTGCAGTTCTGCCATGATGGAAATTTGGCAAGCTGAGCAGGTGCATGCACACATATCTGAATGCATACGAAATCTTGTCTCAAAGGCATATTCCTTTTCACAGCAAGACATCCATGCCCATCCGAAAGGAAGCAACTCAGCAGGCTCTACATCATCTACCTATAAATATGCCCAGGATATCACAGATCAGGTCTGAAGGAGTATTGCTGGGATGCAGTAAGAGATGATCCAGTTATAGTGATACCTCCCCACCATGCAAGCTGAGTATTTGTCCCCAGCTCTACTTTCTGGGAATTGAAGAGTCCTCTTATCATCATTCAGAACTGGGAAGATAAGACACAAAACTCTCTTGAGCACCAGCCTGATGCCACAATTACTGACTAATCCTGTCTCTGTAGCCTGTCACAAGAACATTTTTTGGCAGTCATTTCAGCTCCTTTCACAGTCTCATGAAATTAATTTAATTATTTTTAAAAAAATCTAAAGAATAATGGGATTTAATTGATTTAATGTGAAGCTTTCTGGGCTGTCACCCCACCCAGCTTCCGATCAACTTGTAATCGTTCAGCTGTGAGTGACTGACGTTTGTGCCTTTCATTAAGAGCCCATTGTCTCAGTTAAAATCCTTCCCTCCATGCTTAGTTTTGCGTCATACTGCTTTTATTTTTCAAATCTGTATTTTCATTGTCAGGCACCCTGGACAAAAGGTGGGTGTCAATCCCAGCTGCCTCCTGCTCCTAGAAGTTGGTTTCACCTGTAGTTGCAGTGTGTTAGGGGAGGATGAGTGAGATGCAGAGTCACTGCCTGGGACACATGCCAGAATGCCATTGTTTTATACTATCATGAACATATCTAAATAAATACTAATCAATTTTTGTTTGTCTGACCAGCATGATGATGGCCCCACTGAAGGTTATGGCCCTGTTATGGCTGATGTCATATGAACCCATATCAGCCTTACCATTCTCCTCTAATGCCCAAACAAAAGTAAGAGATGTCAGAAACTCTATAGAAAGTCCCAGACAGAAATTCTCTTCAGCACTGATGACCACTTAAAAAAATGCTTGGGAATCTCATTCCTTTGCTGTTCTAGCCTTGAGGAAAATATTAGCACATGATTAAATGAGATCCAGAGGTTTTTGCTCTTCTTGGTCTGTGCCATCTCCCACTCCCAGTTTAAAGCATAGAGCCCTACAGCAGTCCTGAACACACTTCACCAGAAAGCACCAGGACAGAATCACAGAATATGCTGGATTGGAAGAGACCCACAAGGATCATCGAGTCCAACCCTCAGCCCTGCACAGGACCACCTGCAAGAGTCACACCATGTGCCTGAGAGTATCATCCAAATGCTTCTTGAACTCAGGCAGGCTTGGTGCTGTGACCATATCCCTGGGGAGTCTGTTCCAGTATGCAACCACCCTCTGGGTGAAGAACCATTTTCTAATATC
>VYXB01003582.1:0-48699 GCA_013397135.1 Pachyramphus minor | reverse complement strand
GGGGGGGGGGCCCCCCCCCCGCCGATCCCCCCCCCGACACGACGACGACGGCGCCCCCGACAGGGGCCCAGCCCCCGCGCATCGCTGGCACGGACAGCGGCGAGAGCGGTGCCTGAGCAGCGGCAGCAGCCACGCCGGGGAGCGGGGAGAGGCTGCGGCTTGGGGCCGGGGCCGGGCCGGGTGCCCGCGCTGTTCCCCCGGCGCTGCCCCCTGACGGGAGGGCGGCTCTGCCCCCTGGCGGGCGCAGGGGGCGGGGGCGGTGCTGGTGCCGTGTCCCCGCCAGCGCGCAGCGGAGCTGAGGGGAGCGGAGCCGCCGCATTCTCATCCTCGCCTTGGCCCGGCCCCGCCGGCTCCCCACGCCCCGGGGGGCGGGAAGGCAGCGGCCGCTGCCGGCAGTCGCGGCGCGCCCCGAAGTGGCTCCGCATGGCGTTTCTCCCCCCACCCCGCCTCCGCCGATAAATCACAGCGCCGGGGGGCAGCGCAGCACTTGGAGGCTGCCGCGCTGCGAGGAGGCGACGGAGCTCAGATCGCCCCACACACCCTCTACCCGGGTGGCGACCCTCGCCCAGGGGCAGCAGGAGCCGCTACCGTCGGAACCCAGGTGAGTGCCTGAGGCTGGGCTGCTGCGGGAGGAGGGACGGAAGAGTGCGGGAGTCGCAGGGAGCTGCAGGAATGTGCAGGGTGCCTCGTGTGGCATCCCCCGCTGCTGCCCCGAGGGGATGGGCTGCAAGGGGAAATCCCGCTAGCACAGCGGCGGGCAGGCAGCAGGCTGCCGCCCTGTAGTTACTCCTGAGTTTTCCTTCGTGAGCTGGAGGAGGCTCCTGAAGGTGTCCTTGAGGGCTGCGCGGCTCCAGTGTTCGTGGGAAGCTCGGAGCGCGGGTGAGTAGCGGGGGTATCTCGCCAAGCGCGGCTTCCCCTCGGCGCCCAGCGCTCCCGTGGTCACGGTAAGCAGCGTGCTCTCAAGGGTTGTCCAGGTATCCCCGTCACTATTCGTGTTGCTGTGAGGTCGTCTTTAAAGCATCTGGCTCTTTCTTTCAATAAGTAGAAAGGGCAGTGCTCTGCCCTCTGCTTTCCCACGCCTGGGTGGGTGCTGAGTGGTGGAATGATGCACAGGATGTGAAAATAGTTATTCTCAATACTGTACGAGGTCGACTGTACTTCTTGCTTCAGGACTGGACCTCTGGGGGCATGAAATACAGCTGTTGGACTGTCGATCTACCTGTTAGTCTTTGTGACCCAAAATGAGCATCAGGTGAAATAAAGACCTTCCTTTGGTCTCCTTCAATAGACGTGTAGAGAGATAGATGGCAGAGAACAGGGCTAGTTCATTTTATTGTTTGTAACCAACCTTACACTTAAAGTCCATTATTTGGGTCCATGCTGACTCTAAATAATGAGCTATTGAAAGCATAAGGAATTTAATCTGTGTTTATTTCCTGGTGACTGGGATTCTTACTGAAAAAATTCTGAAATGTTCAGCGTCAAAAGAATGGAATTGGCGTGTGATCTGGGTGTACTGGGGTTCTAAGACTAAAAACAAAACAAACAAAAAAGTAAAAACCCCACACCAATCTGTAACTCATACTGATACAGAAACAGCACTACTTTGCCATAGAGAAATATGTAAGTATGGCATCCACACAGCAAAGTGCTTGTTAAATTCAAGTGAGGGCTTAGGTGTCATGAGCTTCGGTGGAATTACTCAGCAGCTGAAGGCAAGGCTGAAGGCAAACGTGCTTCTGTGCTTCTCAAAACCAGAGCTTAAGTGCTGCTCATTGAAGCATTCAGTCACATGAATCACAGTCATTCAAAAGTTCAAGGCAAACCAAATCAGGGAAAACGTGGACTGAACAGCATCACTGGTCTCTCAGCACACTAGTAATCACTAGTGCTGTGGATTTTTCCTGTGTTTTTTTTAGGAGGTCTCTAAGTATGGAGTGAGCAGTTCTTGACTGTCTTGAAATGCAGATTACAATCTCATAAGAGCCAGTAGCCCTCCATGATCATGGACTGGCTTCAGCCTAACTTTGCATTTCAGCTCTGGGACTTGGGAGGGTAGCATTTGTATGCTCTGCCCAATTTTAAAAGTACAAGCATATAGAGAATCTCTTATTTGGTAAGACTATGACCTGCACCAAAAGCAGATTATTGTCAGGCACTAGATACTACTTGTCAGGAACCAGAACACTTTCCAGCATGAAGAAAGAGAACATTATATAATTAAGATGTCCGAGGAGTAGCATTTATTTCCAAATACCTCTTCTGCAAGGTACTCTTTGATTCCTATGAAATTAGAGAAAATTGTACTTAACTGTTACCTGTTTTTTTTCTACTGATGAAGTTCTGTACATGCTGAAATCATCTGTATCCTTGGGTATCTTCCTATTCTTTTCAGGACGCAAATAGGTACGCCTGCTTTACGAGCTCCAATAAAGTTAAGATGCACTTTTGCTTACATTGTTATTTAACAGCTTGAGGAATGTACTGGCAGAAGCAGTGTTGGTTTCCTGGTTCTGAATATTAGCCTGTTGCTTTTGATGACGTGCCTTGAGCTTTGTTGTTGTTTTTTTGGGGTTTTTTTTTCTTTTTCTGTAAAACCCACCAGCTTCACCAAGTGGCCACCTAAAGACAGCAGATGTTGACTTTAAAACTCATGTATCCCTGATCCTGGTATTTCTGCTGAAATCCAGGTGCCCCTTGCTGACAATTGCATTAGTGAGTAGAAGGGGAAACCTGGCAGCAGCCCCTCTTCTGACTGAGGGGTTTGGATTTTTCATAACTTTCCTGTAAGAATGACATATTTAAGACATGAGGATCTCTTCCAGGACACAAAGGGAGTAGTCATGTATAGTAAAAAGAAAAAAAAGTCTTAAATCAGTTCAAAGCTATTTGGAGAGTTATTGGTAAAACACTGAGAGGACACCATCAGAAAGAAAAAGGTCACCAGGCCAAACTCATCTCCATCTAATTACATTAAGTCTGTCAAACTAATCCCTGGCACAACTTGACTGAAAAAATATCAGTCTGGTTCTCCTTAATAAGGGGAGTGGTGTATTAAAAACGCCAGCACCTCTTTCTCCACAAGATCAGGTATGTAAATACAGCTGCTTGTGAGCAGCGCTCATAAATTCAACAGGGTTTGACCTGTGTAAAATTAACTACCTGCCCAAGGTTTTACTTCTGCAAACAGATGGTGGATTAGCCCTTATGAACCTTTGTACACAGATAATTTGGTGCTCCTGGCAGTCCTGGCAGCAACAAATGTGGGGTCTGTGGAGGTCTCTGCAGGAAGTTCCGCAGGTGCAGGTAAGGTCAGAATTTGAATGTAACTGAGGTGGAGATGTGATCTGCAGAAGTGAGTTGAGGAACACCAGGTGGGAAGCATCATGCTGACCTGGGAATAATCTACTGCACAAATGTAGTATGGGAAGCAGCTTGCCTGGTAGAAGTTCTGCAGAAATAAAAAGCAGTGCTGAGAGAAAGACAGACATCTCACAGGACGGCACAAGGAGGACTGCACCCTACAAAACATGTGGTGGGATTTGGTCTTGCGAGTCAGCATTGGTGAGATCTTGGCTGGAGGACTCTGCCAGCTGACGGCACAGCCGTTCAGTGTGTCAGCTACCTGGCAAGGGTGCAAGGAAGGGCTTAAAAATATGGTCTGAGGGAGATTCATCAGGCTCTTTAACCAAAAGAGTGAACTGAAGGAGGACATGCTCGTAGTCTCCAGATCTAAAAAAGAGGAAAGGTGTTATCTTCACCCTGTGAAGCCAGCATGAACTGAAGCCCTAGAGCCACCAGTGTGCTGGACTGCTGAGAAACTCCCCTTGCAGACAGATTCGAAAGGCTCAGTCACATTCATAGCAGCAGCTGTACTCCCATCCAGGCAAGGAGATACCCTGAAAGAGTCATAGGGTGTCCTTAGATATCCTGGGCTTAGGTAGGACTTGGCAAGGATACTTTTGTAACAAGGAGTTCCTATTACAAAGGTATATCTTTCTTTGATCCCACAGACAGCAAAGTTATCTTTGACATAGCTGTTTGGGCCTCTAAATTATATAGAATTCCAGGAAGCACACTGATCAGCCCCCACATTAACTCCTCTGCTCACATGGAATGACCCTTTTGCTTACTGTTTCTTCACATCCAGAAACAAGAAGGCAAAATGCCAAAACAAAGGCCACCCTTTTAAAGACAAGGCTTGGTCTTACACATGGCAGTTGCCAAGGCTGTAGCTGCTGACTGAGGCTTCCTGGATGCCAGTTGCCCTTCTGTTGCCTTTGCTGCCTGGATCCTTTTGCCCAGCTGGCAGCTGCTTGGGCTGTAGGGTCTGCCCACTGTCTTTGGATGCGCAGGGAAAGCACCTCCTCATCCCACTACAGTGGCCAGGGGACATTTCCACTCCTGCTTCTGCTCTGAATACCACTCCACACTGCTAGAGTTTCCTTCTTCATTACCTGTAAGTGTTGGCTACTTCCCTTACCAAAGAGCCTGTGGGACATGGGGTGCAGCTTTTCTCTGCTTGGACTCACTCTTACAGGAAGACACAAAAGGACATCTCCACTGGGAGCAGGCAAATCAAGTATTTGTCTGTTGGAGAAGCTCATAGCAAAATGGCTTCTGTGGGTCACCCGTGTCCTCTCAGGGGTCTGTCTGGGATCCTAAAAATGAAAAAGGTAGCACGCATATAATTATTCAATCTCTGCAGTACTCTCAAAAAGCCATGGTGGTACAATATCAACAGCTCACCAAATACGATTTCAAAGCTAGGGCAGCACATTGCTAACCCCCAGCATTGCCACTTGGTTACTACCACTGGAAACCGTCGTCTTTCACACTTCTGGCCAAACGTGACAGCTTCAGATTGGCGGGGAACAGGCTGCACTGAGACGTCCAGCACCACCCTTGCAGAATTATCCTTCTTTTCCTGAAAGTCTTTCCAAATGTGGATATCCTGGGGGAATATCGTGCTGATAGCTTCTAATTATGCTGCTGGTTGATTTACCAATTTATGCCTATTTAAGAGCTATAAGTCCTGGAAGGCCAGGATGAATCCCTTTCATGAACCTGCATCTCAGATGGAGCTGCCCCAGTGCCAGTGTGGGCTACCTGAGCCCTTGGCTGTCTTCTGTCCTTTTGGGGACTTTCTTCATGCTTCTAGGTGTTTTTGCAGCACCTGTTCTGTGACAGCATGTCACCATAGCAAAATGCTCTCTTGAACTGTGCCTCATGGGTTGTGCCCTGAGCTGCTTCTGTCTCTGAGTGTCTTTCTTGTAGGAGATGAATTTGAAGCCAAGCTGAAAAGTACCATTCAGAAAGAGATTTATGGTCCTGTTTCATCTGGGATGCATATGTGGAGTTATTCCCTGCCTGAAAGCACTGACTCAGAGCTCACATGTAAATTGCCAGAATACTTCCACTACTCTGTGTTTCACAGAATTGAATGTTCTCTGCCTTGCTTCAAGTGTTTGGTTGATGAAAATCATTTTTTTCCTAGAGAGAGTTTTGTAGATTGTTGGGCTGTAACTGTCTTTCTGACTTGCAAGCACACAATGACTGCTAGTCAAATTAATATCTTAATTTTAAAATGGACAGCTTCCCATCAACACCACATTCTTGCAGGTTTTTGAGTAGCAGCATTTCTCATATGTGTGAAGTTCTGCAAGAGGGAAAATACTTTGAGCTTAGCAAAACTGTAACTGTGCTGTGTCTTAACTTTACATTTCAAAAAATCCAAAGGTGCAAAACTGAAGTTGGCTGCCCAGGAAGATCCTGTCATGAGAGTGGGCGATTGTACTACACAGGCATAATTCACAGGTTTATACAGCCGATAACTTAATTTTGATCCATTTACAATGACACTTCATTAAAGGACTGAAAAAAATAAAACAAAGTAATTCTTAAACTGCTGAAATAGGTTACGTTCAGTAGTTATCACCCAATTTGCAAACTGAGTGAGGTCTGAAGTGGGTTACACAAGCAGGCACACATAGATTTTCTTTACTAGATATTCTTTACTAGATTTTTTTTTTTACTAGAATTTCTTACTAGGTTCTTTACTAGATTTTCTCTACTAGATATTTTCCAACTGGTTCTGCCAAACTTCTCAGGGTCAGAACAGCACCCAGCTCTCTGCCTGATGCTGCTTGCTGTGGTAGCTGTCACTGCTCAGGTGATTTTCTGTACAAATTTTGTTTCCCTGAGTTGTGACAGTCAAGTATCCACCTTTCTCTTTTTGATGAGCTGTTATATTTCATAAATTAGCATAAACTAGCCAAGCAGTCTCACAGAGCTGTAAATATTTCATAAAAACTTTGCACGGTGTGAGTGTGAACCTCACAGTGTAAGAAACAGCTAAAAATCAAATTATGCTGGGCATTATCTTCTTGAATTAAGAGCCAAGATTATAGCTGGTTTTGTTTACTGGACTGAAACAAAGATCTGAAATTCATGAATAGTTGGACAAATTATCCATTAGGGACATACGAAAAGAGCTCTCACTTGGGTTAAAATTGCACTTTCCTGCTGTATGTGTATGAGCCTTTCTCTGGGCTGCCTTTCACACAGCAGCTACTTGCTGAGCCTTAGGAGAGCTTTCAGGGATATTTAAACACATGATGTTTCTCTGAAAAACTGTGATCGTCTTGTCCATATTTGAATTCTTCCCATGGGTCCTCAAAACAGCTAACCCATCAGACACATAGGGAAGGGCGAGGGGAGGTCTCATTAGCTATTTGAGCCTTTTGCTATTAGGAAGCCTGTGGTCTCCTTCTTTGGATATTTTCCAACCGTGTCGGGTAATGCATGGATACAAAAGAAGTCCCCCTCTTTTGTATCCATGTAGGCATAGTTACAGCCCAGCAGTCTACAAAACTCTCTCTAAGAGAAAATTGAAAGATTCATCAACCAAAGAAAAGAGAGTAAGAAATAGTAGTAACTATTAATCTAGTACTAGATTAATCTAGTACTAGAAATAGTAGTTATCCAAATTCACTCCAGTTTGTGCTTGAAGGCCAGTGTCAGAAGACCTCCTGTGATGGGACTCTGCTGCCCGGCTGAGCCTTGGTGGGGTCCAAAATGCTGTCTGATTTTTAGGGGCAGGGACTACAGTTCTAGTTGCTCCTACTTGTGGAGAAGTTCAGAAAAAGAAAGTAGGGAAATTTCTACATAGAATTTTTCTTACCATGATTAACAAAGTGAAACTAGTCCTGCATTTAACCTGCTAATTGTGACGATCTCTGTCCTGTAGAGTTTGAGGCAACCACAGACCTTCTCTTCTCTCTAGTAGATGCAGAAGTGTCTGTGAAAGAAGGAGAAATCTTCTATTAACAACAGTGATGCCAAATTTGCTCTGAAACCTTCTCATATTAAATGACAATTGACATTTTTAATGACTTAGTGTAGTCCAATTGTCTGTTTGAAAAGGCTACAGCATTTAGTGTCAAAATACCAGTTTTCTATCACTGTTGGTTTTAGGCTCTGAGTTATGATTTAATATATATACTAAGCTGCTAAGAGTAAATGTGTGTCATACAAAAGTAGAGCGTGCTTATTTTCCGAAGTATTTGATAATAGAACTATTTTCAAACACAGGAGAAAAACCATATCATAAAGAAAACTAGAACCTCAAGAGATTTAGGCACAACTTGTTTTGAGGCAAGTTTGATATGCAGGTGGGTGATAAATATACTGGGATTTGCTGGTGGAGGTATTTGCAATTTTTTCGCTTGCTGTCAAAAAGCACATCATGGATGTTTGGAAACTTATAATCATGCTGTTTCTGTTAACTGTTCCTGTTAATAAGTGCTAGCAGAGAACCCTGCCCAATGCTGCTGAAGGGCAGCCAGAAAAACAAGTGAGAACATCCTCAGCAAGCCCTAGGGACATCCAAGATCAGGGTGGAAGCTGAGCTTGAGGTTCTTGTTAAGGTACCATTTTGCATTACCAGGAAAGCTCAAATCTAGAGTATGGGCAGATCCAGACACCAGGTCCATGGGAGAAGTGAGGACTTGGCCCAATCACAGCAGTATATTAGAAGAAAAAAATCCTGTCAGTTTTCTTGAGTACCTGATATCTATACAAATTCACTGCATGTGCTTTGGGGTTTTGTCTACATCCTTTAGGCACTGTAAATGCCCACTCGAGCCAGTAGAGATTTGGGAGCTGCTAAGAATGTAAATGAGTTATTAATGTATAATCAGATAGGGGAGAAAATCTTAAAGTGTCTTCCACACCCTATTGAAACATGTAGCTTTTCTTAAGCCCATTTCCTTTACTGTTTGGTTGCTGAGGGAGTTTTCTAAGGTAAACTGCTATTATCCTGACTCCCTTATAGTTTGGAGGATTCAGCAGATGTGAATGGAGCTAAGTGCAGACTCTTTCCCAGTCAAAAACTTCCCAATGTGAAGTTTTTGCATATGCTGTATGTGAGATCCAGGCTGCGTCACACTTAAAATGATCCTATAGCTTTCCCTCATGGACAAGGTGGCTTGACTTCATAATCGTCATCTTCTGGCCACACTCAACCCCACTCTGTGAGACTTGAGACCATGGAACAAGTATCTTCTTGCTCCCTATGTCTATATTCAGCCTGACTTGTCCCTTGCAAGTGCTTCTGCCTGGGCGTCAGAGGAGCACTGGAAAAACCCAGGGATTGAAAGGGTGGTTCCAGAGCAGCCAGAGACAAATGATGGAGAGAAACCTGAGAGTTTGTACCCTTAACTAAAACAGTTTCCCAAAAGTGAATAACATTGAGTTGCATCCATCTCCCACGCTTTGTGAGTGTTCCAGGTATGACCAGCTCCTGTGTCACTGACGACCCCGCTACAGATATGGGGAGCTCAAGGGGCTCTCCCTGCTGTGCAGCTGTGTCTGGGACCTCTGGGACCTCCAGGAGCACCACAGCCAGGAGCAAGCAGTAGGGCTGTTACCATACAGGCTGTTACCATACAGGCTGTGGAGCTAAAACTTAGAACGTAAAACCTAAAAGTAGGTTAAAAATGCAGAGGCTAGCATTTATCTCATCTTGTGGTTTAATTTTTACAGTGCACCTTGATTTGGTCTTCTCTTTTTCGTGTATAGCACATTCTAGTCAACCAGTGAATAAGAAATTCACCTGATGTGAAGAGCCACAGTAAAACAGTCCTTATTTACTGATAGATTTGTAGCCAAGAAGCTTGCAGACAGCACGCTCTGAGCTGTGTGATGATTTTAATGTGAGGGCGGCATTTTCATGGATAAAATTTCCATTATTTCATAACCAAGCTATTGTTTTCTAACCAGTCACACAATGGGCATTATTCAGAAGGGAGAAAAAAAGTGTATTTCTTTCAAAAATTATATTTTGGGTGCATGTAATATCTCTCTTCTCCTTGTATTTAATTCATGATACTGTTGATACCATTGTCTATTTTCAGAAAAATATGTTTTCTCTATGAAACTGGCTTATAAAATAATACTTTTTAAATGTTGTCTTCAGCAGGAAAAGCATGGTAGTAATTTTATTTTTAGTATTTTAAGCATAATGTTTTTATATTGTTGATTCAACAACATATATCTTAATGGAACTTTTAATGTGACAACTTTTAAAAAATTTCACTATGTAGTTCAGCAGTACCAACACTGATCTAATTTGGGGCCATTTTAGATAGCATACTTTAAGCTGTTCCATGAGGCATGAAATTCTGCATGAGTGGTTCAAACTGTGTGTAATATAAAGCTGAGCAATACTGCGTGATCATGAAAATTATTCAAAAAATCAATCAGTCTGAATTTTCACTTGTGCTAGAAGGTGTTTTGGCAGATACGGTTGTGGGGGGCAGGGCAAAAGTATGTTATGGGGTTGAAAGGAGCTTGAAGTGTACAGTGCATGCAAAAGCAGACCTTGGCCAGTGATTGCCAGCCAGGTGATGCTAAGAAAATCATCAGCAAGCCATGCCTGCTGATAAGTGTCATATCCTGGCTGTGCCTAACACAATGGAGCTAGACAAAAATTCCTTGATGGCTCCTTGCATTGCTACACTGAAGTGTCAACACACAGAGATGTAGCTAGTCAGTGCTTCTTACAGAATCAATGTTGCCTTTAGAAATGTCTCTGGACAACTGACTATTAGTAGTTCTCCAAAGTGGTGTCTCTTTACCTAATTCCTTTAAACCCTCAAAATTTGTATTGAATTTCTATTGCATGTCTGTCAGATGTGCTACAAAATAGTGTCCCAAACTGCTGATTTTGTCAGCTTCTTAGGCATAAATTTCCTTGAAGCCACCTCCAGGACATTTTTGATACTTCATCATCAGTTTGGGCAGATATGTTGATGCATCGCCTACTTCCAGTTACCCTCCAGTGTTAACCTTTCTGTGCTAGCCTTTATCCCCAGTTACATTATCCTTTGCACCAAATTCATGTGTGGATGTGGATATAGTCAGCACCTTTGGAAAGAACTGGAGTGCCTCTGATCATGCAGAGATGTCTACACCTTCACCTGTAAATTCTTTTTCTAAATCAATGTCATCAAGGCAAAAATAAATGCTTTCTATGACCCCCCAAAAAAAGCCTTGCATTTTTCTTACATTTCATGTTCCAAACATAACCTAGCTACGGAGAAAACCATTTCTTATGGTACTGATGGGGATCAAATGTGAGCTCTGTTCTCCTAGTGGCACCTGCAAACTCTGTTAATGTCCTCATAAGTAAGATATATTTAGCATCAGCTATTTTTTTTAAAACATGGCTGCTACTTCATTAAGTAGAAAGTATTGTTGTTATATATACTGCTTCTGGGACTACACATAGGAAAGGGTCTGGGTTTGGTTGAGGGAGGAGTCTTGCTTGTGAACTTTAGTTGGACCAGCCCACTGGTTCTTCTACCTTTGCGGTTTCTCAAAGCAATGTCTTTCCAGGATGCCCAAATAGAGGGCAGGGAACTCAGTTCTGATTTTCTTCAACCTTTCCAGAATTCTGACTTTCGTGAGACTTTCAACCACCCCGGTATTCCTCAAATGTTTGGGGATTTTTTCTTTCAATTTTTTCATAGTTCTGTGCGCCTGGTCACTGCTTGCAGGTAAGCAGCAGGACCACTCATACCCAGGGGGAGGGAACTGGTCCTGAAAGCACAGCCCTGGGTAAGAGGAGACACAGGTTGCACTCCCAGACTAGTGGTGCGCTGGCTAACCCTGCTTTACAGAGGAGCCAGGTCACATAATCTTTTAAGGTCCCTTCCAGTATGGCATTTCCAACAGGACTTGGCTCCTGCATTTTTATAACATCATGTAAGTGGCATCTTCATGCTATTCAGAGAGGCTGCCAAAACTTCCACTTTATCATGGAATAATAATTATAATAAACCAATAAAATGTGGTTCAATATCCCCCGTCCCAGCTCTCAATGATTAAACTTATTTTCCCTTTGCCGATATTAAATCATCTGACAAAGTTCTTGCAGCGTAGCATGTTGTGTAAGAGCTGTTCATCCTGCATCTCTCATTCTTTGGGATATGCACACCACCATAAAGAAGCACTCAGGAACAGAATAAACATTGAGTTAGGGAATGTCGCTGGAACACTTCAGAGGTGCTGTAGTTGTGTAGGCAATGTGCTTATTCCCTTCATTTCTGGCCAATGCTTTCTCTTGATATGCTCCCTCTAACAGCCCAAGCATACACCTTTCGTAGACTTAACAGGCTGACACTCAAGGGAAGTAGTTAACTGTTTCCCTTTAGTCTAGGAGCCAAGACCAAACAGAAGCCTCTACAGAAGCCATATGGAAGCTGGAAGAAGAGCTCATTGCCCTGTCAAGAGCTGATGACGGTGAGACAGAAGGGGAGAGAAATTTCCCACTAACACAAAGAGCCATCCTCCTTCTTAGCTCGCATTTTCAGCCCTATGCACATTCCCAACACCCCATGCAGAGCTGTGGGGATAGGATCCCTCACTCCCTGTCCCAGCAGTGAATGGCCAAACCAGCACCCCCCATGAGACACCCTCCTTCCTGTATGCTTACTCGCTTCTATCTGCATGCTCCTTGAAAGGAGTTATTAAAGACTCCCTGGAATGTTTTGACATGTTCTTCTGATTTAAGGGCATCAAATTCAGCTACTGTAGCTCTGGCAGTGCTGGTGTTGCTATTTCCCTCAATTCCCAGCAGAAATTAAGCAGAGGATCTGGGATTCAGATGTTTGAGATTAATGGGATTGCTCAGGTATGGAAGCGGTGACAAAATGGAAAGTTATTCGTAGTAGAAAACATAATTATTCCCTTTCAGATCTTCAGTTTGACAGTAGCACTAGCATCAATTATTCTCTGTTGGGAATATTCCATTTTAACGAGGTTCAGTGTAATAT
Source organism: Pachyramphus minor (assembly GCA_013397135.1). Lineage (NCBI taxonomy): Eukaryota > Metazoa > Chordata > Aves > Passeriformes > Tyrannidae > Pachyramphus > Pachyramphus minor. The sequence continues at coordinate 36,361 of VYXB01003582.1, read as the reverse complement.
CATCCTTTCCCAGTAGAATTGGAGAAGACCTCTTCAAATCTGTGTCTTCCTACCTTGAGATTTTTAACATTTAAGCCTCCTACTTATCATCTAATACCTTGCCTTGACTTCAGCATCTGAACAATTCCTGTGCTCTCAAGTGTCTGGAAATGTTGAGTTGGTTTTTTTTTTTCTCCTTTTTATTTCTGGAAAGACTCTGCAGAGGAAATCAACAATGTTTCCAAGCTAAAAGGTATTATTACAAGTAAAGCTAAAATCCTCAGTGTGTGGAAAACATGTCAAAATAATCTGGCAAAGCTATGAGGCTGGGTCTTGGGGAGAAAAAGTAGCTCTACTGTGTTGATTTCGGCTTAATGTGGAAACTGTGTGAGCTCTGGGTCTCAACTCCTGCTCCTGCAGGTCACAGCAATTCTTCCGAGCATGCCATCCACAGCTTCTTCCAAAGGTATTAAGTTGTCAAACTCTGAATTCCTCAGGTGTAAAATACACTGTATTTTTGAGAATGGTGCTGCTGTCCTAGTGCACACATCTTGGAGAGTTTAATAGAGCTGGATGCAGTTTGTGTTGTTAGGTTTTCTCAGACCAAGGAGGTCCTTGCTCCCTCCATGCCAGCATTGTTGATGAAACCTCACAGCCCTTTGCAGAAGTCACACTTTCACTTAGTTTCTCACCCTCCTGTTCCCTCTCCCATTTCGCCATCTATAATCCAAAAATACCATCTCCAATTTAGATTTAGATGCACAGCTGTGTGACTCAATCCCCTAGATAGGTTTGATAATCAGCCTTTATGCACAGCTCCAAGTTATTTTCAGTAGAGGACTACTGAAAATAACCAGAGAAAAAATTTAAAGAAATTGTAAGTGATCTCCTTTCCCACACCTCCATATTGGGACACTCTGTGGGTAAACATCTCTGAATAAAGCGGTTCTAAATGAAATAAATCACTGGCTTTGGTGGGTATAAAATGAGGCTGGCAATAAAACCTACATAAAATCACATCAAGGTGTTGAAGTCCTATCACACAGTGGGACTGGTGTGCGCTGCTGCCAGCGCACCCGGCCACAGTAGCTGTCTCACAGACCACTGTACCCTGATGTAGCCCATTTCTGCCTATCTGGACTTGCTGTCTGGATGTCCAGGGCAAATGGCCAGCTCTTTGCTCAAGTGACACCTCAGCAGGTGGTGATTCAAAATGAAGTCACTCTTGTGACACAAAGTGTAGAGAGGGTATGATGAAACTAGTGGATGTTCTGGAGCACAGGTCTTATGAAGAGGAGCTGAGGGAGCTAAGGGTGTTTAGCCTGGAGAAAAGGAGTCTCAGGGGAGACCTTATCACTCTCTACAACTACCTGAATGAAGATTGTAGCCAGGTGGTAGGTTGGTCTCTAAGCTAGAGAATAAGAGGAATATGCCTCAAGCTGCACCATGGGAGGTTTAGATTGGATAATGGGAGCAATTTCTTCACTGAAAGGGTTGTCAAGCATTGTATTGGTCTGTCTGGGGAAGTGATGGAATCACCATCACAGGAGGTATTTAAAAGACATGTAGATGTGGCACTTAGAGACATGGTTTAGTGGTGGACTTGGCAGTGCTGAGTTAATGGTTGGAATCGATGACTTTAGAGGGCTTTTCCAACTAAACTATTCTGTGATTCTATGACTGCTACACCTGGACAACATCTGGCTTCAGCCCATGGGGCCTCCAGAAGGTTTACTAAGCTGGATGCTTTTTAAGGGCTCCCAAAAATGTTTGGGTTCTGCAGGGAAGCTCTGCTGCCTGCAAAAGCAGAGCACTCACGCAGAGATGTTTGCTGCTGGCTGTTATGTTATACAGGCAGACCAGTTGTCATAGGGCCTTAGGTGAAAATGAAAAGGCATATTTGAATCTAGTTATGCTGAATAACTTGATTAGCTGAAGCATTTGTGATAATTGTATTGAAACTCTCATTTTCATCGAGGTTGTTTTTGTAAATTATTAACAACTACAGGTCACCTTTGAGATGGAAACATCTTAGACCTTGTTGTAAAAGCTTTTTAAAGTAATTCNTGGTGGACTTGGCAGTGCTGAGTTAATGGTTGGAATAGATGACTTTAGAGGGCTTTTCCAACTAAACTATTCTGTGATTCTATGACTGCTACACCTGGACAACATCTGGCTTCAGCCCATGGGGCCTCCAGAAGGTTTACTAAGCTGGATGCTTTTTAAGGGCTCCCAAAAATGTTTGGGTTCTGCAGGGAAACTGCTGGCTACAAAAGCAGAGCGCTCCCGCAGAGATGTTTCGTGCTGGCTGTTACGTTATGCAGGCAGACCAGTTGTCATAGGGCCTTAGGTGAAAATGAAAAGGCATATTTGAATCTAGTTGTGCTGAATAACTTGATTAGCTGAAGCATTTGTGATAATTGTATTGAAACTCTCATTTTCATTGATGACTACAGGTCACCTTTGAGATGGAAACATCTTAGACCTTGTTGTAAAAGCTTTTTAAAAGTAATTCGTGTCTTATTTACTCTGTCACCAGATCATCTAATGTGCTAAGGCACTGGGAATGTCCAGCTGTGCTGATAAGAGCACAGTTTTCCTTCTATTCGTTGTTATTCCTATGTAAACATAATTAAGGCAAGAAGTGTCTTAGATTACATCTAAGATTACATCACATTGCATGTGATCTTAATGATCACATGATCTAAATTAGCTCCCTTTTTGCCTTGTAAGGCCAACACATGCAGAACTGCAAGGTTTCTGGGAAAGAGCCATGGCTTAGGGCAGCACCTTACACGCTTGGCCTCTGAGCCCTCACCTGTGATGGCTCTATGCAGGCAGTCCTCAAGAGTCATTCACTGGGAACTGAATACCTGTCTCATCTTCAGCATGGCAACAGCCCCAGCAACTGCCTCTGCAAATACTGTCATATTTCATGTTAGGTTTGTGCTTGAGACGTTCTGAATTTAGGTTTGTATTAAAGCAAGAAACATCGAGTCTTGGGAAAACTGGAATTGACGAATCGTGGAGTGATTCTTCCAAAATTTGCGGGAAAATGGAAATCTTTTCACTATCTGCCAAAAGCTTTGTATTAGACCTGTGAAAGAAGTTATGGAGTGATATAAAGAGCTCATGCATCTGCATATCTGAGAACTGGAGCCAACATGCTCCAGCAAAGCTTCCATGTAGCACAGGGAAGAACACACCAGGGCACACTGAAAACCTCCAAGACACCAGGGAGGACAGTCTTTGGACAGAGTTATATCTTAAGGGTAAAGTTTGAGGTTTGCTAATTATTCTCTAAAGCACCACAAGGAACTAGCAGTATTCATTAGGGATGAAGTAAAGATAACTTCATCCATCTGCTGGAGGCTTCAGTGTCTCAGAGACCAGGCACTCTGATAAAGGGTGACTTGATCCCAGACTACCCAGCAAGCAATCATTTAAGTTACTCTCATCATACAGACAGAGTAATTTAGCCAGTAGTCTATGCGTGTTGATGACCCGTACAAACCAGACTGGTTTTGATTAAGTGCCCATGGGTGGTTTCAGATGCTTGATATAAGACCTTTTCAGATAAGGAGCTTACTGTGACTTGGTCAAACCACTCCATCACTACACTATATAATTTGAAGCATATAATTTGACGCTATGTAATCCATCAGAGTTCATTTATCTCAACTGAAATGACTTTGTACATGAATATATGAAATTCTAATGCTGTCCCATTTTCCAGTTCCCATAAATTAAATGTGTTCGGTAGAAGACCGAGTGTATAAGTGAAAGGATCGACTCTCTGCCCTTTTACATTGACAAAGGTTGTAGCAGACTACAACTAAAAAGTAGTCATTACTTTTGTCACAAAAGACCCTAGAGTGAACACAATAGAAAAAGAAAATTAATGGTATGTTGCCTGTATATGATGGGACTGCAGAAAGACACTGAAGTGTCAATAACTTGAAGTGAGAGTGGTTGCTGTTGTTGCTCTTTTTTTTTCTTCAAACTACTCCAACATCCTGTGCCAAATAATTTCAACAGTTTCCAGCTATGAGGAAATACATAGGCAAAATTTACTGCTACAAACATACATTTAGGAGGAGGATGGAATAATTCTCTGTGCTAATCACTGTTCTGTCAGTACACTGTTGAATTTTGTTTACTGCATGATGTACATAGAGAAAAACAATGTTGTTTCAGACACTTTCTGTTTACATGGCTTTTTCTACACTAGTTTCACCATCTTAGCAAAATATCAAATACAATTGTCTTTCATGGGTTTCAGCTGAGAGATCGACTGGCAATACAACAATGCTCACGGTCAATATAACAATGCTCACAAGGATGCAGGGACAGATGAAGATAAAACAAACCATAGTAAGATCGGTAGTATAGCAGCATCATTAACCTTTTTTTTTTTTTGCCTCTGCTAAATTTTTCACAGACAAGGGCGTTGGTAATTTTAACTTTGATTGAGAACTGCTATTATCCACTCACAGCATGTGGGAGCAAACAGGCACTTGGATAAATCACAAAAAAGAAAAACACTTAGCATGCTGCTTCCCTCAAAAACAGTTTTTCTGAAGGTATAAGTCTGAGTGCTGCAGGGAGAGCATGTGTGAAGAGAGAAGCAAGGCTACAACAGCCCCAGGAAGCATGCTCAAGGTCAGCCTCTCTCACAGAAGACTGGGAGGTCACGTTTGATTTAGAAGGTATTCTGATATGTTTAAAAAATTTAAGTAATTAAATAATTCAGTGAATGAAAGCCATCAGGATTCTAATGCAGTGTTAATGGGGTCTTTCAGAAATCACGAAGATGATTTTCATGAGTGACATAGCTGCAGCCTTTAGCAAACTCATCCAAGAGCAATCATCCATTAAATGTGAGTACCTGTACTTCCTCAATGCAGAGTAGCATGAGGAGCAGCACAAGCATTCTTGCTTGCAACCACTGAAATGAGACATCTACGAATAACTTCTGAATTGCCTCATTTTCCTCCTGCAGGCAGTCAGCCCTGGGGTGTATTTGCCACCCTTCAGCACTGGATGAAGCAGGCAGTGACTCCACCAGCATGAGTATGCCAGAGGTCTTCTTCTCTACAACCAGTGCTGCTTCAGCAGATTGCTAGGTGAGAAGTAAATCAGACTGATTTGAAACATGGAGTACTTCTCACACGGTCATTGAAAAGAATAAGACTTGCTGCCCAGTCTCCACAAAACCTGAACACTCTTTTGGACTGGCATTTCCTACCAAGTGTGCCAGCAGTGTCAGCAGGACAAAAGGAGTAAGGGCTACAGCTGCTCATTTAACACTGTTGGGACAGCCTCCAGAGTAAACTTCCAGCTCCTACTGAATCTGACTGGATGTACCTTCTATGCCAATGCTCTCGCAAAGGACCAAAACCTTTTGGAGTATGGACTAGACCTGGGCTTCATCTGGGCTGTGTAGAATCCAGCAATAAATTATTCCAACATGAAGGTCTAATACAGTTAATAGATCATATAAACCTGTCTACTGTGTTTCATCATATTTAATTTGCTGCAACAACCTGCAGACATCTGAGCTGTTTCAAGCTTCCTGTTCATAATCATCGGGTGCCCTGCAAGAAGCTCTCCCAGCTGAGGAGTCCCTGTGTCACCAGCACCTCTGCACAGGCAGGCAGTGCAATGCCTCCAGAGCATTTGGCTGCATATCCCAAGTGAAGCATCTTCCCCACCACTGTGGGGAAAGCCGCAAAGGGCCCAGTGGCTCGGTCATCGCACAGAGAGTGGGCAAGGAGGAGGGCAATGCCAGCCTCTGGCCACCTGTAGCTGCAGTCTCTTCTGGGGTTTGGGGTTGCTCAGGCTGCACAGCAGGTTGGTGCATCTCTCCAGGGATTTATCTGGAGTTATTCTCCTGTTGTGTTTTGTGGTGTATGAGGGATAAGGTTCACTACCCCAGCAGCCTGCTCTGCTGCCTGCACTCCTGAGATAGTGCTTAGAACGAGAGCAGTCACTCACTGGCGTCCCCCAGCCCATGGATGTGCTGGAACATTGCTTCTCACAGGGGCTGGAGCATCACAAAGTCTAGTGCATGTCTTCCAGCCTTTGGTCAGATGGGCTCACATGCCACAGTATGTAGCAAATGGTTGTGGCAAAACAAGGGTGTTGGGATAAAGGAAGCATTTAAGTTAACATACCTTAAGCTTACCTAAGAAAAGCCAGTTACTTTAGCTGCTGCCCAGATGAGGTACGGTATTGCTGCTGCTGCTATTAATTTAACATTGTTCATTTCTTTTGCCTAAAAGAAACTTTCTTAGGCACACATGGAATTTCTATTTAAACTAGAAAAATTTGAGATGATGGTTCTCTCATGAATTTTCTTGTAATATGTGTGACAGTAGTTTTAATCATAGAGTTATGTAGGTTGGGCCTCCAGAAGTCATCTAGTCCAATCTCCTTCTCCAAATGTGAAAAAATACAGGTTAGTCACCTGCAAGCATATTGTGCCACATAAGGAATCTCATTAGATGATTTTTCAGGAGATTGAAGGTGTGTTGTGAAAGAAAGCAGCTGAGATATTACCTATCTCCCTGTTGCATGCGAGTGTTGATCTGCTGGAGGATCAGAAGGCTCTGCAGCAGGATCTGGACAGGCTGGATCAATGGACTGAGGCCAACTGTACAAGACTTGACAAGACCAAGTGCTGGGTCCTGCATTTCAGCCACAACCAACCCCCTGCAGCATTATAAGCTGGGGGAAGAGTATTCAGAAACTGGCCCCTTGGAAAAGGACCTGGAGGTGCTGGTTGACAGCAGCTGAACATGAGCCAGCAATGTGCCCAGGTGGCCAAGAAGGCCAAGGGCATCCTGGCTTGGATCAGCAAAAGTGTGACCAGCAGGACCAGGGCAGTGATTTTCCCCTTGTCCTCGGCCCTGATGAGGCCACACCTTGAGTGCTGTGTCCAGTTTTGGACATCTCAGTTTAGGAGGGACATTGAGGTGCTGGAGCAGGTCCAGAAAAGGACAAAGATACTGATGAAGGATCTGGAGAGTAAGTCCTACAAGGAGCAGCTGAGGGAGCTTCGGCTGTTTACTCTGGAGAAAAGCAGGCTCAGGGGTGACCTTATCACTCTCTATAACTACCTGAAAGGAAGTTGTAGTGAGGTGGGGATCAGCCTCTTCTCCAAGGCAACTAGTGGCAGGAAAGAGGGAATGGCCTCAAGTGGTGCCAGAGGAGTTTCAGCCTGGACATTAGGTGGAGTTTCTTTGCAGAAAGGGTTGTGAGGCATTGGAATGGGCTGCCCAGGAAGGTGGTGGAGTCATTATCTCTGGAAGTGTTTAAGGAAAGACTGGACATGGTACTTAGAGATATGATCTAGTAGACATTGTGATGCCTGGTCAAAAGTTGGACTGGATGATTGCAAAGGTCTTTTCCAACCTAATTGATTCTGTGATTCAGTGCCACCAAGGATGCTGCATCTGGAGACAAAGGATAATGGAGTACGGCCAATACATAGTAATCAGAGTCTGCCTCTGACCTTCCCATCTCCTTTCTCATTGTGTTCAGGTGCCAGAACAAGCTCCCAGCAGAAAGTGGCTGTGCTTGGACCCACTGGGGAAGTCCTCAGCGGGACAGGACAAACTCAATGCCCCAAACTCTGGGGCAGGTGTGATGCCCCAAAAAGGCGGATAAAACTGCTTAGAGACAGAGTTTTGTGCCTTTAAGCAGCAGGTATTTATTAAGCGACGTTGGAGAACTCCCTGGCTCAGGCCAGACAAAGGAGCTCTACCGTAGTCAGNACAAAATTTCCTTTGAGTAAGGTAGAAAACGGGGGAGGAAAAGTGGGTCTTTACGGTAAGAAGTTTAATTAACCCTGCTAAAGTCTTGTTTCGCTTCAGGTGTGCTGATAGGATGTTCCAGCAGGGAACAGAGCACTCCTGTGAAGGCCAGTCAGGATTTCACATTCCATCAGATCGATTTTGTTTTGGTGATTTCTGAACTCTAAATTCCTCATCGTAAGCGGTGCCATGATATAAACTCATGTAGCGGTAACACAGAATCACAGCAGCTCCTTTTCTTACCCCAAGTTCTGCTGTGTTACATTGGTATAATGTCCTAGAGACTCCACTGTGTGAAGGAAGAATATTTACCTTGCACAAGCTTTGCCCAAGGAAAATTTACTCAGTCTGGTAGGGTCTTCTGGACCATCCTGTTCAGAAATTAACTCTCTATCCAGTTAATGTCTCGCACAGGTTGGTATATGTTTGCTTTGGAGACAGAGAAGAAGTTTTGCCTGGTGAGCAATGTCCACGTATAATGAAGCAGGAAGGGTGTCAAACTTGGCAGCTTGTCCAAAGAGGATTAGTATTGTTGTCTGAGTGGATGCTGCCCGTCATCTCTCACTGCAAGCGATGCAGGGCTGGGTATCAGCTGCAAAGCTGACAACATCTATAAAGTGAGGCAGCAAGTCTTCCCATGTGGGATGAGGAAGCCTTAAATGCCATATAAGTGTTGTTCCAACCCTTGCTGGAGTGAACAGGGGTCATGCAATGTCAGCTCCTTTCCTTTTGTCACCTCAGGGGCAGGTGAGTCAGCACAGTCATGACATTCATGATTAGAATTCAAATTCTCAAAGTAGTGAGGGTCTTCAGGTCCTTGGACTTTCAGTAAATATTTAAGGAATAACATGCTGCTTGTACAATTTCATACTAGTTTTCTATGTACAAAACATACATAATACACATATTTTTAGTCCCTGTATGAGGTACAGAATGTACACTCTTTTTAATTTTATAGAACTGATGAATTTTAAAGAATTTTGCTTTGCTATATTCAGCCTTGATCCCACAGTAAGTTTTACCCAAGCTTGTATCTACACAAGCTTCCTGAAGCAGATGTCTAATAAAGCAAGAGACAGACACTCTCCATCTTCTACCCTTTCATCTTCCCCTTCATTTGTGTGTCAGAGTAAATCAAGGCTTTACTTCTGCTGCTGATTAAAATACTCTGGTTTAATCCAGAAATTAATATTGTTCTTAGTGAGAAAAATACATTTGAAATGCATCCAGTAGTTGGGAAATATATTATACCCTTAAAATCAGTCTTTACCACTGAGACAGGCACCGGGGGGGAACATTGCGGGAGGATTCTGGTTAATTTTTTTTTCCATGACCCTTTCCTTGTTGGCATGGTATTAATATCTCTTAATTGTTATGAATATTAGCTGCTGCAGCAAGATGCAGTCCAGGGCAAGACATGTTCACATAAGCATTTTTCTCATTAATAAAAGGCTATGTGATTAGGGCGTTAGCATGAACCACAGTCTTCTGTATTCAGACTTACTACAAAAAGGGAAAATAGAAATTTGGTACATGTATTTTGTAGGTGAAAACCATACGATTTCCAGTGACATTCTGGTGAGAATTAGAGCCAAACACTGTCCTTTTTGTTTCTGCATCATACACACCAACTCCCGTACACTACTTCCAATGGAGTTTGTTTCATCATATTTTATTACACCTGCTAAAGGACAACTCACTCATTACAGTGGGTGAAATTTTGTAATTACTCTATATTTATGTTGTATTTGTGGGTTAATTATATTGTGCTTTTGGATTTTGACAGCTAATTATCACTAATTCATATAATGACATGCCTTAAATGGTTGATCTTCAATTATTTTCATGGTGATTTTTTGCTTGTTCTGTATTTACATGGTGCTCCCGACAAGCAGTTATGGTGGCAGTTGTGTGATGTGAGTCGCAACTAAAAGTCTCCAAAAGCGGAGCTATGGTTTAGTTGTTCCAGGCAGTGGATAAAATTAAACATTTTAGCTTGGTTGTGTGTATAGTAAAGGTTTCAGGGGAAAAGTATGTCTGCATATGGAAGCTACAGCTAGAAGCATTTATCACTAAGACCCTGAATAAGGTAACTGAGGTATAACAACAGTGGCTGTATTTATATGCTTAACCAAAAAGTCATTTGTATGTGCTGTCAGCTCAACAAGTGTCTGGCATTGATCTAACGGTTCCTATGGCTTCCACTACGAACAGCAAAGTTCTGGAAATAAAAGCAGTAAGTCTCTTTTTCATGTGATTTTTCAAGAGCTATTGACCAGATTTAGCTTGAGAATTTTGTTCGAACTGCAGCCCAGGGCCCAAGTTTAGCAAGAGTTTGCCTTAAGACTGAGATGGTAGCATGTGTTCAATTCAAACTCACATCACCATGAATGTACTGCAGCAACTTTGGATCCTCTTCCCACATGGCAAACTGAGGGTGAATCAGGCCACCGCGGAGGTCAGAGCTCAGCCAGTCTAGTATCCGAATGCCTCTTCATCAGCAGGATTTGCACCCAGGGCTTGTGCAAGAAGTGTTTTCTCATACTAAGCAGGAGTCTGGCCTTGACCTTTAGGCTGTTGTACACCACATGGGCTGTCAGTGCTTCATTTCTACTGCGTTTGCAGCAAGCATACTGGCCAGATGGAAATCCCACGCTCGCGGTCCCATGAGCAGCAGGCTCATGCCACCAGCCCAGTGCTTCTCACCAATATGAGACATTTTTCTACATGATTAAGGACCCACAGCACCTTCTGCTACAATAAAACTATTTGTTCAGTCACACAAAATTTTCCTTTCAAACCAAGCCTAGAGCTGTTGTATGAGTCATCTGCTTTATTTTACCAGTGAGAAATCGGGTGTATATTCACTAAGGCTTAATCTGAAACCTTTTTGCTCACAGTGGAAGTATTTCCATCGATTTCAAAGGATCTCAGATCAAGCTTCAAGGTCTACTAAGATTTAGCCTGTCAAATTTGCTCATTTGAGGCCTTTATGAATTGCAGCACAGTTGTGTACAGAACCAAGTCATGCGGAGATTAAATAAACCCCATTGACACCAGTCTCCTGATACATAATAGCAGCAAGAAACAAATATTGACTGGAAAAAGAATGGATGTACAGTGACATTTGGCTTGTATAAAGTGATAGTCTCCATATAAATGCAAATAGCACCATTTCCCCAGAGCTGAATATATGATATTCATCGGTAAATATTTGTGTGTCTTTGACATGTCTCTAAGCAGCAAGATGAGAAATTGAGATGGAAAATGCATTCACAGGTGAGAATTCAGTACAGGGGTTTTTTTTGCGGTTTTTCTCTCAATGCATTTGGGAGACCTTGCAAAGCAGATGCTTCCTTTTCTAGTTAGTGGTTTAAATGCAAAGCAACAAAACTATAATACACCATGATGTATTAGGTTTCTGCCAGTAGTTTCCTGACCGTGCCACTCATGCTGTGCTTCATGGCTGGGCTCCAAGTCTGAGAAACTCCTCAGAAAGAAAAACTAAAGCGGCTAATTAGTTTAGAAGCCTCATACCCATATTCAGAAAGGATTTATGCACCCAGGAGTTAATGTTTCATCATCTTTATACAAGAGTAGGGATTTTATATGCCAGAGTTTCAGGGGCTTAAGTGACCTAAGCATCTTTAATAATGCAGCACCTGTGTAACATACATACAGAGGCTTTTTCCTTTGTATGAGGAACAACAGCACAGTTCATCAGTATAAGGAATGAGGGCTTAGGCTCTTCAGTTAGGAAGGAGAAGATTGAGGGCCAAACTGATGAAAACAGAGGCCTTTAAAGCCACAGGTGATACCGGAAAGATGGCTAGGTCATAACTGTTCACCACAGAGAATGAGTCTTCCCTACAAGATGTACTTTTAGAAACATTTAGATTTCCTTTAAGCCATAAAATAATGAAGATTAAGTAGGATTTCAGGCACGTGCCTAGAGATAACAAGCCCAGTTCAGTGGCAGGTTACAGCGCTGCTGAATTTCTGGAGCCAACGCAGCATTCGGGCATCAGGAGCTGCACGACAAGTCAATCCCATTGTCTTTACGCAGTCTCCCACTCACGAACTGCATTTTTCTCCCCTGAGGTGTTAACAAGTGAGGAACTGGGCTGTGCCGCCCGCAGGGCCTGTATGCAGTATGTGAAGTGTTAGGCTTGCAAACTGTGTTGGGATCTTCAGCTTAGAGTAAAAATAAGGATTGCCAGCCGCGGAGAAAACCCAACTGTTCCCACAACAACCTTGTCTAGTTACATTAGATGTAGTCCTCTTCAGAGGAATTTAAGATCTTCCAGTGAGGTGCTTTAATAGTTCGCAAATGAAACAGATTCCTTTCTAATGAACAGTTCTTGGTTTATAACAATTTTATAGGTTCTGCATGATTTCTGTTCTAAAAGACCATGGGAGGAGAGTCACAACAAGGCAGTTTTGTTTCTAGTTACAAAACAAACAAAACATTATTATTTCAAAGAACACTAACCTTCCGAATAGCTCATATTATTTAAAAAGTTACCATTTCTGGAGCTCTATGGGTCGGTCTTCCATTCTCCATATAATTGCAACCTGAGTAAGTCAAGAATGTTTTTTTTAAAAGAGTAAACATTAGTAAAAATGAGTTTCAATAACAGATTTTCTTTTTGTAAGTCCATTCAAAAGGGGGAACATAGATTTCTTACTCGAGAGAATAAACTGTTAGTGACCAAGGGGACACTGAAATATTTTATTGCTGGATACAGTTTTTAAAGCAAGAGATTTTAATTTTTTTCAGAAGATAACAGAGCTAACTCCTCTCTTTCCAAGTCCCCCAGCACTTTGTTGTGTGATCCCCTGTTTCCTTCAAGCACCAAGATTGTGTCTATGCTATTCCCTGCTAAGAAACAATGAATCTCTTCAGCACCAGTCTTCCATTGTTGTGACAGCGTGGCCTCTAGAGTCAGAATTACTGTCATTTTGTTTTAGTTTTAAGGCAAATGTGACTCTAGTTTATTTTGCTTTGGAAAAATATTTCTGGGACTTGTTATGGATGGATCTGTGTCTTGGCTGCTGCCTGCTAGACTGAGTGACGTGGCTGCAGGAAGAACTGTAGGTTTTGGGGATGGACTCACGTACTCATTCATATGTTGTGTGCCTTCATTTTACAGTTAAACCTTACTAACCAGCTTCCCCGTGAAGCATCATCCCAGGTGTTGCTCTTGTAAGGAGGGCTGTAAGTGCTGAAAATGGCACACTTTTCTGCCCTTTCCTCTTACAAATTATGGGGTGTGATCTTGCAGTATAGCTGCCTATGTCTGATAGGGTATCTCATTATCCAAGCTGTCCTCCCACCTGTATTTTACCTGATTGCAGGTCTTAGTCATACAGTCAATGAATAAAGAGTCTGAATGAAGATTGAGCTGTGGGAGGAAGGATTATGAGGGGCCCCAGGACCCACCAACACTCAGCATCAACTGTCTTTTGTTTTGTACCTGCGTTTGTGCCTTGCTGAACCATTCAGTAAGACAAAAGGGAAGCACAGAGCAAAATAGCCAAGCCAAAAGCAGCAGTGGATATTGCAGCAGCACAAAACCTGGGGCAAATGTCTTCCCTTGGGATAATCACAGGTTCCATAGCAAGAGATTTGAGTCTGTCACCAGGTCTTTGAAATTTTTATGATTCTATTATGGAAAACATCCATAGCAGGGATCTCTGCCATAGTCAATCTTATAAAACAACATAGGTTAAAAATTAAAAGCTTTAAAAATTTAGATAAAAACAGAGGAGAGGAAATGCTGGTAACACAGCATCTTGTAAAGGCGCTTGTACAAAGACAAATAGAATAAAAAACACGAAGAAAAGGTCTTCTTTAGTAGTGAAAAACATTTAGAAATACGAAGTTCAAGGAAAGTCTTAACCACAAGTTTTCTGAAAAAAAAATTAATCAGACAATAACGTCTCTATGTGAGAGTAACAGTTAAGCATGAAGGTTGCAAGGGTCAGTAACACTTGCAGACTGTATTTTTCTTTCAAGATGAGAGGTTAAGTGTGTAGGTTACATGTCTCCCGGGCCTGGCTGTCTATAAATTAGGAAATCCAGGGCTCAAGAACACCATCGCACTGAGACAAGATCTGCTGACAAACACAGCTCTGGAGCAGCTACCTGCTGCTGTGGGGCAATCAGTCAATCTGTTAGCATAGATGTCATGCACATGTCAGGGGAGAGCACTTCAGCTGACTTTAATCAGGTTAACTCATGAAACTCATGTAACTTCAATAACTGGGAACTCCGTGGCTGAGAATCTACCATTTCTTGGCTGGGTGAATTAACCCATTCAGCACTCCATGCTAATGTAACATGATGCTTCTGGTACCCAAGCCAGCTCATTTCAGCACTTATACAAATGCAGTCTGCAAAACAAATACAGACAAAACATCTTTTTCTTTTCTGCACTGTCAGGCACAGATTTATAGTGAAAGAAGGTTTCTATCTCCATAAAGCATCCCTGCAGAAAGCAGAGGCGTAGGAAGGTCTTGCTGCCACAACTTGGTGGGAAAGGCAGCACTTACATGTTTTGACAGTGTGGGGTTTTACTACAAATTCTACCCCAAAATACTTTGCAAGATCCAGATACCCATGTCTCTTGGCTCCATGGTATGGTAAAGTACAGCCTCTGGTGTCCATAGGTTAAACACCTCAGGATTTAAGGTAGGGCATGAAAAGGGTAAAGTGACTTCAACTGCAAGGAATGAGCTGAACTTCACATGGGTATTTTGTGTAGTATAAAACAAAAGACTTTTTAAATGTACAGTACTAAGAGTCTAAAGTGTTATGAGAAGTGATAATGAGTTTTAAAGTTATTTTTTCATTTGATAGCTTCTTTAAAGCAAATAAACTTATAAACTTGGAGTATTATTTATTACAAATTATTACAACTAAAGTATGCAGCTACTCTAGTTTTTTTTTGAGAAATCTGTATATTTTACCACCACAGTGAATTTTATTTATGTCTGACTAAAAACAGGACTAAATCTGCCTTGAGTCCTAGTTTGTATCAGATTGCAGCTCAGCAGCATCTTAGGAGCTTTCACTGCCTAAGATTTACTTATTTTTATATTGAAAGTAGATAAAAATGAGTAATCATCTGTGAATGATAATTATGCCACTGCTTGTGGGAGAGAACATGTTTTGAAGATCATCACTAATTATTGTTTCTCATTTGCATGTCCCAAGATATGCACCAGAAAACTTTACCTCCATCCTGGATGGATTTCTTTCAAACAAATGCTCTGCAAAACTGCCAGCTTGTGGTCTTTCATTGACTCCAGATCAGATTGCACCAGGGTTTTTGGGGAGGCAGCGTCTCCCCCTTCCTATCAATTTTCTCTCAGGCTTCTAACTTGGGAAGGAAATCCTCTGGGCTGGCAGTGTCCACTGGGAAGGAAGGTTAAGCCTCCCTGACAAGCACTTCATGATGTTGAGAGACTTAAAACATCATGGTCAGCCTGGCATTTTTCCTAGGCTCTTCAGCAAAAGAGATGGAGAGCAATAAAAGATCAGATCCAGGGGCAGAAATAACAGTGCCTAAGCACCACTTCACAGCTTGCTGTTTTAGCAACCCCACAGAGAGCATTTAGTTTTCAATAGAAAATAAGCAAAGCCAGGATGGTTACTGCATACACACACACACACAGCTGGCCTGCAGGAGCACTTAGTTTTGCTCTTGCACAGGCAAGATGACATGGACTGACCTCGTTACCCTGAGGAGGTGATGGGTAGCTACCAAAGCTATCCAACCTGGTGCAGGCATCGACACAACACCACCAGGGTGCTGCATCCCCTTGTCCCCTGGGTCCCTATGCCAGCCAGCAGGGGGAAAAGCCCCTGTAACCCCAGACCTCCCAACCATGATCTCGGGTTTGATCATGTGCTCTGATCTGGACAACAAGTTGGGTTATTGCCCCAATTTTGGTGGTGGGTGAGCAACATGTACTCCCTTTTTGACTTGTTGCCCTTCTTCCACTTCTCATCCTTCTTTTCACCAGCCTTGACCCTCCCTTTCTCCATCTCAGCCTCGTCCCAGATGGAGAACCCTGACCAAATTACCTTCTCCCCATCAGTCCCGGTTTAGCAACATCCACAGTGAAATCTGGAATTTCTGGCACAATTAATGTAGGCAAGCTCAGCTTTACAGATGATGAAGAAATGAGGCTGCACACACCATGATTTGGTTTTCAGGATTCTCCAGAGTTCTCTCTACATTTCGCCTTTATTAGGGTTCTTTTGACAAACAGCACCTGGTGTTGTCATTCAGTTAACTAGAATTCCCAGGACATTTTGCAAACTCAGTGTTTTTATTCACACACTTCTTCTCAGCTCCAAGGCTGAAACACTCCCTTTTTATTCTAATTAACTGAATGTGGGTGCTGCTGGCTTAACTTGTTCCCACGAGTTTTATATGCAATTATTATTGCAGCAGCCAAGGTGCTGTGGGTCTTGTGAGGCTGTGCTCCCAAAACGTCCCCAGTGCTTCCCTCTACTTCTCTGTGATTTTTTACCATATAACTCCATCTCAACCACCTGCAAAACCCAGCCATCTCTGCATAAATTGTAGACACTTAAGACTACTGTCATAACATGACCTCTGCAGCAGCACCGAGATCCTCAGAAGCCCAAAGCAACACCAGCATGCCAGAGTACAGTACAAAGTATTTG
This sequence comes from Pachyramphus minor, assembly GCA_013397135.1. Taxonomy (NCBI): domain Eukaryota; kingdom Metazoa; phylum Chordata; class Aves; order Passeriformes; family Tyrannidae; genus Pachyramphus; species Pachyramphus minor. Next base: position 19,864 of record VYXB01003582.1, on the reverse strand, counting down.
GAAACTTACAGTCTTCAGTTAAACTCAGCTCTGTCATTTGACTACATAGAAACCATGAAGTCCAAGGAGATTTATTGACTTTACAAAGGGAGGATGATCTAGAAAATTTCATGATCTTACAAAATAAATTGAAGTGGAAGGCCTGAATTTCAGTACTCTGTATATAAACTTGGAAGAGACAACAAGATAGAGCATTGGAAATTCAGCATGTTTCCATAGTTTGAAATATTAACATTATCATAAATGTGCTAAGTTATATTTTCCATAAACTGTCTCACAAACCATGCCACAGATTCTTGCCCTTCAGAGTGACAATCACAGAAATATCGGAAGTGTAAAGCGCTCAGACCAATTCAGACTTTAACAAAGTCATATTGGTTTATTGCTGTCAAGAGGACAAAGATGTAGCTGTTGTATAGTGCCATAATTGCTTAGAGGAAATATAGAACCGTGAATGTAAAGGAACTAACCTGCACGGCACAGACACAAGTGCAGTGCCAGTTCCACTTGTTCTCTTGCAAGTGATGTTATTGCATTTCTTATGAAACAATGAAAAGTTCAGTGGCTGAGGAGTGGGAGTCAGTCTGTCCAGCAGAAATTCAGAGTATTCTGCTACACCGTAGTCCTCTGAACTGAATGTGGGTGTATTTTTTAGTGGGAGATATTTTTTGGTGGGAGCAGACATGGACATTGCCATCTCACAGCTTAAAATCGTCCAGTTTCTTTTAAGGGACAATTAATCAGCGTCTTTCCCCTTTTTCCTTCTAGACAGCACTCAACGCCATTAACAATAATCAGCTAATATGAACCATGATTGATTCCCGCTTGGAAGAACCCAGATGAGTTTCTCTCACCAAATGCAGGAAATTTGTGTGTGTAAAACCCTCTCTGTAGGAAATGACTGACAGCCTAAAGGAATACAGCTGCAAAACATAAACACGGCAGTGCCTTTCATGAGAGTACTTTAAATAACTGTTGTTAATGTCCCTTCCAAGATGTCGTTTAGAAAACCATAATCAATTACTATAGTGATAGCAATACTATATATAGCAATAGTACACGAGTGATAGAAATACTGGAAACCAGCTATTGTTTAATAGAGATAGCAAGATTTTCCTTGTTAACACATACAAACCTACCTGTATTTTTAAAGGTTAATGATACGTAACATTTCAATCCTGCCCTGTATTAATAAGCAAGGTCAGTCATTGACATCTCCTAGTAAATCACTTCCCATTTTAAAACGCCATCTCTTTTCTGGGCCAAAATACCCCACATAGATGGGGGTGCCATCTAATTCAAAAGCAGAGAGATGACAGTTGGACAAGCAAGGACAATGAGGGAGAGGCTGGGACACAGGCACTGTGAGAGAATCGACTCGAGCCCTGGCCCAAGCCCCTGGAGGTGGTGGCTGAGATGACAGCAGCAGGTCAAGGGATCTTGAGGCTGCTCCAGCACAGGAGGTGGTCTGGGAGGCGAACAGATGGGGCTATGGAACCCTGTGCATTCTGGAAGGCAGGAGTTGGAATTAGATCATATAGAAATAAGGATGGCCTGGAAAGAGGAGCAGCCAGGAGGGAACAGCAGGAGAAAGGATCCACAAAGCCTATAGTCAACTAATTATAACCGACAAGTTATAATGCCAGTGTGTATCCTCATGAAGTGGGTAAGGGATGGCAAGAGGCACATACGTAGCTGTAGAAGAAACCTTCATCCCTTAAAAACTGAAACAACTTTTCAGCATTTAAATATACTTTCTTAATAATGTTGGTTTAATACTATTCTCGTATGTAATATTTATATTGTTTGAATTGCTAAGGGATCATTTCCTATAAGGAGCTTGGGAACTAAAACTGAATTAGTTCCCCAGTGATGGGTTTTGATCATAAACCGATGGCCTTGCCTGGTCTGCGGTACCTGTAGGCTGGTGTTCTGCAAGGGTGATGTTTTGTTTATATTTTTCCCTGTCTTCAGTTATTGCAGTGATTTCCCAAGGAAAAAAATGTTGGCCCCACTGAGCAGTGAGCAGATTTAAACAACCAAACTCACCCATTTTATCAGCAGTATTCTTTGTCCTACAGGAAACCTGGTGCTGGGTCTGATTAAATTTGTTCAAAGACAGGTTAATTAAGAAAGAATTTATTTTTCAGAGTATCCTTGTGGTACAGAGAACAGGTAGAGCTCAGAAAGGATTTCCCTTGGAATGCATCAGTGGGAAAGGCCATCCTGGGGGAGAACCACAGCAATTCAGCTCCTCCTGGATTAAAGATGCATATAGGCAGTGCTCAGCAGAGAAAATGGTGGGGAACACACAGCACGGAGAGATGTGCCAGGACCATGAAACTTCAGAGCCCCCAGAGAAGTGAAGGACAAGAAAAAGAAATGCTGCTTACATCAAGAAGCATCATGAGTTTCTCTGTGTGTGGACTGGCTCAGTAAGTGGTTGTGGAGGACATGTGAATCCCATGGTGTCTTCAGGTGTCTTTGGACTGGTGTGCTTGTGGACCAGGGCACACTCACTAAGTGATAATGCTGAGGAAACCTTACTGATTACAATTGCTTCTGGTCTGTGCTCCAGGAGTTCAGGGAGATAGAGAAAACCCTTATCCTCTGGTCAAAGTGTCAGACATAGTAAGGGTGCAAACTAAGGAAATCAGGATCTGGCTTGACAGAGAAGACTCCCATAAACAATTTGTGAAAAGGTTTGAGCTGAAGTTTTGACTTTAGGCCTAAACAGTCAAATTGCCATTTCCAGTCCTGAAGGCTGATGGATGGATTTCTATCTGACATCTCCAGTCATTTTTTGATAAGAAGGCTTGATATTTTCTCCAAGGCTATTCATATTTTAAAGCAGTTTAAAAAAGTTTCTTAGGAGCGGAGTCTGCTTTGGAGGGAAGGTGGTTCTCCTGTCCCTTGGGCTGAATTTAAAACTCACATTTTGCTAAGACAGAGTCTATGACAATACAGATCTGCTTTCCTTGAGCCTATCCACAAATAGCAGTTTTTTTCTAAAGTTTCTATTTTTGATTGTTCCTCATTCAGCTCATTCTGAAGATGGCACTCCAATTTCTGAATCAGAGCATGTGTACACAGAGCTAAGCAGTTGACTAGCTTTAAATTCATAATTCCTCATTCAATTTCTTAATTCCTTATTAGCTTGCACGTTCAAACTCTCTCTCAGAGCCCAATGCAAGTCCCACTGGTGTCAGTGAGAATGGGTTTTACCTTTCAAATTTAGCCATCTAAAAATCAGACGTGCGTTCTAAGTTGCATTTAGAGAAGCCACTTGTAGCCAAAATAGAGAAAATCAGCATTTCCAGGACATGATTCATAACATCTGCCTTAAAGACTTATCTTGAGGGGGGACAAGTATATTTCTGGCAGTTGCTATCTTATTCCCCTGCCTGTTGATGGAGCCTGTACAACCATCATAGAAGCCTCCTTACGCTTCAATAAATGAAGCCAGGGGAAGGAATCTTTCTGTTTATTTTAATGGGAAAAGATTCAGACTTTCAGTTTTCTGCATCCTTTCTGCCAAAGTAAATTACAAAAGAGTAAGCAAAGTCCCGGAGCATATTCCAAGTTGCATCTCATGGACTGCTAACTCTGGCATCAGTCAGCTTTTGGGATGTATGGAAAAGACATATGAACTCCTGAAACAACATGAATTTTTTTTTTTTATTATTATTCATACCTTGCATCACACTGGACTCCTTGACAGGGAGCACAATTAGATAGAAATCTCAAAGCAATGGCAAAATCTTTTTGTCTGTCTTCTTTAAAGGTGCTCACAGTGGGCTATGTGAAATGTCAGGAATAATTAGACAAAACTATATAAGCTCCTAGCAACACTGAAGTGACGTGTAAAACTAAGCATTTGCCATAAAGTTTTAAACTTCGTTTGAAACCTGCATGATAAAGGTAACCTGAGAAATTTTCAAGCACAGTTTCAAATATATTAATACAGACATGGATATGAAAAAGGAGAATGGAAAACTACGAAATGCTGGCATGCCTCTGCTGCTCTTTTTCAAAGGTGATACATAGAAGTAATTGGTGACTCTCATACAGTAATTGAAATGAAAAGGCGAATTTCCTCAGTTCCTCATCTGCTGGAATGTATTTTAACAAGCAGGAAAAGGACTAGCTCCTGGTATCCATAGTTCACAAAGATAACAGACATGTTTGTGAGAAGGGACCTCTGGAGGCCCCTTAGTCCAGCCTCCCACTTTAAGTAAAATCTCCAAAACCAAAGAAGGAATAACCATTTCATATCAGCAGGAAATCTGGTCCAAAGTGCCCTTTGGAGAAGGAAAAAAGTGAACCATGAATGTAGAGAAAAGAGGGGAGGAAAGACAAGAGAAGAGAAAAGAAGGAAAAACAGACGAACATTTTATTTGAGCTAGTAATATTAGAAATGTAGAAATCTGTACCAAAAGGTGGGATTATCCTTGATTGACTAATAGATGTAATTTTATCTTCTAGGAAAACAATGAACAGGAGGAAACCTGGAAGCTTTTTGCTGCTCTGTTGAATATGGGATTATAAAAAAAAAATTGCACCTGGAACACCTCTCTAAATGGATGACTTCTGAACCTGCAACCCTTCATTACCTGAAGCAGCACCTTATCGCATCCTGGAGGAGAAAATGAATTTCACAAATTGCACCACTGAAGCCAGTGTGGCTGCAAAGCCAAAAACAGTAACTGAAAAGATGCTTGTTACCCTGACCTTGGCCACAATCACAACCTTGACTATGCTGCTAAATTCTGCTGTAATTGCAGCAATCTCCACAACCAAGAAACTCCACCAGCCGGCAAATTATCTCATATGTTCACTAGCTGTGACAGATCTCCTTGTTGCTGTTCTCGTCATGCCCTTGAGCATCACTTACATAATGATAGATAAATGGACTTTGGGATACTTCATCTGTGAGATCTGGCTTAGCGTCGACATGACCTGTTGCACGTGTTCAATCCTTCATCTGTGTGTCATCGCACTGGACAGGTACTGGGCAATCACAGATGCTATCGAATACGCCAGGAAAAGAACAGCAAGAAGGGCTGGGCTGATGATAGTCACCGTGTGGACTATCTCCATTTTCATATCAATGCCCCCTTTGTTTTGGAGAAATCACCACAGCATCAGTATTCCCAGCGAGTGTCGCATTCAGCATGATCACGTAATCTACACTATTTATTCCACGTTTGGGGCATTTTACATACCCTTGACTTTGATCCTGATCCTGTACTACAGAATTTACCACGCTGCAAAGAGCCTTTACCAGAAGCGGGGTTCAAGCCGCCACCTCAGCAACAGGAGCACAGACAGCCAAAACTCTTTTGCCAGCTGCAAGCTCACACAGACATTCTGTGTCTCGGACTTCTCCACGTCTGACCCGACCACGGAGTTTGATAAAATCAACGCATCCGTGAGGATCCCGCCTTTTGAGAATGACTTGGACCTGGCTGGTGACCGGCAGCAGATCTCCACGACACGGGAACGAAAGGCTGCTCGCATTTTGGGGCTGATATTAGGTGCTTTCATTTTGTCCTGGTTGCCCTTTTTCATCAAGGAACTGCTTGTGGGCCTCCACATTTGCACTGTCTCTCCAGAAGTAGCGGACTTCTTGACCTGGCTTGGATATGTCAACTCCCTCATCAACCCTTTGCTGTACACAAGCTTTAACGAGGATTTCAAGCTGGCCTTTAGAAAGCTTATCAGGTGTCGGGAACATACATAAAAATACTGGGAGATAATGATGCTGATGTGACTCCTAGCCTTAAAATTGAGCAAAATAATTTGACTTCGTCACCATTTCCCTTGATAAAGGGGATTTTTTGTGTTTGCCTATTTGCTTGACTTATCTTCAGCCTGTAATTCATTTTTTAATCTCTAGTGTTATTCATGGTAAAGGGTTTGAAATAAATTTATTCTATAAAGGAAAAGATTTTTTAGAAATGAAACAACAGAAAAATATTATTACTATTAGATAGTGATGTTTAAGACATTTTGTGTAATCAATGATTCAAGAAGCAAACAACAATATTCACTTTTATACTTTTTCCACTTAAGAATCAAACATCTTAATTGTCATGCACTGTATAAACTGAACCCCATAAATACATATTCAAAAATTAATAAACACTTCATGGTCATGACAGCTAAACAACAAATCTTTACTTTAAATGGCATTCTGTAACAGCCACTTAGAAGGAAAATTACCACCATTTCCATCTTGAGCTGAAGCAGAATAAATTATTCCTTTCTTCAGGAATATACTCCCAAAACAGAAAGCAAAGTTCAGTTCATTGCATCTGAAAATTAATCTCATTTTTTATTCCAAAGCAATTATTTAGATGACTCTTTTCATATAATGTTCCAGATTTATCTTTAAAGGTTTGGGCAGACACCTGTGCAGTTTGTTTGGGAATAGCGAGTGTCACACTTGTGAAACCAACTGCACATCTGACTGGTCACACATTTAATACCACTCACCCTGTTTCTTCAGGCCTTGTACTTTGGTCAGTTCTGGAGTGATATTTTTCACTTGTGCCGCACTTCACCTGGGCTTTGTAGTGAACAACCCCATGCATTGATTGATCTTACCCCACTGGCTTAAACAACTGGAAATCTCAGCAGGCCAGCAATATAAAGAAATTCAGAAACATCAGCTGAAACGAATTTGTTTTCAATTTGAACAGCAGAAAAAAAAAATTAGGGAAAATAATTTATTTTTAATAGAAGTCTGCACATCTACCTTGTCCTCATCTTACAATTTGCAATGGTATTCTTGACCACTTAACTATGATCAGGTCCTCTAGCAGGACATCTTCCTCTGGGAGTGCTTCACATACTTACTTCCCTTGTTTTGAGAGACAGACAAAGAGTCCTTTGTCCTGTCTTCTGTGCTTATGTAAGTGTCCTGATTCAAATATTGTGGAAATCAGGCAGGAAAGGGGCAAAATCAAATCTGGTATTGTCCATTAGCAAATCCTAAGCACTGTTTCAATATTTATTTCTTACTTCGCACCATGATTTTCTTCCCTGTCCATTTTTCTGAACAAATTCTTTTTAAATTACACTGGTATACCATATAGAAAATATCACATACATCAACCTGACATGCAATAAGACTGAACTGTAGTATGGCAGTTCCAAATCCACCAAAACAAATATCAGAGGTAGCAAAAGTGTTGTAACAGCATTGGAAACTATTTCTTAAAAATTTTTTGAAAATTTACAAGATGACAATAATTTTTCTTATCAAGAGTCAAGGAAGTGTAAGTAACATGTGAGTAATAAACTCCAGAGGGAACTGAGAAATTGCATCCTTATTGGTGAGAGAAAGCACTTGTTTGAAAAGATGCAGTGCCCCAAGATGCACTGTCTGAACGTGACAAAAGTGTGAGTTACTGCTTATCCACATGCAAGTTTCCCTGCCTGAGTTTGAAGGGTTTGTCTCCAGCTGTCCTTCTGAAGCTACTGTTGCAGCTGCCTCCTCCAGATGTCTTTGGGTTCCCTACTAGCTAACATTAATACCTAAAAAGAGGCAAAAATTAATCTCAGCTTAATTGAAATTCCAGCCACTGAAAATGTTTTTTAGTGAGGAAGCACAGAGATCCTGTATGGTTTTTCCATTTTGCAGCTTGTTGGAGGTGGAAACTGTTGACTGAAACTGGGGAAGTGTGTTCTTATTCTGCCTATCTATAAAGCTTCCAAAGCAGCTCCCCAGAGTACATATGCTATTAAGAAGAAAAAAAAAAGTAGTTATGAATTAAAATAAAATGTAGTATTTTTAAGAAGTACTGCAGAATAATTTTATTTTTTCTTTCAGCTCAATGGAAATGATTATCAAAGAAAAGGATTGGGCATAATTTCCTGAAACAAGGTGAATATGACAGGGAAGATAGGACACAAGAGCAGCTGTGGCTAGAAGAGAGTAGGTTGTTGTGTCCATTGAGTCATTTCCTGCTCTTCTACAAGGGTGCCCAGCTACAATAATGGTCAGAAAGGGAAGAGTAAATGTGCAAGACTGCCGCAGCAGACAGTCTGAGCCATCCTAAGACACTCAGCTGAGGCAGAAGCTGTACTCCAGCCAGCTGCCTTGGGCTGTCACTGGGGCTCAGGTTCAGCCATGGGATGCACAAGGGTCCTTGCTAGGAGAAAGGAAGAGGTAGAAGTGGCAATGCTGGTAAAAGGTGTTTCAGAGTTGAAAACCAACAAAATTAGGTAGTCTGCCAGCTCTGACTGCTGCTCCTAAGGGCACATCAGCACACAGAATAACTTATGTTGGAAGAGATCTCTGGAGGCCAACTAGTCCAACCCCCATACTAAAAACAAACCTCAAAGCGGCACCAACCCCACAGCTTGGCACTGCTGCCTCTGTGTGATGTGCAGTCACGTTTCTTGTGGAAAAGAAAGGGCTCAGTTAACTCTGCTGCCAAGACTGATGCTCATTTAAAGCCGTAAGTATGGCTGAAGGGCCAGGAACAGTGAATGTGACCTCCACAGCAGCTCTTCTACCTAGGTAGGTAGAAGTGCTTCAGCAACACGTATGAAAGTTGTAAAATACAGGTGCTGCATCATCTTCATTTCTACTGATGTCTTCCTTTTAGTATCTGAACTCCACTATTACCACTCAAACTACCAATCAGGTTGAAGGCTGTATTCAATTTTAATATTTAGAGGTAATTAACAGGAAAAAACAGATGGATGGCTAATTTCCGTGCTTCCCAGTTAAATAAAGACTCACTATTCACTGCCAGCTGACTACTGCTTTTCTAATTAAGTCATTAGCTAAACACAGAGTTGTGTTTTCCAACAAATGTCACTAGACTAATGAAGATATATGTTTTGCCCATGCTCAGAATCAAAGTAAAGAATAATATAAAAGGTTGGTTACTTAAAACAGTTTAACTTGATGAAAAATCACCTATCTTCTCATGAGAAAAAAAACTTTTGCTAGTCTGGCACTGTTGTTAGACAACATTTTTTTCTTATGTTAAGTGTTTGCTACTTTTACAAAAGGTTTGAAGACATTTCTTGACTTGTCCATGGCAACTCCCCATTCACACCTGTCCTGGATCAGGCCCAGCCGCACTATGTTCTGCCATACAAGCTCTTCCCAGCAAGCTCTTAGTGATGTATCCAAGGTCTTCAGGCTACATCCATCCTCCTTAGCCTCTCTAAGCCACCTTGCATCCTCAAAGCCTTATTTTCTCTAATCGTCCCCTTGCAAAACTGTCTTTCGTTACAGGCCTGACTTCCTATCCTGCCTTGGGGTTTCTGACTCTGTTTAATTCCTAAATTCGTTATGATCCTACTAGAGCAAACCCCTGTTTTCTCCCCCTATCTCAGCACTGTTATCAGAATTCCCATGATTGTGGGTGTTCAAGTCTGTCAGATTTTACTCTATGTGTCCAGGCCATATCCAGAAGCTTTTCGCTCTGTATAAGCAGCCAGTGCTTTGGAGTGAGTTCATACTAGCCTTGAAGACTGCGTCCATCAATCAGTTTCCCTCCCCAAAAGACATACTCTTCAAATGCTATTTTGCCTGCTATTTTTATCCTGTCACCTTCCTTCTGTACCCTTTTTGTTCCCTTTCTTCTATATTAAAATTGACCCTCATATTACTATTTTATGTAGCTGTATCTTCACTTTTAGGCACCTGTACCTGCACAAGTAACTCTGGTTGCACTCATCACCCTGCTCTTTTGCCAGTACTGACCTCAACTCTCTTCTCTGCAAGCTTTGTCTTGACCACCTTCATACATTTGCCACATCTCTCCTCTTCCTTGCAGCTGACTTATTTTCCTTCTCAAAACCACTTCTGATACAAGTCTTAAATGGAAAACAGTCAGTATGGGCAGTGGAGGAATAACTATGCATGTACTGTCTGTCCTTTTTTCTCCATCTTTCCCACATAGATCACATCATCTCCTAAGGTGATCTACCTCTCCCTCTTGGGCACAGCACATCCTAAACACGGCAAACACATGTGAAGAGCTGTGAATGTCCTGAATCACTTAGATTTGGTTCATGTTCCCTTTAAAGCTGGGTGTTCCTCACCACAGTGATGTACTTCACTGTTCACAGCACACAAGATCAGTTTCTTTGATCTCCCTGAATGGAGATAGATGATGGGATTGAACTTTCCAAAAGGTTTAAAACAAAGCCCATATCTCACCAAGTTTACTTAAAAGGTTGCCACTATTCAGACTTCGTTGCCATGCACCTGAGTTGTCCAGTTTTCTATAGTTATCACTTCTTATTTCTCTGTCCTTTGGATGTACAAGAAAGGAACAACAAAAAATTGGCTTTATTCGGGAGAATATGTTAAAAGAATAAAGAAATCTTGTCTAGGGGCTCTATTTCCACTTCTCTATTTTCAATCCCAGTTATCAAAGAGTAAAGAGCATTACAGTGTTGAGGTGAAATACAGTCATCCAGCTCAAGTGGAGAGATTGTCCTTGTGCCTGTGTATTGTTTAACCATTGCAAATATCAGTAACAGACAAGCTGGTGTATGTTCATCCTTTACACAAATGATTTCAATGAAGAATTATCTTAAATTCCTTTATTGTTTAAGGAAACACAGTAAATATTGTGATATCTTGTATTAGTCAAGTAGTATTTCATAAGAGTCCCATGCAACATAGTCACCCTTTATAATTGCTACCTGTTTTTCCCTTGAGGTCAAAAATAATAAATTTTTAAAAAATTATCCGACTCTAGATAAATGCCAGGTTCATGAGTTGTAAAATTATTCTTTAACATTCTCTCCATTACATACATCATATTGCGAGCATTGTTCCCTTCTCCTCTTACACTGCTAGGGGATCTTTACTTCTTCATTAGTCCCATGTAGGTGATCACATGTAGATGATGTTACATGATTAAATTACTCCTACCCACTCAGCTAATTTCTATGCTTCTATGAATCAGGCCTTAAATGTAAACTTCTGATGTAAGTAGAAGTAAGTAGAAGATGCAACCATGAATGAGCTGTGGGGAAAAAAACATGATTAGAAAATTATATGAACCTCTTCTCAAAGACCTAAGGGAGAAAGATTCATTTCAACTTTTTTCCTTCTTAATCACTTTTCTTTCCTCCTCATCTCATGATTTTTCCCCCCTGTTTCTTATCTCTCTCTCCTTCCTTTCCTTTTCAGCCTTCCGCAGCACCACAGCAGCATCTAGTAACCTATAGGAAGAAGCAAGGCCACCTTTGTGCTCTGTTGGTACACACTACCTAAGCATGACTCTGGTCTTGATTTTTGGAAATCAGGTTGCAGGCTCTGTTCCATGGCACTGCTCTGCACAGTCTCTGCTTCAGTTTTGTTGTAGTTTTCCTACACATCAGATTTTTAATGTACATTGAGATTCTTCCGAATGAAAGGTGCTGTGTATTAAACCATGATTTCTTTCCATGTGTCACAATTTTTGAAGATATCTTTTTAATAATTCCCTCTCCTCTCCCAAGGGGCTTCTATCAGCAAAAGCTAAAGTTGCAGCTAGCATGATTCCCAGATGCAATAAGCAGCTTTGGAAATGCTCCCCTGCACCACTCCACTCCTCCCACCACCCCTCACATTTCACACTCTTCCAGTGGCTTGTGCTGCATTCTTAAAATGCATTAGCATACAGATCAGCTTTCTGAAATTTTCGTGGGTTAATTTCCTGCATGACAAATTTCAAGCCTCATTTCTATCTGGTGCAAGATTCCATGTCATTGAAATACTCGAATCTTCCAAAGTACTATGCCTCCCATACTCATTTCGTACACCACATGACTGCAAATGGCACATATTTCTATGAGGTGAGGCATAAAACGCTATCTCCCTGCAACTACACTTTATAAAAGATGCATGTTTTCTCAATTAAGAAACAAAACATGACTTCTGTGAAGAGGGGGGACAGAATTTCTATTCCTTTGTAAATCGTTGTTTTGCACGTAATTTTAAATGACTCAGCTTCTGAATATTAATTTTAAAGGAGCACAAAGTAACAAATCATGAAACGTGCATGCCCGAACTCCCTGCAACAAGCAGACTGACCTTCCAGTGGATTTTACAATAAAAATTTATTTCTCTCCAAAGCTTTCTACAATGTCCTTTTCAGGGAAATAGAAAGTTATACACAAATGGCTTTCACTTTTGGACCGTCACTAGAAATATTATCCCGTCCTTTAAAGGAGGAACAGCCTGCCAAGCTGCTAGAGTGGTGGGATAAGAATCAAGGAGCTTATTTCTTCAATAAATAAAAAATGAGACCAACACATCCAGCTTGAGAGGTTTTGAATTGAACTGACCACTAAAATAAAGTCTATCATCAAGAGTTTTACTTGTATTCATACATATTCCAGTCAATTCCTCATTCTTTTATCACTAAGTCTGCATATGAGAAGTAAAAAGAATCACTTTTTAAATTTAGAGTAACAAGATAATACTCTCTTATTTTTGCAATTTCAGAACATTTTTATGTTATGACTTGACAGTCATTTTGAAGCAGGCAGAAAGAAAAAATTATTTCAATTAGGTCACAGAAGTTAATCTAGGGTTGTAAAATTAAGCATGATTGTCTTGGTCGGATGCTTGCATATACACACAAGTCACAGATCAAAATCCTTTAATTTTTCACTACAGCAGTTTGGCTACTTGCTCAAGAGCAGGTTATCTGTGGTTTTAATTAAGATTGGTAGAAGGCTGTACCCTTTCCTACCATGTATGCAGAGCACATAGGCAGGAAGGGAATTTAGACAAGGACTGCGTGGCTGGAAGAGACCACATCTTGTCTTCTCCTGAGCACAGGGGACATGGTGTCACCACTGTCACCTGCCTTCCTCAGAGCCCACTCTGCCCCCAGCCAAACTATGGCTTTCACCTTCACCCAGGGAACTCAGGGCACCTCTGACCAAATAAAAGTGAGGGGTGTGAAGGACAGGACCACTCTTCTGCCTGGGCTGTGCACTAAGCAAGTGACTGGAATTGTGCCCCCCCACCCCATTGAACCAGCAGGCACAGGGCAGAGCAGGACAGGCATCTGGACAGATGTCAGACTGCAAACAAGCTGCATACATAATCACCACACCCTGGGCACCTCTCAGCAAGGCACAGTCCCCAGGGCAGCCACTGTCCCTCTCTCTCCAGCATGGCCCAGCCCACCAAACCTGCTCCTTGCCAGCAGACTCACTCAGACCTGCAGCAGAAACCCCCAGGAGAGCAGACCTGCCTGAACGAAGCACATGCTGTCGCATCCCTGCTACGTTCATCAAGCCCTTACGGCACATTACAGCAGGGCAAGCAGCAGCCACAGCAGAGCATTGCCCCTCAGTGGGGTTGTGCTGTGTCAGCCTATGTAAAAGCTTGGGCCACAGTATCCTGACCAGCAATATCCCGGTTAATGCAGAAAGGACACATCAGCCCATGTTACAGGAATGTTTTTGCTTCACTCAACTGGCCTGCTTTCCTCTGCCAAACTCTTCTTTTTATGGAAGGGAGGCACATACCCCCAGGGCAATACCAGATCAACCCAGGATGTAAAACAGTAACACCAGAGACAGTTTTTAAACCTCACGATTCCCTAAAACAGACTAAAAAATTCTGATGTTACTACAGATCACAACACAAGCAGGAGATTCAAGCCTGCTGTAAAAGAAAGCACTTCCAGATTCACCAGTCCTGGCACCTGTCTGTCCTACAGACACTGCAGCAACTGTTCAGGCTGACAGGTACTGACAGTGGATACCTGTTAATGACACAAAACCAGCTCGAACACAAAGACAGACAAAGCACACAAAGACAGGCAGTACTTATCACCGAGGCAACTGAAAGGTTGTCTTGGCAAAACCTCTGGAGGGGCTGAAAAACCCACCACACAGTGACATTAACCCCAAACACTGCAGCTGGGATTCCCGACACCTCGCACAGTAGTCACCCATGTCCACAAAAGCAACCATTGCCAAGGCCTTATTATCACCTTGAGGTGAGAGCCTGTTGAGGTGGCAGCAACTCCTCAGCTTAGTGCCCAGCTTGAACAGCTGAGGAAATGCAGTGGAAGAGACCAAATGCCTTTTTTTCCCCCCAGACTGGGGAACCACAAGCTGGTGTCACTGCAGCCCCAGAGCAACCACAAACTGGTGGCCTTACTTCTCTCCACCCTCCAGATGGGCGCAAGTATGGAATAAGGGAGTTTTGGCCACAGCTGATAGCTTGGTTCACCCTTAAATATGCTGTGTGGCAACCACCAAGAGCAGCCACAGCACTGAGCAACAGTCAGGCGTGTAAGAGCACACAAGAGAGCTCATGGGGCATAGAGAGCCCTGAGCAGCTCTTACTGCCTCTCCTGGCTATTTGACATTCTCTCACTTCCTTCCACATCCATGTTTATTGCTTTTCCTCTTGCTCTTTGGAAAATCAGTCATTTTTGCTGGAATCAGCATAGTGGGACATTGACACCCAACTCTGCCTGTCTTGATATCAAGCCCCTCAAGATTTGAATCAAAGTTTACAATTTTTTTCAAGTAGCTATAGCTGGACAGTTATGATTAAGTAACTGCATTGTGAACATTGTATGCTTGGCTAATCTTTTGCTTTAAAGAAAGGGGAAGGCCATCTGAAGATGAATAGGCTGCCTGGATAGGAGCCACCAGGAGTGAAGTCAGCAGCACTGAGAAGTAACTGGGGGAATGGTAGTTCTGGCAGTGGGAAATTACAGTTACCAGCTCATTGACCACCTACCCAGGACAGGGTCAAATGGAGGGAAAAACTGTGCCTGCAGAATAATTAGCATGAGACATGAGAGATATAACTAGGAAATAGGGATTTGAGGACAAATTAATGAAAAAGTTATGTAATCTATAACTGATGAATGCTGATGCCTTTGTTTATTAGAATGTAAATTATGTACTTTTTGGATGATCAGCGAGCCGGCCTTTTTATGGGTTACCATCTAGCTCCCTACTTTGCACAAACTAGAATAAAAAATTGAAATACCTCACCTCAGCGTGTGAATTGGCACTGCACACAGGTAATAAGCCTGCGTTTGGGACAACAGTCTGACACTGACACCCCAAGTCCATGGTAATGACTAATATACACAAAGGATGGAGGTCCTCTGGGCTCTCCCT
Source organism: Pachyramphus minor (assembly GCA_013397135.1). NCBI lineage: Eukaryota > Metazoa > Chordata > Aves > Passeriformes > Tyrannidae > Pachyramphus > Pachyramphus minor. The sequence continues at coordinate 4,735 of VYXB01003582.1, read as the reverse complement.
TTGGAGATTACAGTTATTTCTATATTGTATAAACAGCCTGTAGAGTATCTTCTAAAGGAGGACAGTTTGGGATACGACAATGTTTTGAGAAGTTCTGGAGTGTAGTGATCATATTTGTAGTTTATATATTGTACACCTATAAAATTTTGGAAATTGGATCTGAAGTTAAACAAGTCAGTGGTAAACCTAGTACTGTCTTCAACTACCTTTGAATCAGTCTCTTGATGTGCAAAATTTGGAGCTATTTTTGGAGACTGTTTGAAAACTTGAATTATAATCTGACAATAAAATCTGAATGCTGATTACTTTAGATGTGTGATCGTTTCGTGATTCTCTCTCTTTTCCCTCTCTTTCACGCTTTCCCCCATAATTCTGTCGGACTAATATTCTCCTGTGAACCATTACCTTCAATCCAGTGGGTTGGTTTGACTTTAGCAGCAGCACATAGGTTAGAAGGTGCATTCCTCTGTCTGTTAACCAAAACCCACAGCAAACATGACAAGCAGGATGTTAAATACCAGCAGAGGGAGAGCATATGAGAGAGAATGAGGGTTTATGTTTGCTCCTTACATGTTCTCACTGTATTTCTCAGAAATTCTGTATCTCTGCAAGAACACTCCACACTTCGTGGCACTCTGAGATCAACCCTTCTGTCACCATAATGACAGGGAAAAAGCTAAGCAAGCTGAAGAAGTACCAAGTGAAATGTATTATGCTTTTACATATATATGTGCACCATTAGGGACAGAACTACCATCAGCAGCATGAGAACCACAGGCTGCTGTCGTCTGAGCTGAAAGGAGTACTTTGCTAATAAGAAGTCTTGCCTCCTTGGCAGGCCAGGAGCTGGAGGTACTGGGAATTTCACGCCCCCACACAGACCCCTAGTGCAGGAGGCAGGAGAGGGCTGCCTGACCCCAGCCCCAGCCCTGATATTAGGCTGTCAGAGAGCAGACACGCACCGCACTGCCACCCCCACAGCACTTGTCACAGATGCTCTGCCTGAACACTGACACAGCTCAAGTCTGGATTTAATTCACAGTTGTTGAATGTTGTCTTCCTCTGCATAGGAGTGTGATTGCAGGGTGGAAATTATACATTCCAGGGAAAACATAGTGAAAGTGAACCTCCTGCCAAAGTCTGTTCCTCATTCGTCCATTGCAGCTGGATGGGGCTGGGGACCCCAAGGAAGGTGGATACCAGATCTATGCATCCTGCTCTCTCGTGTGCTATAAGCTAGAGAAAAAGCACTTTTACCTACATTGAGCTTGTCTTTGTTTTCCCCATTGCCACTGATATCACATGTTTTTTATAAGATCAGTGAAGAGTTTGATTCAAAGTGGCAGCCAGTGACCAATCCCACCAGGCACACCCTTCTGGGTTCAAAGGCACAGCCAAGCACATCGGTGTCATGGATGTCACTGCCCTGCACCATCGCAGGCAGTGAGAAGACAGGAGCTGCATGCCCAGCACCCACACCTGAAATTTCCATTTCTCAGGATGGCCATGAGACAGTCACCTTCAGAAATACTCCTAAACACCCAGCTTGCTTTGTAGTGCCAACAAGTGCCTGTGTCAGAGCTACCCTACTCTGAGGGGCATTTGAGGTGAAAGAGGAAAGCTACTGCTCATTAAGTTAACTAGCAAGTTCTGCTTATTAGGAGGATTTATTTCACAAACAGACTTCAAACATAATTTGTTAGATATGTAATTTACCAGAAGGTTATCGAAAGCTAATATGCACAAGCCTAAAAATCAAACATATCCCATGTAAAGTGTTCATTGAAAGCAGTAGGAAATCAATATTTTCAAAGGGTATTTTGAGCTAAATAGAAGGAAACAGGCAGAGGTGCTCTGTTGATGAATCTGCTCCTTTAGGCTTTCACTTAGGTTGATGAACTGCCTCTAGGCTCTAATGTTCCCTGTTACTTTACATTGAATACTTTCCAATGGTAGTTTTCTGGCTGTTAACCAACTTAGTACATGCTTTGTTTCCACAGCTCATCAGGTCTGCTAGTCACACAGTTCTTCACATAAGTCTTTCCATTTCTCACGGTAACCCACAATTAAATTATATTAAAATATAAAAATATATTTTCTTTTTAAGCTGTCTACCATTTTATGTAAGGTGATTGACAAGTGAGCATCTTGAGAAGCCATGTTAATTAAAAGCAAAAATCAAAACTTCCATAGCCATAAGACCTATCATTGGCTCTAAAGCAGCTTTGCCACTTCCTTTTCTAATTTCTGCCAGTATAATTGCTACATTATGCCTTATATGAAGCTCATTTTCTTGCTAGTACAGGAAATGTAGCACTTGGCTTTCTGGAGATTCAAAGCTTTTTGGTGCCCAATTCATGAAAGCTTTGTTTTCTACAGACAAAAATGAAAGTTCAGATTATTTCACATAATCCTCTGCTTAAAAAGAAGAGAATGCAGACTTTTCTCCAGCAGATCCAAAATGTATTGAAATACCAAATGGTCAAGGCTGCATACCCCCAGCCTAATGAGTCTGAGATTTGAAGCACAAGAGGGATATCAGAGAGTGTCTGAAATGGAAACAGATGGGACAGCATATAGCTGCATAAGAAGACACAAAAATTTAGATGTATAGAAGCACCTACATGTGTGCTGTGTTTGTCTGCTCCCGTTAGAGCCAAGAGAGTCCTGTCCAATGCAGCCTTTGGAGTCAGGTTGTAATTCACTTAATCCTGGAAGAAATACCTGCACCCAGACATGACAAAGGCCTCACAAATCTGTACCTTTGCAAAGCAGCAGCAGGATACTTTAGGGCACCTCAGGTATCTCTAGATGCCTACCTGTGGGCAGCTCAGTTAAGCCCTTAATTTTCAATGGCTTCAATGGGAGCTTGGACTCATGCAGGCAACTGCACATACACACTTGAATGCTGAAGTATGGTCATGCAAGAATAAGTTTTCTACTTTGACCTTTTAAAAATAAAGTCTGTTAAAAAGACACACTCTCTCTGAATAGCCCATTTTCTAGGGAGAGATTTTTTTTTTCTTTTTCCCACTAAGCACTTGCTTTAGTCTTTCTTTGAATCACATGAAAGTATTTTCTACTGTACTTCTTCAAGTTCATCATGTGTAGATCAACAGGGTGCTGGAAACAGCAAGGTTATCCAAGGAAATAAAGGTGAAAAAATATGTTCAGGTGAAGGAAATAGCCACCTTTTTGTAGTTCCCCCTAGAAAAGGGACGCAAACAAAGCCAGTCTTATGGGTCACCTAATTCCAAGCAAAACCTTGAGATAAGTTTCTGCACAAAAAGAAGGGGTGGAGGGGGGTGGGGAAGGCAGGAAAGACAGTGAGACAGTGCAGATTCTCTGCTCACAAGTTCATGTGCTACACGTGGCTGTGTTAACATAGTTTTTATTGAGGGCATTTTTTTTAACTAATAGTGTGCCTGTGTTGTTGAAAGAGCTGCTCTCCAGGGCAGCCTGGTTTGCTCAGCTGCACAAGAGAAAAGCATCTTGGGAGCCACATGATTTGGGGATTAGTCTCCATGTCCATGGCTCCACTGATCTGTCAGGTCTTTATAACCACATCGACACTGCTGGACATTGTCACTGCACAATTCACACACAATATCATTTGCAAATACAATGCTGGCATTCTCTGGAGCCCTGTTCTTCCTCCAACACATGTACCTATAGTGACACCTAGGGTGTAATGATGATGACACTTGCTGATTTTACCATCATTTCTGCCATCCCAGCAATCACAGGGACACTGACCATGTTGTCATTCCCCAGCTGATGCTATCAAGCACAGATTTTAGTGGCCAAAGGCTATCTGGTACTAACTACAAAACCAGACAGAGCCAAGGAGGCTCCCTAGATTACCATGACTAAATTGTACATTTCACAGTGGGAAACTGTGGGAAGCAGATGCTGAGTACGTGGAAGCTGACTGGACACTGGGAATGGCCTTTGCCCAGCCAGCTGGCCACCTTGGACACAGCTTTGGTCCAGGTGGCTCCTGTGGGGGACATACATCATGTCACCTGAAGCTCTGTTCAGAAGTCTGTTGAGAGAGAGAGAGCCAGGAGGAGAAGCACATGGAACACGTGAGGAAGGGGCACCAGCAGTGTCAGGAAGACGCTGTAACTCACACAGGTTTGTCATACCATTCAGGTAGGACCTGATTCAAAAATAAATACACTTGAAAAATAATCAACCATCTCCCTGCTCATTTCTTTTAAAAGTGAGTTCTTTAAAAAGTGGCTGTATGAGCCAGTCTGCAACATTAGAAGCAGCAAATGTTACACTCAGACTTTTTGGAGTAGGCTTCCTAAATAGATTCCTCAATCTCTCGCTTCGTTTTAGGAAATTACCACCTATTAAATGTGAAGTGTTAAACTCGTGTCTGTTAGGCTGACTGTACTCACAGCAGTCTAACAGCCTGACAAACACATTTATATTGTGTTTATGCCAACAGACTTGTCTGTAGTAGATAGTCCATCTCAGAAAGCAGCAGATCATAAAGCTGGAGGACCCTCATCCATTCCCTAGCCTCAAGGCGGGGTCAACTACAGCTATATCACTTCTGACAAATATTTTTTCAATCTGTTCTCAAAGCCCTTCAGTGATGGCAATGCCTCATCTTCCTCAGACTATTTTCCTGTTTCATTTCCTTCCAGCAACAGAAAGCTTTATGAATTATTGAACCTGAACCTCCCTTGCTGCAATTGGCATATCATAGAATCATAGAATC